>OX422210.1:28308680-28663107 GCA_949130495.1 Sambucus nigra | reverse complement strand
GGAGGTATGTTAGAGCAAGAGCATCGGGCTATTGCTTATGCTTCTCGCAAGCTAAAGCCCCATGAAATTATCTAGTACATGATCTGGAACTTGCTGCAGTGGTATTCTCCTTGAAGATTTGGAGACATTACCTCCTGGGGGAGAAGTTTAGTCTTTTCACGGACCACAAATCATTTCAATATTTATTCTTGCGAAAGGATTTGAATATGCATCAACGTCGGTGGCTGGAGTTTGTTAAAGACTACTAATTTGATATTCATTATCACCTGGGTAAAGCTAATGTAGTGGTGGATGCACTAAGTCGGAAACGCGAGGGGGAGTTAGCAAGGGTATGGAAGGCTAAATGGAAATAACTTAGCCAGGATGATGATGTAGCAAGGGCGTTCATGTCGGTGCTGACTGTTATGCCTACAATAGTGCCAAGAGTTGTGGAAGCTCAAGGAAGGGACAAAGATTGTCAGGACCGTATACGCCAGTTACTAACCGAGGGAGCAGAATCCTACTCTACAAGTTCAGAGGGTGGGCTACGTTTCCACGGGAGACTTATTGTCCCAGATGAGGGAGATTTAAGGCATGCCGTAATGACTGAATCTCATGGGTCCAGATTTACAGTACATCCTCGTGGAGACAAAATGTACCAAGACATGTGCCGTTAATATTGGTGGGGGGGGGGGGGTATGAAACGGGATATCTCTGAATTTATCTCCCAATGTACTACTTGTCAATTAGTGAAAGTAGACCATCAGCGACTGATGGGATTGCTACAACCCTTAGAAATACCGGTATGGAAGAAGAAAGCATCTCTATGGATTTCATCATGGGATTGCCAATGTCACAAAGCGGTCATGATTCCATTTGGGTTATTATCGACCGTCTAACCAAGTTGGCACATTTCCTACCGGTGCGTACGGATTACAATACGTCTCATTATGCCCGACTATTTATTGGGGAGAATTTGAGACTCCATGGGGTGCACATTAATATAGTATTCGATTGAAACTAGATTTTTGTTTCCCACTTTTAGCGAAGTTTCCAAGAAGCGATGGGAACTGAATTGAAGTTGATTACCTCCTACCACCCTCAAACGGATGGACAAACAAAAAGAGTCAACCAAATATTGGAGGACATGCTTAGAATGTGTGTACTTGACTGCAAAGGAGGATAAGAACAATACCTTCCCTTGGTCGAATTTGCTTACAATAATTCGTACCAATTCACTATAGGTATGACACCCTATGAAGCATTATATGGATGGTCGTGTAGATCACCTACTTGTTAGATGGAAGTAGGGGATAATAAATTTCTTGGACCTGAAATGATCCAAGGTACTTCTTCCAAGATTGAGCTTATTCGCAATCGCATTCGAATCGCTCAAAATCATCAAAAGAGTTATGCCGATGCGAATAGATGGCATATGGAATTGGAGGTTGGAGATCAAGTTTTGGTATGAGTGTCGCCAATGAACGGTATAATGCAATTTGGGAAGAAAGAGAAGCTTACGCCACGATATGTAGGCCCTTTTTCCATTATTGCAAGAGTAGGCCTCGTAGCTTATCAACTTGCCTTGGCAGAACGCCTCCAAAAAATTCATGATGTGTTTCACATTTCATCCTTGAAAAAGTATAAAAGATGTGAAGGCGTTCACTGGCACATTCCTTTAGATGATATTGAATTGCAACCCGATATTTCATACGAGGAACAACCAGTTGCAATCTTAGATCACGGGGAGCGTAGGCTAAGGTCCAAAGTGGTGACCTTGGTTCGTGTCCAATGGGGGCATCATAATGTCAAGGAGTCGACATGGGAGCATGAGGACGACATGCGAGAAAAGTGTCCACATCTCTTTTTGCAAGGTAGACCTGAATTTTGAGGGTAAAATTGCCTTATGGGGGGGGGGGGGGGGGAGGGGGAGTATGTAATAACCCTTATTTTTGAGTAATTGTTTTTATATAAATTTGCCATGTGAGGTAATTATATAAAACAGTGGAAGTCGGAGTAAATATGATTTTAAGCGATTAAGAGATAATATTTACTAAGTTTTGCACATTTACTTTTAACTGAATGTAAATAGCATCATGTTATGTTTTATTGTGTCGTTGTGCTTTTATGCGACATTTATGGTTTAAAATGATGTTGGATCATGAAATAATTTATGTTATTCCGGATGCAAATTTGGAGGGCGTGGTTAGTCCTGAAATGATTGAGGTAAACAAAATAAGTGCCATGTTGTATTTTTGGGTTCCGATCACTTTTGACCGGTTATGACTTAATTATGTAGTTATGAGTCATTTTAATGGAATAATAACATTTAAAGATGGAATTTAGTGTTAAATGAATGTTTAAGTCTTCCAACCCATTTTATTTCTCAAATATATGTTCCTAAACCTAAAGAGTAAGAGAGAGAAAGAGAATTTGGGGAAAATGGAGAGAAAGAAGGAGAATTGAAGAAGTTGAGCTTGATCTTGTATCTATCGGAAGAGAATTCGAGATTTCAGCCTTAAGGCAAGATTTTAACTTGTTAGTATATGATTTAATGTGGATAAATTGTTGTGATAGTTGTGTATTTGGAGTAATTGAACAAATAGTAGGTTTTGATGAATTTTAGTGTTTAACCCTTAGATTTGGTTGTTGTATAATTTAGTTGGATTTATTGGTTTATTGTTGTGTAGAAATGTCGTGGTTATGTTGTTGGCTGATAAGAATGAAATAAGTGGAAGAATATGGGATTAGGGTTTTGGATTTGGTATTTTAGAAGAAGGTATAGCCATGGGTCTAGTGAGCGCGTTCGACCACGGTCCAAAGCCCGTTCGACCGGACCTAAATGGAAAAGCACACTGCTTTTCTCGATAGGGTTATTTTTAAGGCGTGGTCGACCGCGATCCAATGACCGATTAATCAGGCCTTTAGAATTGATCTTACTGCATTTCTTAGTAGACAAAACCTCATAGGCGCGGTCGACCGGGGGTCAGGGGCTGGTCGACCGGTCACCTGCTTTTCACCCGAAATCCTTAGTTTTCTACAGCTCCTTTATTTTAAAGTAGGGACCTGGGAACCTTCTTGAATGAAGTAAAACTAGAGTATTAGAGTCTATTATTAATGTATTCAAGAACCTAGGTTAGAAACGAGAGTTGGGTATTAGACCGGGAATTAATTTAGTTAGTTATTAGAGGAAGCTAAGGGTTCTTTTTACATAATGAGCTAGTTTAGGCCTAGGGGGAAATAGAGTGACATAATTGTGGAATTCTAAAATTGGGTTGAAGTAATATCATACAGGATGGGTCTAACGATTATCGTTAATTCATGGAGACTATTAAAGAGATAATTAACGCTAAGGTTTAGAATTATGACATTAAACGCATATGGCTCCGGATAAAACATAATGCACATTTTAAATTGGCATACCTGGTGAATAATGATTTTCATATACATACCTCTCTAAATGCTATCATAAGGGAAGTTACGCGCATGAGGTGAATTCCCCTGGCTAGTGAATGCAAGGTGAATATCGTCCTCGGCCATAGGACCGATTGTTATATATTGTGTTGTAATTTTTCTAAGTGAGGTAATTCTGAGTATGGTTATGACTCACTATTGAAGGTATATGGACGCTTCCCAACGTCACGCGATTTAGGATGCGCAGGTTGTCTTGGTGATAAGCCCTGGAAGATGATATCTATTTAGGGGCGTATCTAGTGGGGTGACTCCCAGAAGGATGGTCTAAGAATCGTTATATGTTGTGATTATAAGTATTCTTATAAAAGTTGTATTTTATAAATGGTGAAGCATTTTATGAAATAAAGTGTTTTGGGAATAAGTTTCCTAATGAGGAATAGACTTGTAAAGTTATAATAAGCAAACCTGAAATGGAATCTTATTAAGTGAAATTTATTTATATTCTCATTCATAAATGAATATTCATCATTGTAATTGATATTGCGTTAGGCTGTGCATTTAGATTGAGAGGTGAGGATTATTATTATTATTATTTATGAAGAGCGAGATAAGCTTATTCATGATGACTTGATATTTATAACTATCATGCAATTTATTCACATGGTCATCATATAAACTCGGGCACTGACCCGTTTATATCTCTTATTTTTGCATGAATTTTCTTCACGCCCAGGTGCTCCGCCGCAAGGATACCCGTAATGACCCTCCCATCCAAATGTCATAGAGCTATAACATTTTGCGGATGTTATAGGATGTTTGATATATACGCTTCTATCTTTTTGTACTCTAGATATGATCAGTCTACACATTCGGGCGTGTTGCCCAAGTTTTGTACTTGTTTAAAATATTGTGATATTCATTTTAATACTGGATGTAACCTGCTTGTAATGGTCTATAAGCCGACAGCTTATTCGGTTATTATTTTGTGTATGCTCGTTGTATAGTTACTTGTTTGTATTTATATCCACCTTCTTTGAAATTTGGATTGTCAAAAGGATTTTCTTTAAATTTATAAATAATTTGACATTCATTTTCTAAAATAATTGGTGGTTATCTCGTATATTTCTTTTAACGACAGTGATGCTAAGAATGGACCATCTATGAACCCCGTATTATTTGGAATATCGGGATGTCCACCTCTTATTTTAATAGGTGGGGTGTCACAGATGGTATCAGAGCATCAGGTTCTAGAGTTCTTAGGATCTATGCATACTTATCACGTTCTACCGTAGCGTTCTTTGATATAGAGCCCTATTGTTGGGACTGTTTTATTTGTATATGTTTGCGATCTTCGTCAAAGATAAATTATTTTAATTGTATTTTGATTTAGTTGTTTCTTCGTCTCAGATGCCTCCCAAAAAAGGTCGCCCAGCGAGGAGAAATAGAGTTGTAGAAGATAATATAGAACACCCGCCACAACACGGAACGATAAATACCACGGAGGTGGCTAACATTATCTCTTAGGCGGTTAATGCTGCGATGACTTCCATGGCTCAACAGTTTCCTCAAGCCCAACAACCGATAGTTTAGGAGGTGCAAGCCCATGTGGGACCTTTCCCGTGGGAAAGAGTCAGAGAATCTTTCTTGAAAGGTCATCCCCCAGAATTCCAGGGTGGTTCCGATGTAAAAGTAGCAAACCAATGGAAGAAGGACATGCAACGTCATCTTCGCATGGTAGACTGTAGTGAGGAATGAAAGCAAATCCTTGCTACTTTCAAACTAGTTGGAGAAGATTCACTGGTGGGAGTTAGTGACTACACCAGAGAAAAGAGATACTATGACTATATCAGATTTTTTTGGGTTTTATTTGACCGAAAGTATTTTCCTCCCGCAGTCCAAAGAGAGATGAGGAGGAAAATTCAAGACGTAGTTCAAGGAGAACGTTCTGTGGAAGAATATGAAGAGGAATTTACTCGTCTGGCTAGTTTTGTGCTGAATGAGGTAGTTATGGAGGAATGGAGGATATCAAAGCTTATTGGAGATTTGCATTGGAGAATACGGCAACACTTACTGGGAAATCCAGCTTTGCAAACATTTAGTGATATAATGAATGCCACATTGCTTCATTGCCAAGATCATCGTCTGTATGTGCAAGGAAGTAAGAAGGTTTCAGTGTCGGGTCAACCTAGTAAACAAGGAGGAAATGGTGCCAGATGAGCACTACTCTCGCCTCAACCGCCGGGAAGCAAGCAGAAGGAAAGGGACACCAGTAGGGGGATTTGTCTAAGATGCAGTGTTTTGGGGGCTTTAATTTTAGTGGTAGTGGTTTTAGGCACGATCAAGGTGCCCAGCAGCAGCAGCAGGTGGGCTAGCAAGGCAGACAGGTCGGGGGTAATAATGGGGGTCTAGGCCATCCGCGCCAAGCATAAGGAAGTTTCGAAATAATAGGGGCCCATATTCATAGAATATAGCGAGCAGTTGTTTTCAATGTGGGGAAATGGGTCACTTTAAGAGAGCTTGTCCCCAGTGAATTGGGGGACAGTTGCCTCGGGGTCCAACAACATCATCAGGCACATCTATCGCCCCCAGTTCCTATTCCAGCCATCCCTTCACAGTAGGGACAATTACAGTAAGGGCGTGTTTACCATATTCAGGATTATTTACTTCCTCCAGCACCGCCCGTGCCGCCAACTATCAAGGATAAGTTTCCCATTCATGGGAATATGGGTCGTGTGTTATTTGATATGGGTGCAACATACTCATTTATTTTTAGAAGTTTTACTCAATCGATGGAGTTAATTAATTCTTTAGAAAGTACCTTTACTAGTGTCGAATCCTCTATGGGTGATGGTTTGCTCATTTTCTTTGTTTGTAAAAGAGTAGAAATAAACCTTGGTAATTTATGTTTTGAGGCCGATTTACTCGTCCTGGATATGGTCGGGTATGACGTTATCTTGGGTATGGATTGGCTAGTGAAATATTGTGTGATAGTAAATTGTTATGGGAAGAGTATAGTCTTTGCCATTTTGGGGCAAAAGATGTTTCTAGTGGCTATTCCTCTTTCTGAGGGAGGTTCTAGCACGTATTTGTATTGCACTGCGAAGGAGACTTCTCGTGATATAGTCATTTCCCTAGATTAGATTCCCGTTATTAGAGACTTTGAGGATGTTTTTTGGGAGATACCGGGTTTACCTCCCAGTCGGGAGATTAAGTTTGTGATCGATTTATCATCAGGAACGCGGACGATTGCTAGGGCTCCATACCGTATGGATGCTGTTAAAATGAGAGAGTTAAGAGATCAAGTTTAGAATTTGTTAGAGCAGGGGTTTATTAGGCGTAGTACGTCACCGTGGGGTGCTCCTGTATTATTTGTCAAGAAGCGAGATGGTTCCCTCTGGTTGTGTGTGGATTCCCGAGAGTTAAACAAGGTTACCATCAAGAATAAATATCCACTACCTCGGATCGATGATTTGTTTGATCAACTAAGGGGAGAGTTGTACTTCTCTAAAATAGATTTGAGGACGGGGTATCATCAACTGCGAATTCAAGAGTAGGACGTGTCCAAAACTACGTTCTTAACTAGATATGGATCCTATAAGTTTTTGGTTATGCCTTTTGGGCTAACCAATGCTCCTCCTGTGTTTATGGACCTTATAAATAGAGTATTTCGGGACTTCTTGGACCAGTTTTTTATCGTGTTTATTGATGACATCCTAGTTTATTCTCAGACTGAAGCCTATCATGCTAAGCATTTACGTTTGGTCCTGTAAACACTATGGGATCATCAGTTATATGCCAAGTTTGAGAAGTGTGGTTTTTAGCTACAGGAAGGGCAATTTTTGGGTCTCATCGTGACAGCTGAGGGTATTTCAGCATATTAAACTAAAGTTACAGCGGTGAGGAAATGGGGTCAGCCCATGAAACCTAAAGAGATTCGCAGTTTTTTGGGTTTGGCTGGCTATTACCGCCGATTTATTAGTTTTTTTTCTAAAATTGCTAGTCCTTTGATAAATTTGACTCGGAAGAGAGTGAAGTTTGTTTGTTATGATTCTTGTCAACTAGATTTTGATGAGATGAAAGATAAGTTGACTTCTGCTCCAACACATGCGTTACCGAGGTCGGGGGTGGAATATTTGGTCTTCACTGACGCATCTCTGCAAGGATTGGGAGGTGTGTTATAGTAAGAGCATCGAGCTATTACGTATGCTTCTCGCAAGCTAAAGCCCCATGAAAAGAATTATCCATTCCATGATCTGTAACTTACTGCAGTGGTATTCGCCTTAAATATTTGGAGACATTACCTCCTCGGGGAGAAGTTCAGTCTTTTCACAGACCAAAAATTGTTTCAATATTTATTCTCGCAAAACGAATTGAATACGCGTCAACATTGGTGGTTGGAGTTTGTGAAAGACTACAAATTTAATATTCATTATCACCCAGGTAAAGCTAATGTAGTGGCGGATGCACTGAGTCAAAAAACCGAGGGGGAGTTAGCAAGGGTATGGAAGGCTAAATGGAAAGAACTTAGCCAGGAGGATGATGCAACAAGGGTGTTCATATCGGTGATGACTGTTACGCCTACGATAGTGGCAAGAGTTGTGGAAGCTCAAGGAAGGGACAAAGATTGTCAGGACCGTATACGCCAGTTACTAACCGAGGGAGCGAAATACTACTCTATAAGTTCAGAGGGTGGGTTACGTTTCCATAGGAGACTTACTGTCCCAGATGAGGGAGATTTGAGGCATGCTGTAATGACTGAATATCATGGGTCCAGATTTGCAGTACATCCTGGTGGAGACAAAATGTACCAAAACATGCGCCATCAATAATGGTGGGCGGGTATGAAACGGGATATCTCTGAATTTGTCTCCCAATGTACTACTTGTCAATTAGTGAAATTAGACCATCAGTGACTGACCGGATTGCTACAACCTTTAAAAAAACCGATATAGAAGTCAAAAAGCATCTCGATGCATTTCATCACGGGATTGCCAATGTCACGAAGCGTTCATGATTCCATTTAGGTTATCGTCGACCATCTAGCCAAGTCGGCACATTTCCTACTGATATGTACGGATTACAATACGGCTCGTTATGCTCGGCTATTTATTGTAGAGATTATGAGACTCCATGGGGTGCCCATTAATATAGTCTTTGATCGAGACAAGATTTTTTTTCCCACTTTTGGCAAAGTTTCCAAGAAGCGATGGGAACCGAATTGAAGTTGAGTACCTCCTACCACCCTAAAAGGGATGGACAGACGAAAAGAGTCAACCAAATGTTGGAGGACATGCTCAGAATGTGTGTACTTGACTGCAAAGGAGGATAAGAACAATACCTTCCCTTGGTCGAATTTGCTTACAATAATTCGTACCAATTCACTATAGGTATGGCACACTATGAAGCATTATATGGCCGGTCGTGTAGATCACCTACTTGTTGGTTGGAAGTAGGGGATAATAAATTTCTTGTATCTGAAATGATCCAAGATACTTCTTCCAAGATTGAGCTTATTCGCAACCACATTCGAATCGCTCAAGATCATCAAAAGAGTTATGCCGATGCGAATAGAAGGCATATGGATTGGAGGTTGGAGATCAATTTTTAGTACAAGTGTCACCAATAAAGGGTATAACGCGATTTGGGAAGAAAGGGAAGCTTGAGCCACGATATGTAGGCCCTTTTCCCATTATTGCAAGAGTAGGCCCCGTAGCTTATCAACTCGCCTTGCCAGAACGCCTCCAAAAGATTCATGATGTGTTTCATGTTTCATCCTTGAAAAAGTATAAAAGGTGTGAAGGAGCTTACTGGAACATTCCTTTTGCAGCCCGATATTTCATACGAGGAACAACCAATTGCAATCTTAGATCACGAGGAGCGTAGGTGAGGTCCAAAGTGGTGCCCTTGGTTCATGTCCAATGGGGGAATCACAATGTCGAGGAGTCGACATGGGAGCATGAGAATGACATGAGAGAAAAGTATCCACATCTCTTTTTTCAAGGTACACCTGAATTTAGAGGGCAAAATTCCCTTATAGGGGGGGGGGGGGGGGGGAGTATGTAATAACCCTTATTTTTGAGTAATTATTTTTATATAAATTTGCCATGTGAGGTAATTATATAACATAGTGGAAGTCGCAGCAATTCTTATTTTAAGCGATTCAAGAGATAATATTTACTAAGTTTTGAACATTTACTTTTAAGTGAATGTAAATAACATCATGTTATGTTTTATTGCATCGTTGTGCTTTATGCGACAATTATGGTTTAAAATGATGTTAGATCATGAAATAATTTTGTTATTCTGGATGCAAATTTGGAGGGCGAAGCTAGTCCTGAAATGATTGAGGTAGTCAAAATAAGTGCCATGTTGTATTTTTGGGTTCCGGGCACTTTTGACCGGTTATGACTTAATTATGTAGTTATGAGTCATTTTAATGGAATAGTAATATTTAAAGTCGGAATTTAGTGTTAAATGAATGTTTAAGCCTTCCAACCCCTTTTATTTTTAAAATATATGTTCCTAAACCTAAAGAGTAAGAGAGAGAAAGAGAATTTGGGGAAAATGGAGAGAAAGAAGGAGAATTGAAGAAGTTGAGCTTGATCTTGTATCTATCGGAAGAGAATTCGAGATTTCAGCCTTAAGGCAAGATTTTAACTTGTTAGTATATGATTTAATGTGGATAAATTGTTGTGATAGTTGTGTATTTGGAGTAATTGAACAAATAGTAGGTTTTGATGAATTTTAGTGTTTAACCCTTAGATTTGGTTGTTGTATAATTTAGTTGGATTTATTGGTTTATTGTTGTGTAGAAATGTCGTGGTTATGTTGTTGGCTGATAAGAATGAAATAAGTGGAAGAATATGGGATTAGGGTTTTGGATTTGGTATTTTAGAAGAAGGTATAGCCGTGGGTCTGGTGAGCGCGGTCGATCGTGGTCCAAAGCCCGATCGACCGGGCCTAAAGGGAAAAGCACACTGCTTTTCTCAATAGGCTTATTTTTAAGGCGCGGTCAACCTCGGTCCAGTGGCCGGTCGATCGGTCCTTCATAACTGAGCTTACTGCATTTCTTAGTAGGCAAAACCTCATAGGCGCGGTCGATCGGGGATCAAGGGCTGGTCGATCGGTCCCCTGTTTTTAACCCGAGATCCTTAGTTTTCTCTAGCTCCTTTCTTTTGAAGTAGGGACCTAGGAACCTTCCTGAAAGAAGTAAAACTAGAGTATTATATTATATTATTAAGGTATTCAAGAACCTAGGTTAGAAATGAGAGTTGGGGATTAGACCGAGAATTAATTTAGTTAGTTGTTAGAGGAAGGTAAGGGTTCTTTTTACATAATGAGCTAGTCTTGGTCTAAGGGTAAATAGAGTGACATAATTGTGGACTTATAAAATTGGGTTGAAGTAATATCATACATGATGGGTCTAAGGATTATCGTTTATTCATGGAGACTATTAAGGTGATAATTAAACGTCGAGGTTTAGAATTATGACATTAAACGCTTATGGCTCCGGATAAAACGTAATGCACATTTTAAATTAGCATACCTGGTGAATGATGATTTGCATATACATACCTATCTAAATGCTGTCATAAGGGAAGTTACGCGCATGAGGTGAAGTCCCCTGGCTAGTGAATGCAAGGTGAATATAGTCCTCGGCCATAGTACCGGTTGTTATATATTGTGTTGTTATTTTTCTAAGTGAGGTAATTCCGAGTATGGTTATGACTCACTGTCGAAGGTATATGGACGCTTCCCAACGTGACGCGATTTAGGATGCGCAGGTTGTCTTGGTGATAAGCCCTGGAAGATGATAGCTATTTAGGGGCGTATCTAGTGGGGTGACTCCCGGAAGGATGGTCTTAGAATGGTTATATGCTGTGATTATAAGTATTCTTATAAAAGTTGTATTTTATAAATGGTGAAGCATTTTATGAAATAAAGTGTTTTGGGAATAAGTTTCCTAATGAGGAATAGACTTGTAAAGTCATAATAAGCAAACCTGAAATGGACTCTTAGTAAGCGAAATTTATTTATATTCTCATGCATAAATGAATATTCATCATTGTAATTGATATTGCGTTAGGTTGTGCATTTAGATTGAGAGGTGAGGATTATTATTATTAGTTGTGAAGAGCGAGATAAGCTTATTCATGATGACTTGATATTCATAACTGTCATGCATTTTATTCACATGGTTGTCATATAAACTCGGGCCCTGACCCGTTTATATCTCTTGTTTTTGCATGAATTCTCTTCACGTCCAGGTGCTCCGTCGCAGGGATGACCATAATGACCCTCCCATCCAAGTGTCGTAGAGCTATAACATTTTTCGGATTTTGTAGGATGTTTGATATAGACGCTTCTATATTTTTGTACTCTAGCTATGATCAGTCCACATTCGTGCGTGTTGCCCAAGTTTTGTACTTGTTTGAAATATTGTGATATGAAGCCCTTATACTTTTGACTCATTTGAGTCTAGACTGTATAAGAGCTCATCTAGTTTGGAAATTGTGACAAAATAGTGTCCATCCTAGAAACCAAAGAGCTTCAGAGATTGGGTTGCTTCTTCTTCTATCTATCTTGTAATGATCCTAAGACTATAGCCATCACTCACACACTCAGAATTTGATTCTTGCATTTCATATTGCACCTCTATGTGCATTAATGTTGTGAGTGTGTTTAAATCCCTCAATTTGATTTTTAATAATTTTTTGGGAATTTTAAACCTATTTTAAACAATGATTTATTTAATTAAAACTTGATTTAAAAAGTCTTGGGGTCAATATATAAATATGGATTGTTGTGTTTATTGGCCTAAAGTTACTCTGGGTAGAAACCGAAAGCGCTAGAGACTCTAGGGTTGGCTTTGTAATTATTTTGGGACGCGCGTTTATCTTCGTCCACAGGCCAACACCTGCTGTCTTCTGATTGGCCCAAACTGTGTTTCTTTACAGAGACAAACCTTCGCGTGTTTACAGCCCTTGGATCAACCCTTATCGATGGCCTGCATGTCGCCTGAGTGAATCCCAGTGTAAACCCCTTAGCCAATCACAACCTTTTTAATCCACCGCCTGTTGTGAGCCCTTGGATTGCAGTCAAAAGAGCTTGACTTAATCACAGCCGTTGTTTTTGAACGAGGCTCTGGAATCTTCTCCTCTTCCTATTTAAAGGCCTCTCATCTCAGCCTTCGAAAGCTTTTGCCATTTTGCAAAGTCTCAGAGAATAGAGAGAAAAGAGAGAGAGAGAAGAGAGAAGAGAGAAGTTAGAGAGAGAAATCAAACCCTAGTTAGAAACCCTAACTTCGTCCAAATATTTCAAAAGCCCAAACCACTTACCTCTCCAGAAAAACACCATAACCAGAAAAACACCATCCTTAGTGTTTTCTTGAGTTTATGAGAGTTCGAGTTGAGAGTTCTTGGGTTGCTGAAATCCTTGTGTTCTTAAATCTTATTTCCAACTTAGACATAGACTCAGATCTTGTTTCTGACTCAATAGAAATCATAGATCTATAGTTTTGCATGTCACAACACACATAGTCACATTTATTTCTCATCTTGAGAATTTCGTTGTTGATTGTTTTCTGTTAAAACATTTTCTTCTTCAAAATCAACAATAGATGTTTTTCTATTTCTGTTTTTACAAAACCTAACCTGACCTAGTTAGATTCGCACTTGGAGGGTTCTCAATCTCCATAATATTTTCAAAACTGATTGAGAAAGGTCTTGACCGACTTCTTAAGCAAGATCTCCGTGGAATCTGGGTTATTCTGAAAGGTCAAATATGTTCTTGGTTTTGTAAGAAAGAAAATTAACAATATCACTGCATATAGACTTTATATGTGATTTGTTAGGATTGTCTGTAACTAATAAGTGTGTGTGAGTGCATGCATGTGTTTTAGAACACGATTCACAAACATCTTCGCACTACAAACACTGAAAGTGTTGGCTATAAGATTTGGTGAACATAAGTCGACGTAAAGTGCTGAAACAAAGGAAGAGTTGACAATCTGAGACAACTACATCAACAAACAAGATCTGCAGAAAAGTTAAGGACGCCAGAGGGTATAATCCTGAACTTGTATAGATTTGTTTTGTGTGCATGTTAGTTAAATAGGTTGTAACTTACATATTTGTTTTAGTGATTGTTTTGTTTTACTCCGTAGAGGGAGTCGTGGATGTTTCCTCAAGGTTGAGGTTTTACCACGTTAAAAATCCTGAGTATCAATGTTTCTACATCTTCTCATCCCTTTCTAATTGTGTGCTGAGTTTAAAACATTTTAAACTTTTACTAAAACTTGTTATCAAATCTTGTCCATATCTCGTACATAATTTTGTTAACACATCTTGTGTTCAAAATCAGTTTGATTTTAGTAAAGAGTTTCTTCAACAAACTTTCGGAGTTGCTTAAATAGTTTATTTTCATAAACGGCTTTGGCAACGTTATTTCAATTGGTATCAGAGCATTTGGTGAACTTTTTCAAAAAGATCCTGAGTTTCTGAAACTGTTTTCTCAAAATCATTATGGACGAGAAAAACGAAAGATATGGTAACTTGACCAGACCCCCAGTCTTTGATGGAACCAATTTCTCTTACTGGAAAGTAAGAATGATTGCTTTCATTCAAGGAACCCTGGGAGATGATGTCTGGGATATTATTGAAAATGGATACTCTTATCCAACTAAACCAGCCACTGATGAAAGCAATGAAAGGATTAAGAAAATATTGAGTGAGTTTACTCAAGAAGAGAAACAGGTTTCTCGAAATAATAACAAAGGCAAGAACGCTATATTTATGTCCATTAACGAACATGAGTTCAAGAGAATCTCATCTTGTACCACTTCCAAGGAAGCATGGGATACACTGATTACTGCACATGAAGGAGACTCTAGGGTAAAAGCTGCTAAGACTCAGATGTTAATTCAACAGTATAATACCTTAATCATGTCTGAATCTGAGTCTTTCGATGATTTTTATATGAACCTTACTGATATTGTCACTAAACTCCATGCCAATGGTATAATTTATGATAGACAAGAAATTGTCTCTAAAATTCTGAGATCATTACCACAGAAATTTGACAATAAAAGATATGCTATTGAGGAGATGTGTGATATTAATCTCACTCCTGAATTACTCAGTAGCAAATTAAGAACTGTGGAAATGGAATTAGAGTTTAAGAAACAATTGACCCACACTAATAGGAAACATACCAATTCCAATCTTAGCTTTACCTCTAAGATGATTAAGCCTGAGTTAAACACCTCTAGTAATGATTCTGATGAGGACTGTGACTTAGAAAGTCTAGATAATCAGATTGCCCTAATGACAAAACAATTTAAGAAAATTGTTAAATTTAGAAACAGTGTTGCAAATAGACAGGGCAAGTCTAATTATTCTACTCCTTCAAATCACAAGCCCCATGAGAAACCTCATGACAAACAGAACAAGGACAACACAAGACCTCACAGAGACCTCAAGAAAATTGAATGCTATAGATGTGGTAAACTGGGACATATTGCTCAAGACTGTAGAGTTAATTTAAATACCCAAAACAAACACTCTAGAGCCAACCTCTGCAAAACATGGGATGACTCAAGTGACTCTGAAAATGAGGAACCTGAGGCATCTGATGATTTTGATCCCTGTTTATCCTTCTTTGCGAAAATCATATATAATGATAATATGCCTATGCTTGATAGTGAGGATGAATCTAGTAATTCTAGTTCTGTTGCTGTGAATCATACTTTAACTGGTTTAGATACTTTACTTACTGAGAACACTAATACTTCTTCCTCGGGGTGTGTGAGTCAAAGGGAAATCGATACTGCTGATGTCCATGGGTGAGTGAGTTTAAGAAATGAAACCTTAGGGGTCACTTCACACACTTCACTTAGTGACTCAGACAATGATGATCTTCCAGACATCCACACTCTATATACTAAAACTCTTAAGAAAAGCACTAGACTAGAAAAGATTGTGAAAGATCTTACCAAAAAGCTAGAGGATCTAAGCCTAATGGTAAAAGTGAATGCTGAAGAGTATACTACTCAATGTATGTCTCATGAAAGTGATATCAAAGTGTTTGATGAAAAACTGAAATCTTTGACTGAAGCTAATGAAATTCTGGAGAAAAAATACAAAGGGACATTATTAGAATTGGAACAGACAAAAGAAAAGACAGCAACTGTTTTCAAAAAATTTACCAAATTTGAAAATAATTCAAACTGTTTTGATGGATTTGTTGCTGAATCTAAAACCAATTCTGATGATAGAACTGGAATAGGGTTTTGTCCCAATTTTAAGACACAAACTAAACATGTTGAACCTATCAAGTTTGTGTCAGGAGGCAAAAGACCTATTGAAACGTGTCCAGACTTTCACTCTTTAAAATCTAAGTTTGATCATCAAAACACTAACACTGGAGATGAAAGTTGCTCTAAGCATGAAAATTTACCAAAGGGAAAATATGTCTGCCCCCCTATTAGGAAAAGTGAACATGCTTTCAAACCTGTGCTACCTAGGAATAAAATTCAGCCTCAAAATTTCTCAAAACCTTTGTTTAGAGACTTTCCTAAGGAAAACCCCATTCTGAGCAATCTTTATTGCTCCTATTGTGATATATATGGTCACTCTTTCGATAATTGCTATGCTAGGAGACTGATTAAGCCTATCTACAACACTCCTATGTACCATAACTTTAACTATTCTAGGAGGAGTCGTAACAATTATGTTCTTCCCAGGCCACCAGACAAAAACTCTAACTATAGGAATAGAAAGACTAAACCTAAAAGGACATTTACTAGAAGGATTCCCAGAAACTTTTCTAAATCAAATGCTCAGGTGTGTAAATTTACCCAAAATCATGCGCAAAATATTTTTCAACAAAAATCTGCTGCTCGCAAATTTTATCAAATGAGAGCAAACAAGCGCAAACAGAAAACCAGAGCAATTTGGGTTAGAAAAGATGATCTAGTACCCCAGATGAAGTGTAATGTTGTTGTTTCTGCATTAAAAGCTGAACTTACATCTTCTGGTTGGTACTTGGATTCTGGATGTTCCAAGCATATGACAGGTGATGATACAAAACTGTTAAATAAAACCCATTTTGATGGTGGAAAAGTTGTTTTTGGTGATGGAGTATCATCCCAGATCATAGGCAAAGGAACTCTTAAAGAAAAAGGACTTCCTATTCTTGAAAATGTTCTCTTAGTTAAAGGTCTTAAGGCTAACTTGCTCAGCATTTCGCAATTTTGTGACTTAAACCATACTGTTACCTTTTCAAAGAACAATTGCAAGATTTTAAATGAAAAGGGAGAATGCATAATTACAGGAATCAGGACTCCTGACAATTGTTACACTGTCATGAGTAGTTCTGAAATCTGTAATGTTGCCAGAATGGATGACAACGAAATATGGCATAACAGAATGGGTCACATTAATTATGAAAATTTGAGTAAATTGTCTTCTCAACAGATAGTTAGAGGAATACCAAAAATTAAACCAATTCATAACATTGTCTGTGGTCCCTGTCAAGAAGGAAAGATTGTTAAAGCACCCCATAAAAGAGTTAAAGATATCCTTACCTCTAATCCCTTAGAACTCATCCATATGGACCTAATGGGTCCTTCTCAAACTGTTAGTCTTTGTGGACACAGTTATATTCTAGTTATTGTTGATGACTTCACTAGGTTCACCTGGGTAGCTTTCTTAAAATAGAAATCCGACACTTTCCAAACCTTTTTAAAGATTCTTTTACGGATTGAAAATGAGAAAGACGCCCAAGTGAATAGAATTCAAAGTGATAGAGGTGGTGAATTCAAAGATACTGGTGTTATAGAATACTGTGACTATAATGGTTACAAACATGAGTTCAGTGCCCCTAAAACCCCTCAACAAAATGGTATAGTTGAGAGAAAGAATCGAACCCTTCAAGAGATGGCACGTGTCATGCTCCATGCTAAGAACCTACCTAAGTATTTTTGGGTTGAATCTATTCGTACAGCATGCCATATTATCAATAGGGTCTATCTTAGAAAGAATTCCAAACAAACTCCTTATGAACTTTGGTACAATAAAAAGCCTAATCTTAAGTACCTTAGGACCTTTGGTAGTACCTGCTATGTTTGCAAAGATAGGGAACACTTATCTAAATTTGAGAGTAGGGGAGATAAAGCCATATTCTTAGGTTATTCACCTAACAGTAGAGCTTATCGGGTATTTAATCTTCGCACTAAAACCTTAATGGAATCCATAAATGTAATTGTGAGTGACACTACTATAGAAAGCAAGACTAGGGAATTAACTATAGAAGAAGAATCGTCAAATATTTTAGAAAATGACTCTTCTGAAATAGATAATTCATTACCTATTGAGTCACCTGAAGTACCTAACTGGGTTTCTAAAGACCATCCCATTAACAATGTAGTTGGTAACCCTAGTGAACCAGTACGTACAAGATCCCAACTTAGAAATTATGCACTCTATGCATGCTTTGTTTCTCTCTTGGAACCAAAGAATGTAAATGAGGCATTGAATGACACTCACTGGATTTCTGCTATGCAGGATGAACTTTTACAATTTGTCATTCATGATGTTTGGTATCTTGTTCCACGTCCTGATCACAAAAAGGTTATTGGGACTCGCTGGATTTTCAAAAATAAAACTGATGAAAATGGGATAGTAATTAGAAATAAAGCTAGACTAGTTGCTCAAGGTTATTCCCAAATAGAAGGAATTGATTTTAACGAGACCTTTGCTCCTGTCACTCGTTTAGAATCAGTTCGTCTGCTTCTTGCTATAGCTTGTCACATGCATTTTATATTATTTCAAATGGATGTTAAATCTGCATTCCTTAATGGAATACTTGCCGAGGAAACCTATGTAGAACAACCTAAAGGGTTCATTGACCCTAATTATCCTAATCATGTATTTCGGTTGAAAAAGGCTTTATATGGTCTTAAGCAAGCTCCTAGAGCTTGGTATGAGCGGCTGTCCAGTTTTCTGCTGGACAAAGGTTTCAAAAGAGGTGGAAATGACCAAACCTTATTTGTCAAACATTTTGACAAACACATTACTATCGCTCAAATCTATGTTGACGATATCATATTTGGATCTACTTCTACCTCAGAAGTAAAATCTTTTGCTGAAATCATGAGCAAGGAATTTCAGATGTCCCTTATGGGGGAGTTACAGTTCTTTCTAGGTCTCCAAGTCAAACAACAACCAGATGGCTTGTTTCTTTCGCAGACTAAGTACGCATTAGAGATAGTTAAAAAATTTGGTCTCGAGAGTGCTAAAAGTGCTAAAACGCCTGTGAGTACTACAGAGAAATTATCTAAAGATGAAAATGGAAAATCTGTAGACTCTACCTTATATCGTAGTATGATTGGCACATTACTCTATCTGACTGCGTCGCGTCCTGATATCATGTATGCTGTTTGTGTTTGTGCACGTTATCAAAACAACCCCAAGGAGAGCCATTTAAACGCTGTTAAACGCATAATTAAATATGTTAAAGGCACTCTAAATTTAGGAATTTGGTACACGAATGACACACCTAGCACTATTATTGGGTACACTGATGCTGATTGGACTAGGTGTACTGATGATAGTAAAAGCACTTCAGGCGCATGTTGTTATATTGGTAATAACTTGGTAGGATGGAGTAGTAAAAAACAGAACTGCACATCTCTCTCGACTGCTGAATCTGAATACATAGCCGCCGGTAGCTGTTGTGCCCAATTGTTATGGCTTAAACAAATGCTAAGTGATTATGGTATTCTAGAACCCACACTTCATCTCTATTGTGATAACCAAAGCGCGATCAATATTTCTAAGAACTCGGTTCAACACTCGCGAACTAAGCACATTAAGATAAGACATCACTTTATTCGGGAACTAGTTGAAACTAAGGAATTAGAAATTAACTATCTTCCAACTGATCTACAACTTGCAGATTTGTTTACTAAACCTCTTGATTTTAATAGATTCATCTCTTTACGTAAATCAATTGGTATGGTTTGTGTTGAATAAATATCTGCTGTTATTTTCCAAGTTTCTTCCCTTTGTCCATTTGAGACAAAATGGGGGAGAAATTTGAGTCTATTTCTGCATATACTAAAATTCTTGATCTTAGTAATTCTTTGCAGGTATTCTCCTTGTACAGTCATTCTCGTTTGTAATAATAGGATGTTGAACTGTATATAGTTGAGTTATGTAATTTTTGATTTCTAGGATTTGGGTAGATAGATCTTTTATAGGAATAGGATTTTCTTATTTGTTGTCACCCTACGAGTTTAGATGACTCAAAGGAGATTTTGTCTCATATTTCCAAAGGGGGAGATTGAAGCCCTTATACTTTTGACTCATTTGAGTCTAGACTGTATAAGAGCTCATCTAGTTTGGAAATTGTGACAAAATAGTGTCCATCCTAGAAACCAAAGAGCTTCAGAGATTGGGTTGCTTCTTCTTCTATCTATCTTGTAATGATCCTAAGACTATAGCCATCACTCACACACTCAGAATTTGATTCTTGCATTTCATATTGCACCTCTATGGGCATTAATGTTGTGAGTGTGTTTAAATCCCTCAATTTGATTTTTAATAATTTTTTGGGAATTTTAAACCTATTTTAAACAATGTTTTATTTAATTAAAACTTGATTTAAAAAGTCTTGGGGTCAATATATAAATATGGATTGTTGTGTTTATTGGCCTAAAGTTACTCTGGGTAGAAACCGAAAGCGCTAGAGACTCTAGGGTTGGCTTTGTAATTATTTTGGGACGCGCGTTTATCTTCGTCCATAGGCCAACACCTGCTGTCTTCTGATTGGCCCAAACTGTGTTTCTTTACAGAGACAAACCTTCGCGTGTTTACAGCCCTTGGATCAACCCTTATCGATGGCCTGCATGTCGCCTGAGTGAATCCCAGTGTAAACCCCTTAGCCAATCACAGCCTTTTTAATCCACCGCCTGTTGTGAGCCCTTGGATTGCAGTCAAAAGAGCTTGACTTAATCACAGCTGTTGTTTTTGAACGAGGCTCTGGAATCTTCTCCTCTTCCTATTTAAAGGCCTCTCATCTCAGCCTTCGAAAGCTTTTGCCATTTTGCAAAGTCTCAGAGAATAGAGAGAAAAGAGAGAGAGAGAAGAGAGAAGAGAGAAGTTAGAGAGAGAAATCAAACCCTAGTTAGAAACCCTAACTTCGTCCAAATATTTCAAAAGCCCAAACCACTTACCTCTCCAGAAAAACACCATAACCAGAAAAACACCATCCTTAGTGTTTTCTTGAGTTTATGAGAGTTCGAGTTGAGAGTTCTTGGGTTGCTGAAATCCTTGTGTTCTTAAATCTTATTTCCAACTTAGACATAGACTCAGATCTTGTTTCTGACTCAATAGAAATCATAGATCTGTAGTTTTGCATGTCACAACACACATAGTCACATTTATTTCTCATCTTGATAATTTCGTTGTTGATTGTTTTCTGTTAAAACATTTTCTTCTTCAAAATCAACAATAGATGTTTTTCTATTTCTGTTTTTACAAAACCTAACCTGACCTAGTTAGATTCGCACTTGGAGGGTTCTCAATTTCCATAATATTTTCAAAACTGATTGAGAAAGGTCTTGACCGACTTCTTAAGCAAGATCTCCGTGGAATCTGGGTTATTCTGAAAGGTCAAATAGGTTCTTGGTTTTGTAAGAAAGAAAATTAACAATATCACTGCATATAGACTTTATATGTGATTTGTTAGGATTGTCTGTAACTAATAAGTGTGTGTGAGTGCATGCATGTGTTTTAGAACACGATTCACAAACATCTTCGCACTACAAACACTGAAAGTGTTGGCTATAAGATTTGGTGAACATAAGTCGACGTAAAGTGCTGAAACAAAGGAAGAGTTGACAATCTGAGACAACTACATCAACAAACAAGATCTGCAGAAAAGTTAAGGACGCCAGAGGGTATAATCCTGAACTTGTATAGATTTGTTTTGTGTGCATGTTAGTTAAATAGGTTGTAACTTACATATTTGTTTTAGTGATTGTTTTGTTTTACTCCGTAGAGGGAGTCGTGGATGTTTCCTCAAGGTTGAGGTTTTACCACGTTAAAAATCCTGAGTATCAATGTTTCTACATCTTCTCATCCCTTTCTAATTGTGTGCTGAGTTTAAAACATTTTAAACTTTTACTAAAACTTGTTATCAAATCTTGTCCATATCTCGTACATAATTTTGTTAACACATCTTGTGTTCAAAATCAGTTTGATTTTAGTAAAGAGTTTCTTCAACAAACTTTCGGAGTTGCTTAAATAGTTTATTTTCATAAACGGCTTTGGCAACGTTATTTCATGATATTCATTTTAATACTCGGTGTAACCTGCTTGTAATGGTCTGTTAGCCGACAGCTTATTCGGTTATTATTTTGTGTATGCTCGTTGTATAGTTACTTGTTTGTATTTATATCCACCTTCTTTGAAAATTGTATTGTCAAAAGGATTTTCTTTAAATTTATAAATAATTTGACATCCGTTTTCTAAAATAATTGGTGGTTATCTCATATATTTATTTTAACGACAGTGATGCTAAGAATGGACCATATATGATTCCTGTATTATTTGGACTATCGGGCTGGTCACCTATTATTTTAAGAAGCGGGGCGTCACATGTTAAAGTCTATAAAAAGTTAGGTACATGAACTATTCAGAGCTGTTAGGGTCTATAAGCTGTTCAGAGCTGTTTCAACTTCATATTCGATCATTATAGTACACAAATATTAGCATATCTTTATTTATTAAATAGGGCACCCAACCAAAAAAGTGTTCACAAATAAATAGTGTACTCGGCCTCATACCACTACACCAAAAATAGGAATCTAACACGGTTTAAAACTGTGCCAAATCAAATCTGGCACGGTTTTGAACTGTGCCAGAATCAGGTGTTCCAAAATGACAATTTTTTTCTGACACGGCTCAAAAGTGTGCCAGATTTGGCCAAACAGGAACACTTCTGGCACACTTTTAAATCGTGATAGAATTTGATATTTCTGGCACACTTTTGGCACAGTTTTTAACTGTGCCAGATTCAACCAAACAGGAACACTTCTGGCACACTTTTAAACCGTGCCAGAATTTGATATTTCTGGCACACTTTTGGCACAGTTTTTAACTGTGCCAGATTCAGCACAGTTTAAAAAAAATTGGCACAGTTCAAAACTGTGTCAAAATATGATACACTTTTGCCATGATTTTGAACTGGACCAAATTTGTTATAAATTTTTTTTTAATTATTTGAAAACACAAAATTCACAAATTAATAATATTGCGTGTTGTTAATAAACTAATGTGCATACAAAGTTCAAAATATTACAAGTCTTTAACAGCTCACAGGCCCAAAAAAAATTGGGCAGAGTTTTCTCTATTTTCTAGACATTCCAAAACCTGTTAATACAAAACTTGCCTAACATAAAGCCCGCACGGACACAAAATATAAAAATTAACTTACAAAAGCCCGCACGACCATAAAAAGTCAACAATAAAACAAAAAAAGACCGTACCGCCATGACACAAAAAAATGGAATCAGGAATAAACCCCTTGTTGTAAACCATTGAGTTCTTTGTGTGTTCCACGTGAATAAAAGCCAACGATAAACTGTTATCCTGCAAAAAAAAATCGGATACAAAAATATACGATATTAGTAACCCAACAATTTTAAATTTTTTTTTTACTCAAACTAAAAAATTACATATATGAGTGGAAATTATTGTCATACTCTCAAACCGGGAAATTCAGGACTACGCGGTCAGTTCCTACAAGTTACATTGGTTCCGTATGAGGTGTTCGTGCCTCCTACGAGGTTGTTTGGGGGCTGGTTTGGGTTTTCACCCTTTAACGGCATGTTTTTAACTCTAAGTTTGATATTTGCAAATTATCGTCATACTCTCATACCGGGAGACCCGGGACTACGCGGTTAGTTCCAACAAGTTACATTGGTCCCGTGCGAGGTGTTCGTGCCACCTACGGGGTCGTTTGGGAGATGGCTTGGGTTTTCACCCTTTAACGACTTGTTTTTAAGTCTAAGTGTTGATTTTTACAAATTATCGTCATATTCTCAAATCGGGAGACCCGGGACTACGCGGTCAGTTCCTACAAGTTACATTGGTCCCGTGCGAGGTGTTCGTGCCTCTTACGGGGTCGTTTGGGGGCTGGTTTGGATTTTCACCCTTTAACGACTTGTTTTTAAATCAAAGTGTGGTTTTTGCAAATTATCGTCATATTCTCAAACCGAGAGACCCGGGACTACGCGGTCAGTTCCAACAAGTTACATTGGTCCCGTGCGAGGTGTTCGTGCCCCCTATGGGGTCATTTGGGGGCTAGTTTGGGTTTTCACCCTTTTAAGTCTGTGACACCCCGCCTAATTAAATACCGAGTGATCAGTCCTTTATTAAATTATAACCAAGGTGAACGGTTGGTACATTCTTAGCATCACTGTCGCAAAATAAATTTTCAAATTAAACACCCTAAATAATTAAGCTAAGTGACAAAACCATTTTTAAGACATCAATTTCCAAATTTAATTTAAAACCAATATTTAAAGCCTTTCATAATCCATGGTTTAATAATCACATAACAACTAGACTGGAAAAGACAATCCAAGCAATTTAAGCATTCAACTAATTAATTCCAACTTTAAAACTTCAAAGGAAAAACATCCTGATAGTAACAATCCCAAATTATAAATACTGGAAGTAAAAGAATTACAATCTCTGATAAAACCAACTGAATAATGGGAAAAGGGCGACACATGCCCAACTGGATGAAATAGAACTAGAAGTGGAATCAATAATGAGGTCGTCTAAGAAAAAGGCCTACAACTGCCACCTAAGCTGCAACACGTTCCTTTCAAAGGATCCTATGCAAGATGCCCCTGTGGCTGGGCACCTGTAATATATACATATATATATATAAGAGAAGAGAAAATAGGAAACGGGTCAGAGCTCGATTGTAAAACAGTTTAAAACTTAATTTAGCAAGTATTTAAAATGCTTACCGGCTAATGCAACAATCATATTAGTGTGCGACACTCTCTTGAGAAATTCTCACCTCTCGTCTAATATGCACACCTACCACACTACTACTCCCAATAGTTTAGCTTATCTTAAGTTACTCACAAGGTTTCATGCCGACAATTTGTAGTATTAAGAAAATTAATTTTTAAAAGCAAAGTTCTCACATAAACCTCATTTGATTACAAAGTCTTTCAGTATTGCCTCAAACTTTTCAAACACTTATATCCAAGTTGAAATAATTATACATTACTTGCCTACCTTTAGTCACAATAGATAGTTCCCAAATTTCAAGTTTATATATATATATATATATATATATATATATATATATATTAATCACTTATATAATATATATATACTATCGGCACCCCACATAAAATTTATGGTGCTGGCATACTCTACTATCAAATCCCCGTATTACTCGTACTAAGGGAAATACTAGTTCAGAATCACTCTCGAACTGTATTAGCACAAAACACATAAAAATTGAGGCGAAGCATAGTTCCAAGTCACTAAGAGGTCAGCACATACCCTCACGTCTCTTAGGACCGTCTGACTATCGATCCGATAGCCTGTACCAAGGATTCCTATGTTCTAGGGTACAAGTCAATATCCCCCATAAAGGTCCCATCGAGATAAGACTGTCCTAGCGCGGTAACCTCAGTGATAGCAATTAGCGCGAGCATGTTTTTTACACGTATATAGTATATGCACAAACACAGTCATATATGTATACTACCATTTCCATTTCAAATTTAGATAAGCCCATGACCCATACTTATGATATTGATTCTGATTGTACATTACTAGATTATACCGTATAACGGTTCGTCTCTTATTCTTATTTATGGGATTATTCCAAACTTTCTTCGTAGCACTAGTGAAATCCTATCTCCCTAAGTGTAATTTCAGTAGGTACTCTTTTACTTTACGACGTAACTTCCTCACGAGTCTCACCCTTTAGACACACGTTCCCATTGTTCCTTAAGTGTAAAACACCTCCGTTAAATGTTAACTTTGTCTTACATTAAAGGTTCCATTTTTATAAAGTCCTACTAGTCTTCTTTATATCCCAAAATGTTCTAACAATAATGTCCAAGAATTTCTATTCATTTAAGTTGGAACAACCTATTTAAAAATAGGATCGATCGATGGCAGGTGCTCGATCAATCGATGCGTCGATCGATCTTTGCTCTTGGGTCGATCGATCGATCGTTGCTCTTGGGTCGATCGATCGATCAAGTAGGTATGACGAAACTGCAGAATTTACAGTTACGGGGATGCTATTCCAAAATCATTCAAATCATCATATTTGATTTCCAAACTTCCAACAATTTATACCACAAGTGTTATATCCCCAAATAATGAATATTCTACATAAGACATGCGAGTTTTCATCAATTATAACGAATTAAAAGAGTTAAAATCCATAAAAATTACAAAAACCCTAATAATTTCTTTAACTTAGTTCTTCCCATTCTTTTCCCAGATTTTATACTCCGAACTCAATGAATTTCGTGGTTCAACCTCTACATATGAACTAGATTTCCAGAACACGTCTTTTATCTATACATCATGCAAATTCGAGTCTCCAATATATGTTTTCTTTCACAAAAACTAGTTCTAATCAATCCTAGGCTAATATCATTGAAACATTAACTAATATAGAGCAAGATAGATACTTGCCTGGGAATTCTTGGCTCAGATTTGTGGAAAATATTATTGTGGTTGTGATCCTCGTTGCGCGATGTAAAGTTTGGCGGCGACGGCGATGTAAATAGTGGAGTTCTTGGCCTAGAACTCCTTGGAAAGCTTCTCCTCTTCCCTTTCAATGGCCGTCTTAGGTTTTTCGTTGTTCTAACCCTAGAAGACAACTCCTATTATCTGATATGCTCTTAGAAATTTCATGGGTTTCCATGCCCAAAAATGTAAAATGTCTTAAACGCCCTCCCGAGATGTTAATTAGGCCTAGAAACACCCCGAGACCCAAACTAAGCCCCCGGGTACATTATTTTGACTATCTCAACCCTTTCGAACACATTGACGTACTCAAAATGACCATATGGGTGACTTATAATTTATTCACTTTTAATAGTTCGAATTTAATCCTGACACGACACAAGCGCGTCCCGATAAATTTCCAAAATTATCAAATTAGATTCTCGTGATAAGTTTACTAAATACAATTACACCTCTTACTTTACCCATAAAGTAACTTACAACAAAATTCCAATAATTAGTAACTCTCATCAGGCTAGTAAGTATTTAAATGATTTTTCGGATTAATATTAAATTAATATCTCTAAGTAAATTTAATAAATCCCCAAAATTAACACCCCGTGTGCCTGGAGAGAGCGAACGGAGTTCCACTATCGATAGAAGTAACCAAATCCACAAATAGCAAGGTATAGAACATCTAAAACTAATCCCACAATAAAAATGAAACCACTAATCTCAATTCTTCAAATTCAATACAACAAAATCTCTCGAAATAATATAAATCACCAATGTTCTATACAACACAATAAAATAATACAAATCTTACAAAAAATATTCTTCCTAAAATAATCCACGCTAATATCATCCCAATTGATCCATAGCGCTCAAATCCATGCTAACCTCCCAAGTAAAAGAATATATGGGGAAGTAGAAAATACGACAGGAAAGATGCTCAACAAATATATTAGCGGTGAATAAAGCGTAACAACACGAGTACGAATATTCAAATCAAATGTTAATCTCAATAGCATTTATCAATAAATTCCTCAACAACACATTAACTGGGTCACCAGACATCACCCCATCCGCATATGTTTATCAAGTCATAGCCCTGGGAAGTAGGAATTTTCGTCGGTGCCCAACATCCGTGCCATATTAAAATCTCATGACAGCGTGCTCAAAAATAACATGAAAAATACCAGATGAATCAAAATAATTCAACAATTTTTTTACAGATTCCCAAGAATTTATCAATTCAAACACGAGTTCAACAATTGAAGGAATTCAACGGGAATAACTCTCGAGAGATTTAAAGAGAGCATATTCTGTAAAACCCCATACATTTAAATCATCGCATGAATCTTCACATAAAAATCATCCTCAAAATATGATCGCACCATCACGTTACTCTCGTAAAAATAATCAAATCATGTTTTAGCCCCAACACGAGATAACACCAAATAGTCCTATTTTAAAAACTCAGAAAAATAATCTCCAATAATATTCAAATTGTTGATCCAACTTTAGATTTGGATTCTAGATGAAAAATTGAGTCAGGTATGTGTTTTGGATTTTTCTGAAATATCATTTGAATGCACTCGAAAAGAAGATCTAAACATTCCAAATTGGTTCTTCTCATTCCACTAATTTTTCCCTATTTGGATTTCATTTTTGGCCTCTCTTTTTCATCCCCCTTTCCTTATATTCACCCATATTATTCCTTATATAAACCCTCTCTCAAACCCTAGCTTGGAGACTAAGCTAACGCATATTACTATATTGCCCTTTAATTCAAAATTATCAACTTTACATATTTAAAGCATTACAAAATGTCCAAAGATAATTTAAATTTAAATGTTTGATTCGATTCCAAACCAAAATAAATTATTTTATTCCAGATTAATAAAATAATAATATTACTAAAATTTTGTAAAATATTCACAAATAACCCTTAAAATAACGGGGTATTACATAATTCCCCCCTTGAAAAGGAATTTTGTCCTCGAAATTTGACGAAATCAAACACTAGAAATAAAATGTTGTTCCATTCTATTTTCCAAAATCACACACTAAAGTCCTCAAATCAATTTTTAATCTCCAAAGAAAACATGTTTAAGGTATATATGAAATGTAATACCCCGTAATTTTGAGGGCTTTATATATGAATATGGTATATAATTTTAATAGAACTATTATTTTTTGATCGGTATATTGATATTATATTTATTTTTATTTAAAATGAATCGAATATTTAAATTCAAAGTTAATTGACTTTTGAAAATTTTGTAATGGTTTAAATATGTAAAGTTGACAATTTTGAAATGAAAGGGCAATATAGTAATATGCGTTAGCTTAGGTTCCAAGATAGGTTTTGAGAGAGGGGTTAAATAAGGAATATTATGGGTGATTATAAGAAAAGGGAAATGAAAAAGAGAGTCCAAAAAGGAAATCCAAAGAGGCAAAAACGAGTGGAATGAGAAGAGCCAATTTGGAATGTTTAGATCTTCTTTTTGAGTGCATTCTAATGAGATTTGAGAAAAAACTCAAAACACATACTTGACTCAATTTTTCGTGTAGAATCCAAATCTGAAGTCAGATTGGTGATTTGAATAATTTTTGGATCTAATTTTTTTGGGTTTTTAAAATAGGACTATTTGGAGTTATCTCGTGTTGGGGCTAGAACATGATTTGTTTATTTTTGCAAGAGGAGCGTGATGGTGCGATCAGATTTTGAGGATGGTTTTATGTGACGATTCGTATGATGATTTTAAGGTATGGGATTTTACACAATATGCTCTTTTAAATCTCTCGAGTGTTTATTTCGTTGAATTCTTGTTAATTGAACTCATATTTAAATGGTTAAATTCATTGAAATCTGAAAAAATAATTGTTGGAATTATTTTGATTCATGTGGTATTATTCATGTTGTTATTGAGCACGTTGTCATGAGATTTTAATATGTCACGGAGGTTTGGCACCAGCCAAAATTCCTGCTTCCCTGGGCTATGTCTTGATAAAGCATATGCGGATGGGGTGAGGCTTGGTGACCCATTGATGTGTTGTTGAGAAATTATATTGATAAATGCTTTGAGATTTGCATTTGATTTGAATATTCGTACTCGTGTTGTTACGTTTTATTCACCGCTAATATATTTCTTGAGCATCTTTCCTGTCGTATTGTGTACTTCCCCATATTTTCTTTTAGTGGCAGGTTAGTGCGGATTTGGGCGCTATGGGTTATTGGAGATTGACTTTAGCTTGGATATTTTGGGAAGAATATTCGAGAATACATTTGAGAAGATTATATTTATTTTTTATGTATAGAGCATTGGCGATTTATTTTTCGAGATAAATAGTTGTATTATTTCGAGGGACTCTTATGTGTATTTATTTGAAGAAATTTGAGATTAGTGGTTTCTTTTTATTGTGGGTTTTTAGATGCTCTATACCTTGTTACTTGTGGAATTGGTTAGTTTTATCGATAGTGGCGCTCCGTTCGCTCTCCCCGGGCGAGCGGGGCGTTAAATCATAGACATACGGATTATAAACTAGGTAGTCAGTTAATTAAGACTAACCTTACAGAGGAATCACATTCATTTAGACCTTATGATGGAAAGTACACACATTGAGTGTATGGGCGTCCTGGATGGTTTGATTGTAGTATTTTCCATATTAGTATCACAATAAGTATTCTTGAGGTTAATGAAAGTAGAAGTCGTGACTTCTAGATTTAGTTGTTTGATGACTTAGGATCGTTACTCCCCATAATTTTTCCATGAGGATGGTATAGTACGGATTGGGTAAAGTATAACTCAAGATCATTTAAACTAAATGGTAAGGCTTGGAGTATAACATTAGTCGGGGTATTCGGTAATGTACTGTATGGGTGATACGACGAAAATTACATGAGATGTGAGATTAATACCTGGTGTTATCCTTACCATTTACACATTATTTTTCTGAATTTCAGGACGAAATTCCGTTATTAGGGGGGAGGCATGTAATACCCCGTATTTTTATGGCTTTTAAAATTGGGGATTTATTAAATTTAATTAGAGGTATTAATTTAATATTAATTCGAAAATTATTTTTTTAATATTTACTAGCATGATGTGATTTAGTAATTATTGGAAATTTGTTGAATATTACTAGATGAGTAAAGTAATATATGAGATTGATTTTATTAAAATTGTCACGAGTGAATAAAATGGCAATTATGGAAATTAAATTCGGGACGCGCCTGTGTCGTGTCAGGACTAAATTATTATTATTAAAGTGAATAAATTATAAGTCATCCGTATAGTCGTTTTGAGTTCGCCAAAGTGTCTGTAAGGGTCTAGATAGTCAGAAAAGTGTACTCAGGGGTTTAGTTTGGGCCTCGGGGCGTTTTTAGGCCTAATTGACACCCCGAAGGGTATTTTAGATATTTGGTATTTTTGGGTAATTAAACCCACGAATTTTCCTAGTATTTATTAGCCATTTAGAGTTGTCTCTTGGGGTTAACAAACACAAATCCTAAGCCATCCATTAGAGAAGAAGTTGAAGTGATTAGAGAAGAAGGTGAAGAGATTTGAGAAGAAGGTGAAGAGTTTTCAAGCAATCCAAGGTCTAGAACTCACCCGATTTCATCGCCACCATCACCAAAACGTAGATCGCACGACGAGGAACGCAACCATATATTTTTCATCAACAGATCAAACCCTTGAATCCCATGCAAGTATCTATCTTGCTAATTTCCAAGTTAATATACCTTCCATGTTAGTCTAGGAATGAAAATCATAAGTTTTAATTGAAGAATTATATGTTTTGGAAGAGAATTTATATGTGTTGTAGGGAGAATCCATGTAGACTAAAATTTGGATCATATGTAGAGGATTAACCACAAGTTTAATATGATATTTGGGAAGAAAATCTGGACTTAAATAGAGCTTGTGATTATTCATGCAAAAAAATGGTTTATAAAGAAATCTGAGGTTCAACCCTTTTTTGATTGATTCATTGAGGATTTATTGATGTCGTTATGTTAGAACTTATTTATATACATTGCTTATATGTTTGGTTAATTTTGATGGGAGTTTGGGATGAAATTATAGAGGTTTGAGGGGGTAAGAATGATTGAACCCGTAGGTTTAAAATTACAGAAAACTGGGCAAGAACTGCTTGATCGATCGATCGACCAAGAGCATCGATCGATCGAATCAATTCCCTCGATCGATCAACCCCTTCTGGAAAAAATGCATATTCCCCTTATGTTGATTTAATCTGAATAAAATGCGTAGGAATACTTAATTATTATTGTTAGGACATAATGGGATATAAATAGGACTAGTAGGGTCTAGGTAAACACCATTGAGTGAGAAATTAACATAAGATGAAATTGAGGGTTAACGGGGAGTTATTCACACATAAGAAATCGCGAGTACATTTAATAAAAGATCGAAACTGAAAGTGAATTAGACCAGAAGGTAATTGAGAGTGTGCCTACTGAAATTATACTTAGAGAGATAGAATACTTCGAGAGATGAGAAATAAGTATGGAGTAATTTATATATGGAAATAAAAGTGACGAGTTCGTTATATGAGATACTCGAGTAAAGTGTGATAATTATAATTATGGTTCATGGGTGAACCTAATTTGGAAAATATGAATATTTATATATATATATATATATATATATATATGACTGTGTGATTGTGCATATATTATATCTGTATAAAAATCATACTCGGGCTACTTGCTATCACGGGGATTTCCGCGCCGGGACAGTCTTATCTCGATTGGACCTTTATGGGGGATATCGACTCGTACTCTAGAACATAGGATTCCTTGGTACAGGCTATCTGATTGATAGTCAGATGGTCCTAAGAGACGTGAGGGTATGTGATGACCTCTTAGTGACTTGGAACTATGCTTCGCCTCCATTTGTGTGTGTATTATGTTAATACAGTTCGAGAGTGATTCTGAACTAGTATTTCCCTTAGTTTGTGTGATACGGGGACTTCATAGCAGAGTATGCCAACACCATAGATTTTATATGGGGTGCCGATATTATATATATTATATGAGTGACTAATATATATATACACTGATATGTATGGAAACTTTCTACTGTGCATAAGTAGTTAAGTAATAAATAAATGTTTTAGCTTTATAACAAGTGTTCGTGAATTTGGTAACGGTACTAAATGATTCTAAGAAACGTAAGAAAATGGAAGAGATTAACTTTCTAAAACTAAATATCATGGACTTGGTACTTTTCGAGATAAAACTTCATGGGAATAAGTTAGATAGACCTATTAGATCGGTAGAATGGTAGGAGTGCACACTAGATGAGAGGTGAGGATTCACAAGAGAGTGTCTCATACTAACATGGTTATGATATTAACCGGTAAGCATTTTAAATACTTGCTAAACTATTTTCAACTGTTTTACACTCGGGCTCTAGCCCTGTGAGACCCCGCTTAATTAAATACCGGGTGATCAGTCCTTTATTAAATTATAACCAAGGTGAACGGTTGGTTCATTCTTAGCAGCACTGTCGCAAAAATAACTTTTCAAATTAAACACCCTAAATAATTAAGCTAAGTGACAAAACCATTTTTAAGACATCAATTTCCAAATTTAATTTAAAACCAATAATTAAAACATTTCATAATCCATGGTTTAAAAATCACATAACAACTAGACTGGAAAAGATAATCCAAGCAATTTAAGCATTCAACTAATTAATTCCAACTTTAAAACTTCAAAGGAAAAACATCCTGACAGGAACAATCCCAAATTATAAATACTAGAAGTAAACGAATTACAATCTCTGATAAAACCAACTGAATAATGGAAAAAGGGTGACACATGCCCAACTGGATGAAATAGAACTAGAAGTGGAATCAATAATGAGGTCGTCAGGAGACGCTCCCGTGGCTGGGCACATGTAATATATACATATATATACAAGAGAGGAGAAAATAGGAAACGGGTCAGAGCCCGGTTGTAAAACAGTTTAAAATTTAGTTAGCAAGTATTTAAAATGCTTACCGGCTAATGCAACAATCATATTAGTGTGCGACACTCTCTTGAGAAATTCTCACCTCTCGTCTAATATGCACACCTACCGCACTACTACTCCCAATAGTTTAGCTTATCTTAAGTTACTCACAAGGTTTCATGCCGACAATTTCTAGTATTAAGAAAATTAATTTTTAAAAGAAAAGTTCTCACATAAACCTCATTTGATTACAAAGTCTTTTAGTATTGCCTCAAACTTTTCAAACACTTATATCCAAGTTGAAATAATTATACATTACTTACCTACCTTTAGTCACAATAGATAGTTCCCAAATTTCAAGTTTATATATATATATTAATCACTCATATAATATATATATACTATCGACACCCCACATAAAATTTGTGGTGCTGGCATACTCTGCTATCAAATCCCCGTATTACTCGTACTAAGGGAAATACTAGTTCGGAATCACTCTCGAACTGTATTAACACAAAACACACACAAATTGAGGCGAAGCATAGTTCCAAGTCACTAAGAGGTCAGCACATACCCTCGCGTATCTTAGGACCGTCTGAATATCGATCTGATAGCCTGTACCAAGGATTCCTATGTTCTAGGGTACAAGTCAATATCTCCCATAAAGGTCCCATCGAGATAAGACTGTCCCAGCGCGGTAACCTCAATGATAACAAGTAGCGCGGGCATGATTTTTACATGTATATAGTATATGCACAAACACAGTCATATATGTATACTACCATTCCCATTTCAAATTTAGGTACACCCATGACCCATATTTATGATAATTATTCTTATTGCACATTACTAGATTATACCGTATAACGGTTCGTCTCTTATTCTTATTTATGGGATTATTCCAAACCTTCTTCGTAACACTAGTGAAATCCTATCTCCCTAAGTGTAATTTCAGTAGGTACTCTTTTACTTTACGACGTAACTTCCTCACGAGTCTCACCCTTTAGACACACATTCCCATTGTTCCTTAAGTGTAAAACACCTTCGTTAAATGTTAATCTCGTCTTACATTAAAGATTCCATTTTTATAAAGTCCTACTGGTATTCTTTATATCCCAAAATGTTTTAACAATAATGTCCAAGAATTTCTATTCATTTAAGTTGGAACAACCTATTTAAAAAGAGGAATTTGAGTTTTCCAGGAGGGGTCGATCGATCGATGGCAGGTGCTCGATTGATCGATCAAGCAGGTAAGGCGAAACTACAGAATTTCCAGCTACGGGGATGCTATTCCAAAATCATTAAAATCATCATATTTGATTTCCAAACTTCCAACAAATTATACCACAAGTGTTACATCCCCAAATAATGAATATTCTATGTAAGACATGCGAGTTTTCATCAATTATAACGAATTAAATGGGTTAAAATCCAGAAAAATTACAAGAACCCTAATAATTTCTTTAACTTAGTTCTTCCCATTCTTTTCCCAGATTTTCTACTCCTAACTCAATGAATTTCGTGGTTCAACCTCTACATATGAATTAGATTTCCAGAACACGTCTAATATCATTGAAGCATTAAATAATATAGAGCAAGATAGATACTTGCCTGGGAATTCTTGGCTCTGATTTTTGGAAAAGATTATTGTGGTTGTGATCCTCGTTGCGTGATCTAAAGTTTGGCGGCGACGACAATGCAAACGGTGGAGTTCTTGGCCTAGAACTCCTTGAAAAGCTTCTCCTCTTCCCTTCTAATGGCCATCTTAGGTTTTTGGTTGTTCTAACCCTAGAAGACAACTCCTATTATCTGATATACTCTTAGAAATTTCGTGGGTTTCCCTGCCCAAAAATGTAAAATGTTTAAAACGCCCTCCCGGGATGTTAATTAGGCCTAGAAACTCCCCGAGACCCAAACAAAACCCCCGGGTACATTATTTTGACTATCTCGACCCTTCTGGACACATTGACGTACTCAAAATGATTATACGGGTGACTTATAATTTATTGACTTTTAATAGTTCGAATTCAATCCCGACACGACACAAGTGCGTCCCGATAAAAGTCCAAAATTATCAAATTAGATTCTCGTGATACTTTCACTAAATACAATTAGTCCTCTTACTTTACCCATAAAGTAACTTACAACAAAATTCCAATAATTACTAACTCTCATCACGCTAGTAAGTATTTAAATGATTTTACAGATTAATTTTAAATTAATATCCCTAATTTAATTAAATAAATCCCCCAAATTAAAAGTCATAAAAATACGGGGTGTTACAAAGTCTATGTGTGATTTTTGCAAATTATCATCATACTCTCAAACCTGGAGACCCGAGACTACGCGATCAGTTCCTATAAGTTACATTGGTCCCGTGCGAGGTGTTCGTGCCTCCTACGGGGTCGTTTGGGGGCTGGTTTGGGTTTTCACTCTTTAACCGCATGTAGTGTGATTTTTGCAAATTATCATCATACTCTCAAACTGAGAGACTCGGGACTACGCGGCCAGTTCTTACATGTTACATTGGTCCCGTGCGAGGTGTTCGTGCCTCCTACGGGGTCGTTTAGGGGATGATTTGGGTTTTCAACCTTTAACGGCATGTTTTTAACTCTAAGTTTGATATTTGCAAATTATCGTCAAACTCTCATACTGGGAGACACGGGACTACGCGGTCAGTTACTGTAAGTTACATTGGTCTCTTGTGAGGTGTTCGTGCCTCCTACGGGGTTGTTTGGGGGTTGGTTTGGGTTTTCATCCTTTAACGACATGTTTTTAACTCTAAGTGTGATTTTTGCAAATTATCGTCATACTCTCAAATCGGGAGACCCGGGACTACGCGGTCAGTTCCAACAAGTTACATTGGTCCCGTGCGAGGTGTTCGTGCCTCCTACGGTCGTTTGGGGTTTAGTTTGGGTTTTCACCCTTTGACGACTTGTTTTTAAGTTTAAGTGATGCTTTTTGCAAATTATCATCATACTCTCAAACCGGGAGACCCGGGACTACGCGATCAGTTCCTACAAGTTACATTGGTCCCGTGCGAGGTGTTCGTGCCTCCTATGGGGTCGTTTGGGGGATGTTTTGGGTTTTCACCCTTTGACGACATGTTTTTAACTTTAAGTGTTTATTTTTGGAAATTATCGTCATAATCACAAACCGGGAGACCCGGGACTACGCGATCAGTTCCTACAAGTTACATTGGTCCCGTGCGAGGTGTTCGTGCCTCTTATGGGGTCGTTTGGACGCTGGTTTGGGTTTTCACCCTTTAAAGGCATTTTTTTACTCTAAGTTTGATTTTTTCAAATTATCATCATACTCTCAAATTGGGAGACCCGGGACTAAGCGGTCAGTTCCTACAAGTTACATTGGTCCCGTGCGAGGTGTTTGTTCCTCCTATCGGGTCGTTTTGGGGCTGGTTTGGGTTTTCACCCTTTGATGGCTTGTTTTTAAGTTTAAGTGTTGATTTTTGCAAATTAGTGTAATACCCTCAAACCGGGAGACTCATGACTACGCGGTCAGTTCCTACAAGTTACATTGGTCCTGTGCGAGGTGTCCGTGCCTCCTATGGGGTCATTTAGGGGATGGTTTGGGTTTTCACCCTTTGACGGCATATTTTGAACTCTAAGTGTTGATTTATGCAAATTACCATCATACTCACAAATCGGGAGACCCGAGACTACGCAGTCAGTTCCTACAAGTTACATTGGTCCTGTGCGAGGTGCTCGGGCCTCCTACGGGGTCGTTTCGGCGCTGGTTTGGGTTTTCACCCTTTAAAGGCATGTTTTTAACTCTAAGTGTGATTTTTGCAAATTATCGTCATACTCTCAAACCGGGAGACCGGGACTACGCGGTCAGTTCCAACAAGTTACATTGGTCCCGTGCGAGGTGTTCGTGCCTCCTACGAGGTCGTTTGGGGGTTAGTTTGGGTTTTCACCCTTTGACGACTTGTTTTTAAGTGTAAGTGTTGATTTTTACAAATTATTGTCATACTCTCAAATAGGGAGACCCAGGACTACGCGGTCAGTTCCTACAAGTTACATTGGTCCCGTGCGAGGTGTTCGTGCCACCTACGGGGTCGTTTGGGGGTTGGTTTGGGTTTTCACCCTTTAACGACATGTGTTTTAACTCTAAGTGTGATTTTTGCAAATTATCCTCATACTCTCAAACCGGGAGACCCGGGACTACGCGATTAGTTCAAACAAGTTACATTGGTCCCGTGCGAGGTGTTCGTGCCTCCAACGGGGTCGTTTGGGGGTTGGTTTGGGTTTTCACCCTTTAAAGGCATGTTTTTAAGTATAAGTGTAATTTTTGCAAATTATCGTCATACTCTCAAACCAGGAGACCTGGGACTATGCGGTCACTTCCTAAAAGTTACATTGGTCCTATGTGAGGTGTTCGTGCCTCCTATGGAGTCGTTTGGGGGCTGGTTTGGGTTTTCACCCTTTTTAAGTCTAAGTGTGATTTTTACAAATTATCGTCATACTCTCAAACCGGGAGACTCGGGACTATGCGGTCAGTTCCTACAACTTACATTGGTCCCCTGTGAGGTGTTCGTGCCTCCTATGGGGTCCTTTGGGGGTGGGTTTGGGTTTTCACCCTTTTTAAGTCTAAGTGTGATTTTTGCAAATTATGATCATACTCTCAAACCAGGAGACCCGGGACTACGCGATCAGTTCCTACAAGTTAAATTGGTCCCGTGCGAGGTGTTCGTTCCTCCTCCAGGGTCGTTTGGGGGCTGGTTTGGGTTTTCACCCTTTGACGGCATGTTTTGAACTCTAAGTGTTGATTTTTGCAAATTACTGTCATACTCACAAACTGGGAGACCCGGGACTACACATTCAGTTCCTACAAGTTACATTGGTCCCGTGCGAGGTGTTCGTACCTGCTATGGGGTCGTTTGAGGGTTGGTTTGAGTTTTCACCCATTAAAGGCATGTTTTTAACTCTAATTGTGATTTTTGCAAATTATCATCATACTCTCAAATCGGGAGACTCGGGACTACGCGATCAGTTCCTACAAATTACATTGGTCCCTTGCGAGGTGTTCGTGCCTCCTATGGGGTCGTTTGAGGGTTGGTTTGGGTTTTCACGCTTTGACGGCTTGCTTTTAAGTTTAAGTGTTCATTTTTGCAAATTATCATCATACTCTCAAACCGGGAGACCTGGGACTACGGGATCAGTTCCTACAAGTTCCATTGGTCCTGTAGGAGGTGTCCGTGCCTCCTACGGGGTCGTTTGGGGGATGGTTTGGGTTTTCACCCTTTGATGACATGTTTTTAACTCTAAGTGTTGATTTTTTCATATTACCGTCATACTAAAAAACCGAGATACTCGGGATTATGCGGTCAGTTCCTACAGGTTATATTGGTCCCGTGCAAGGTGTTCGTGTCTCCAATGGGGTCGTTTGGGGGCTAGTTTGGGTTTTCACCCTTTAAAGGCATGTTTTTAACTCTAAGTGTGATTTTTGCAAATTATCGTCATACTCTCAAATCGGGAGACCCGAGACTATGCGGTCAGTTCCTACAAGTTAGATTGGTCCCGTGCGAGGTGTTCATGACTCCTATGGGGTCGTTTGGGGGCTGGTTTGGGTTTTCACCCTTTTTAAGTCTAAATGTGATTTTTGTAAATCATCATCATACTCTCAAACCGGGAGACCCGGGACTACGCGGTCAGTTCCTATAAGTTACATTGGTCCCGTGCGAGGTATTCGTGCCTCCTACGGGGTTATTTGGGGGCTGGTTTGGGTTGTCACCCTTTAACGGCATGTTTTTAACTCAAAGTGTGATTTTTGTAAATTATCATCATACTCTCAAATCGGGAGACCCGGGACTACGCGGTCAGTTACTACAGGTTACATTGTTCCCGTGCGAGGTGTTCGTGCCTCCTACGGGGTCGTTTGGGGGCTGGTTTGGGTTTTCACCATTTGACGGCATGTTTTTAACTCTAATTGTGATTTTTACAAAGTATCGTCATACTCTCAAACCAGGAGAGCCGGGACTACGCGATCAGTTCTTACAAGTTATATTGTTCTCGTGCGAGGTGTTCGTGCCTCCTACTGGGTCTTTTGGGGGATGATTTGAGTTTTCACCCTTTGACGGCATGTTTTTGACTCTAAGTGTTGATTTTTGCAAATTACTATCATACTCACCAACCGGGAGACCCGGGACTACGCGGTCGGTTCCTACATGTTACATTGGTCCCGTACGAGGTGTTCGTGCGTCCTATGGGGTCGTTTGGGGGTTGGTTTGAGTTTTCACCCATTAATGGCATGTTTTTAACTCTAAGTGTGATTTTTGTAAATTATCGTCATACTCTTAAACCGGGAGACTCGGGACTACGCGGTCAGTTCCTACAAGTGACATTGGTCTATTGCGAGGTGTTCGTGCCTCCTATGGGGTCGTTTGGTAACTCGTTTGGGTTTTCACCCTTTGACGGCTTGTTTTTAAGTTTAACTGTTCATTTTTACAAATTATCATCATACTCTCAAACCGGGAGACATGGGACTACGCGGTCAGTTCCTACAAGTTCCATTGGTCTTGTGCGAGGTGTTCGTGCCTCCTACGGAGTCGTTTGGGGGATGGATTGGGTTTTCACCCTTTGACGGCATGTTTTTAACTCTAAGTGTTGATTTTTGCAAATTATAGTCATACTCACAAACCGAGAGACTCGAGAGTACGCGGTCAGTTCCTAGAGGTTACACTGGTCCCGTGCGAGGTGTTCGTGCCTCCTATGGGGTCATTTGGGGCGTGGTTTGGGTTTCACCCTTTAAAGGCATGTTTTTAACTCTAAGTGTGATTTTGGTCCATTTGTGATTTTAAAAAAATAATTTTATATATAAAAAAACTGACAATACCATTTTTAAAAAGCAATAAAAAATATTTTTTTAACTTTGATGATCAATAACCAATTTTATAAAATAAATATATTTCTTGTTTTAAAAAAAATTGTCCTTTTAAACACCCTTAAAACTCCAATCAAATTATTCTTTAAGTAAACTACACTCTAAGCTCTTATCCTTTGAGAGATGTAAAGTTTTGGCTTTTATCCTTTTTTTTTTTTTAATTTTAGTCCTTATCATTCCATTGTGTTTTTTTTCTTGAATGGAAATCACTTAATGAAGGCCCTTTCTGTCTTTTTAAAGCCCAACTAAAAAAGTATTTTTGTATTTAAACTCTTCATTTTTCGTAGATATTATTTTTTCGTTTTTTATCATCAATTTTTTTTTCATCTTTTACAGTTTTGAATCCATTAGTTCTCACTATTTAGAGTTCTGGTCCATTTGTGATTTTAAAAAATAGATTTTATATATAAAAAAAATTAACAAACCCGTTTTCAAAAAGACACTATTTTTTTTAATTAAAATAGTTTTTTTTTAACTTTGATGATAAAATAAAATTAATGTATAGTTTTTAAAACAAATTGTCCTCTTAAAAAAACACAATAATTTTTTTTTATAAAAGTAGATTTTTTTTAATCACAAATGAGGAATGGAGATGGGTAAAGTGTAAATAAGATTAAAAGTTTTTTTTTATCCACTAATACTTGGACACCTCACTATCTCGTTTGATCCTGTGTCGACCACTGTGTCGACAAAGCTTTACTCAGGAGTTAATGAGTCTTTCCCTGTCTTGTCAAATAACCCCACACTTGACTTGGTGGATAGTTCTAGTCAGTTTTACCACATCTATGTTTTACTTAAAATGGCTAATTAACATTTTACACCCTCAAAACTACAATGAAATTATTCTTTGAGTAAACTACACTCTAAGTACTTATCCTATGTGAGTTACAACGTTTTGGCCTTTATTCTTTTTTTTACATTTTAGTTCCAATCCTTCTACTGTGTTTCTTTGATTGAATGAAAATCAATTAATGAAGGGTCTTTTTGTCTTTTTTAAAGCCCAACTGTTTCCCTCTCGCTTTTTTGGTGTCAAAACTCACTCCATGAGCTATATTTGTCCTTATCCCATGCTTTTGAATGTACAAAACCAAAAATAATAATTTTTTAATGCCATTTTGTATCGCAAGTTGTTAGTCCCACTAACGCAGATCCACATTCAAGAGATGTGGATCCGCGATAGCGACACTAACCAATTGCATAAAAAACGAGCTTAAAAAATATTTTTGAATTTAAACCCTTCATTTTTCGTAATTATTACTTTTTAATTTTTTATCTTCAAATATTTTTTCATCCTTTACTGTTTTGAGTCTGGTAGTTCTTACTATTTAGAATTTTGGTCCATTTGTGATTTTAAAAAAATTGATTTTATACATAAAAAATTGAAAAAAACGTTTTTGGAAAGATAATATTATTATAATAATTTTTTTTTAACTTTGACAATAAAAAAACTGTTTTATAAAATAAATGTATAGTTTTTTTTAAACAAAATTGTCCTTTTACAAAAAATCTGTAATTATTTTTCTATAAAAATAGCTTTTTTTAATCACAAATGACGAATGAATATGGGTGAAGAGTAAATATGATTAAAAGTTTTTTTTATCCAGTAATACTTGGACACCTTAGTGTGTCATTTGATCCTGTGTCAACCTCTGTGTCGACATAGCTTTTACTCATGAGATAATGAGTATTGTCATGTCGTGTCATATAACCCCATACTTGACTTGATAGATAGTTCTAGTGAGTTCTACGAAATCTATGTTTTACTTGAAAATGCTAGTTAACACTTTACACCCTCAAAATTCCAATCAAATTATTCTTTGAGTAAACTACACTTTAAGCTCTTATCCTTTGGGTGTTATAATTTTTTGGCCTTTATTCTTTTTTTTACATTTTAGTTCTTATCCTCCCATTGTGTTTCTTTGTTTGAATGGAAATCAATTAACGAAGGGTCTTTTAGTCTTTTTTAAAGACCAACTATTTCCCTCTCTTTTTTTTTGCTCCAAAACTCACTCCATGAGCTGTATTTGTCCTTATCAATTGCTTTTGAGTGTACTAAACAGTGACAACCCGCGATCCGAGATAAGGGGTGGCCAAACCGATACTAAAATGTAACAGGAATCATGGAGGGGAATCATTCTCAGCATCACAACAATAAACTGAGTATACGGGAAAACCACCCAATAAATCAGAAAACGGGTTGCCGAAAAGTTTAGAATTTAGTTTAGTTTTAAAACCAGTTATGAAAATTAAATTAAACAACCCAATCTGACAAGCGAGTGGAATTCCAAAAGAGTATATATAATACATCTAAAACGAATATACAAGAAGATGACCGAATATACTGTCGGTCCACAGTTACATACAACGTATTACAACAGTTTAATATCTTACATAATACATTCATTAATCAAATACAAAAGTTTGGGCCACATGCCCGAGTAAAGACTCGATCATATCTAGAACATAAAAATGAAAGCGTCTAATACAACGTCCTGTAATATCCGTAAGATCTTACAGCCCGTCAAAAGTACTGGAATGGGAATAATCACAACGGGAGCCCTTGTGGAAGAGCACCTGAGCGGATACAATAACATTCACAGCATAGAAAATAAACGGGTCAGGGCCCGATTTTATATGATCACCAGAAGAATAACAAGCATGATAGAAACGAGCAGTTATGCATGAATGATAAGGATAAATATCTAGCATGTTATCTAGCATGTTAAACTTACATTACAAATTAAGACATTTTAACTAATTATGAAATTTAAGTCATTTACACAAGAGGATTAAGAATAAGCATTTTTCATTTAGTTTAATCAAGAAAATATAATTCAAGTTCATTAATTTAAAAACCTCAATCCTTACTCATCATTTTCCATTATATCTTTTCCATTCCTTAACAGGAATACAATTTCTATCAAAGTGCTCTTTATGGCACATATCTCAATCACATGCTCTTTGTGGCACGTATCCATTCTCTTTGTGGCACTAATATCCATCAAGTCCCACTTGATGCAGAAAAGTTATATTCTCATACATATAACGATTCTAAGACCGCCCCTCCGAGTTTCCCCACTGGGCGCGCCCCTAAATAACTATCATCTTCCAGGGCCTATCATATAAGACAACCTGGGCTCATAACGCAATGTCGGGAAGCGGCCATGTGCCCGCGGGGTAGTCAAGACCACACCCGGAATCTCCTACCCATCGCAGAAAATATATAGCAACAAACGCTCACATGGCCTAGGACTATATCCACCCTGCATTCATTAGTCAGGGGGCTTCACCTCACGCGCGAACTTCCCTTATGTTAGTATTTAGAGAGGTGTGTTTAAGTAAATTAACATTTACCATTTTAAATCTCATTTTCATTTTCACTTTTCATTACCAATTTCCATTTCCATTATCCATGTGTTTGGTTCATTTTTATTCGAACGTATCACCACTAAATAGTTTGGTTCATTTTATTCGAACCTATCACCACTGAATAGTTTAGTTCATTTTATTTGATCCTCTCACCATTGTATAATATCATTAATATTCCTCAAATTATAAGTCCCGATTTGGTCTCCAAATAATCACAACAATTCTAGAAGTCCCAAAGTTTATATAACTCCAATAAGCCCCCTAAAGTCTCCAAGTAATGGCTTAAACTCCAAAACTCCTAAAAGTTTAAATAAGAGAAGTAATGCCTTAACATTACTTTAAACATCCCCAGAATAAACCCCCAGATGAACCCATTCTAATCTAGGGTGGCGACCAAACTCAACTAAAACTCTAGGACTCTAAGTTTACTTCATTCAAGAAGGTTCCTAGGTCCTAACCCTAAAGAAAAAGGTTAAAATTAAATAAGAAAAATAACTCAAAACTGCAGGAACCGAATCGATTCCCCTTAGGGGCCGAATCGATTCGCCCTGGCGAATCGATTCTCTCTGAAAGAGAATCGGTTCGGAAGACAAACCCAACTTTCTGCAAATGCCGAATCGATTCGGCCTTAACCCAAATCGATTAAGGTACACAGACCTGGAAAACTGCTCTTATGCGAATCGATTCTCCCCAGGGGCCGAATCGATTCGCCCCTGCGAAATTGCCAAGTTTGGCTATGGAGTCTTGGACTCCAAATTTTCTCCCAAACTCAAAACCAACCAAGCCAAGATCATAAATTCCAACCCATACATTATAATATATCTATCTACCACCATTAACAACATTTATCATCCAAATCAACTTCTAAGAGTTATAATACCCATAAATCTAATAAAACCCTAAAATGACAAACCATAACAATTCATAACTATCAATACTAATTATTCTACTTAAATCACATAGTAGCAAGTAGATAACTTGCCTTGGTCTTGCTAATTCAGATTTGATTTGGTGGAGGCAACAATCCAAGCTTGAATCTCCAATTCTCTCTTCCTCTCCTTATCTCTCTCTTTCTCCAAATCTCTCCTCTTCTCTCTTTCTCTCTAGGTTAACAATTGTTTCTTAAAGGAATAGTAAGTCTTAGCAAGACTAAATCGGGCCTTAAATCTAAAATGCCCAACTTAAATGATCAATACGCGATAAAATAACTTGCAACTACACATTTAAGCTATAACCAGTCAAAAGTGCCCGAAATACCAAAATGCAATATGGCATTTATTTTGATTGTCTCGCACCTACCGGGACTGACTACACCCTCCAAATTATCATTTGGAAATTTTATAACTTATTTTAACTTTCGGTTTCATTTTAAACCAAAATGTCATTTTAAACCTTATGACAAAATAAATCACAACATGGATATTTTTACCTACTCACTAAGTAATCATACAAAATTTTATTAAATATTAACCTTTCTTCATTAAATTAATACTTACTCCACATTCCATCATTTTATATATAATTACTACACATAGTAAATAAATATAAAATAGGCTCTCAAAAGTGAGGGTTGTTACATACTCCCCCCCTTATGAGGGAATTTTGTCCCCAAAATTCAGGCGTACCTTGCAAGAATAGATGCAGATACTTTTCTCGCATGTTATCCTCGCACTCCCATGTCGATTCCTCGACGCTATGATGACTACATTACACTCTAACCAAAGGTACTACCCGCGATCTCAATCGCCACTCTCCATGCTCTAAAATAGCAACCGACTGCTCCTCATAAGAAACGTTGGGTTGCAACTCAATAACTTAGAAAGGAATGTGCCTAAGGGCACCATCACATCTCTTGTACTTCTTTAAAGAGGAGACATAAAACACGTCATGCACTTGTTCCAAGTGTTTCGGTAAAGTAAGTTGATAAGCTACCGGACCCACCTTAGCAATAATAGGAAAAGGTCCAACGTAACGCGGTGCAAGTTTCCCCTTCTTCTCAAAATGCTTAATGCCCTTCATCGGCGACACTCGCACCAACACTTGGTCCCCGACCTCCATCTCCACATGCCTTCTCCTCGCATCGGCATAGCTCTTCTGTCGATCTTGGGTTATCCGGATGCGATTCTGAATGATATCGATTTTTGAAAAAGTATCCTGGATCATTTCAGGTCCGAGGAACTTATTATATCCCACCTATAACCAACAAGCGAAAGATCCATAAGGCCTACCATACAAGGCTTTATAAAGCGCCATCCCAACAGTGAATTGTTACGAATCATAATAAGTGAATTCAACTAATGGGAGACACTGTTCTCGACTACCCTTGAAGTCAAGAACTCACAAACAGAGCATATCCTCTAAGATATGGTTTACCCTTTCGGTCTGGCCATCTGTTTGAGGATGATAAGAAGTGCTTAACCTCAATTTGGTCCCCATGGCCTCTTGGAAACTTTGCCAAAAGTGGGAAACAAAAATCTTGTCTCGGTCGAAAACTATAATCAAAGGCACCCCATGCAGTCCAAGAACCTCTTCATGCCCGACCAGCAATACTGGCGGCGCATATCTTGACACATTTTGTCGTTACCCAGATGCACCGCAAACTTAGAACCGTGAGATTTCGCCATTACTGCCCTTCTCAAGTCCTTATCATCCGGGACAATAAATCTCCCGTGGAAACTCACCCCACCCTCAGAGCCAATAGAGTAGGATTTTGTTCCCTCGGTCAGCAGTCCCTCCTACAACATCTTACGACGACTTGTTGCTCGCATGAAAGACTAAATTTCTGCCCAGGAAGTAGTACCTCCCTTTCTATACGACGATTATCCCCATGATGAATTTTAATTCAAACATGGGATAATACTTCCCATAAGTTTAAGCTTACGAGGCGCATAAATAATAGGTCTATGCTCCAGTATTATTACTCCCCATCCTGGCAGAGACTTGTTAATTGAATCCACCCTCGAGCTTAGCAACATGGGCTCAGGAGTGCGAGTTAATTCACCCTTTTAGCTCCCCGAGAGCTAAGTTACCTACATAAAACTCTAATTACAAGAGGCCTCATCTCCTTCTGCCTAACCTACCAAACCTCTCGAAATCCCCCACTTCTCGTTACTAGGGAACCAATTCCTCTTAGAGTTAACACACAACCTATTCGTGGTCAACTTCTGACAGCCCTCCTAAACTAACATCACATGCCCTAAAGGCCTTATAACCAACAAGTCCTAAGGTCTACTTACATATATCCTATTTAAGTCGTGTACACATAATACTAAGTATATCCCTAGTGCCCAAGAGCTTCCTCAACTTTCGACATTTACTCGGTTTTATGTGTGGGACGTCTCGCCGAAGCGAAATCCAGACAAGGAACCCTTTCGTTACACTACTACCTCGCGTTATCGGTCATCAAGATATAAAGGTTTAGGACACATGTTCGGGACCGAAAAGATTCTAACTCTCAACCCTACTAATAAGATTCTACTTCTATATCTTACCACTTAAATAATTGAAGATTTCAACTAATAAGACATTCACTTACGTAAAGTCTTACAATTATTTACCCCACAACATATATACATCTTTTTAAATAGCCTTCTTATCAAGGCATAACCCGGTATTTCTTGAAATACATCATTAAGATCTCTAACAACCGGAATAGAATCTAAGGGAACAACTACATCCCGATAAAACTCCTCCGTAATACAATATAAGTATGTGTTAGTACCCCCTTTTAAGCGAGGCATAACCACTATAAACATCTCTTGCCCCGGAACGGCAAACACTATGCTCTTACCATAGCAATTAATAATAGCATGATAGTTTACTAACCAATCCATACTCAATATCACATCATACCCGATCATGTCAAGGACGAGTAAATCGGCCTCAAAGCACAAATTACCATGAGTAATTTCCTATGTGTTTATAAACAAAGAAATGAGCGAACCATCAACCATAAAAACTCAACGCTAGTAAAAGTACTCTCAACAGATTTTATCAAATCTATAGTCTGAGCAAAGCTCCTAAAAAGAAATGAGTGTGTAGTACCCGTATCAAATAACACACAACTCAAGTACCCCTGAATTAAAAACTTACCCTCAATAGCGGGCGGTGCCGACGGGGCTGGAGGAAGCATAGCCTCCTGAATTTGATAAACTCACCCATAGTGTAGTTGTCCCTGTTGCGGAGGAACAACTGGATTAGATGCCTGAGGCAGAAACTGAACGTATGGCTGCTGCGAAGCCCTAGGAAACTGACCCCCAATCAACCGAGGACACTCTATCTTATAATGACCCGCCTCCCCACATTGGAAGCACCGTCCCTTCATATCCTCCTGACCTCAACCCCCGTTATTTCTAAACTGGGTGACGCCTTGCCCCGGATGGCCACTACCTCCCTGACCACCCCGACCTGCTTGTTGTTGAGCACCCTGACTGTGCCTGTTATTGTTATTGCCACTCACAATAAACCTTCCAAAACGTTGCCTCTTAAGTGAATCCCCTTGCTGAGGGTCCCTCTCTTTCTAATTACTGCTCGAAGATTGGGATGAGGGAAATTCTCCTCCTCCAATCTCATGCCCTCCAGGCTTTCCTGCTTGCCCCACAACAGTAGCTTTCTTGCTACCCTACGTATATAACCGATGCTCCTGGCAATGGAGCAATGCTGCATTCATAATCTCACCAAAAGTTTGTAAAGCTGGATTACCCAGCAAATGTTGTCGGATTCTCCAGTTTAGACCTCCCATGAACTTCGAGATCTTCCTATTTTCTGGAGTCACCTCATCCGATACAAAACTCTCCAACCGGGTGAACTCTTCTTCATACTCCGCCACAGATCTCTCTCCCTGCACAAGGTCCTGGAGCTTCCTTCTCATCTCCCTTTGAACTGCGGGAGGAAAGTACTTACGATCGAACAAAGCCCAGAACTCAGTGATCATCATTGTGTCTCTCTGCTCTGGTGTGGTCATCATCTCCCACCAGTGTAACGCAGATCCGACAAGCTTAAAAGTGGCAAGGATTTATTTCTTCTCCTCGCTACATTCTATCATTCGAAGGTGGCATTGCATGTTTTTCTTCCATTGATTGTCTTTACTAACATTAGCACCTCCCTCGAATTCCGGGGGATGGCCCTTTAGAAAGTACTCCCTAACCCTTTCCCATGGAGAAGGTCTCGTAGGATCTTGAACATCGTGAGCCCGTTGTTGAGCCTGTGGCGATTGTTGGACCACTGCGGTCATGGCGGCATTAACCACTTGAGACACTATGTTTACTATATCCACAACATTAATGGTCCCTTGTATCGGTGGTGGAGTACCTACCTCCTCTTCTACAACCTTATTACGTCTCGTTGGGCGACCTCTCTTGGACGACATCTGAGATGAAGAAGCAATAGAGTCATAATATTATTCAAAACAATCTATTTTGCAGAAGATCGCAAACACAAGCAACAAAGAAATCCTAACATAAGGGTCTATATCAAAGAACGCTACACTAGAACGTGACGAGTACGCATAGATCCTAGTACTCTAGAACCTGATTCTCTGGTACCATCTGTGACAACCCACGATCCGAGATAAGGGGTGGCCAGCCCGATACTCAAATGTAACAGGAATCATGGATGTGAATCATTCTCAGCATCACAACAATAAACTGAGTATACAGGAAAACCACGCAATAAATCAGAAAACGGGTTGCCAAAAAGTTTAGAATTTAGTTTAGTTTTAAAACCAGTTAAGAAAATTAAATTAAACAACCCAATCTGACAAGCAGGTGGAATTCCAAAAGAGTATATATAATACATCTAAAACGAATATACAAGAAGATGACCAAATATGCTATCGGTCCACAGTTACATACAACGTATTACAACGGTTTAATATCTTATGTAATACATTCATTAATCAAATACAAAAGTTTGGGCCACACACCCGAGTAAATACCCGATCATATCTAGAACACAAAAATGAAAGCGTTTAATACAACGTCCTGTAATATTTGCAAGATCTTACAGCCCGTCAAAAGTACTGGAATGGGAATAATCACAACAGGCGCCCTTGTGGCAGAGCACCCGAGCGGATTCAATAACATTCACAGCATAGAAAATGAACGGGTCAGGGCCCGGTTTTATATGATCACCAGAGGAATAACAAGCATGATAGAAATGAGCACTTATGCGTGAATGATAAGGATAAATATCTAGCATGTTAAACTTACATTACAAATTAAGACGTTTTAACTAATTATGAAATTTAGTTCATTTACACAAGAGGATTAAGAATAAGATTTTTTCATTCAGTTTAATCAAGAAAATATAATTCAAGTTTATTAATTTTAAAAAATCTCAATCCTTACTCATCATTTTCCATTTTATCTTTTCCATTCCTTAACAGGAATACAATTTCTATCAAGTGCTCTTTACGACACATATCTCAATCACATGCTCTTTGTGGCACGTATCCATGCTCTTTGTGGCATTAATATCCACCAAGTCCCACTTGATGCAGAAAAGTTATATTCTCATACATATAACGATTATAAGACCGCCCCTCCGAGTTTCCCCACTGGGCGCGCCCTTAAATAACTATCATCTTCCAGGACCTATCATATAAGACAACCTGGGCTCATAACGCAATGTCGGGAGGCGGCCATGTGCCTGCGGGGTAGTCAAGACCACACCCGGAATCTCCTACCCATCGCAGAAAATATATATCAACAAACGCTCACATGGCCTAGGACTATATCCACACTGCATTCATTAGTCAGGGGGATTCACCTCACGTGCGAACTTACCTTATGATAGTATTTAGAAAGGTGTGTTTAAGTAAATTAACATTTACTATTTTAAATCTCATTTTAATTTTCAATTTTCATTACCAATTTCCATTTCCATTATCCATGTGTTTGGTTCATTTTATTCGAACCTATCACCACTGAATAGTTTTGCTCATTTTATTCAAACCTATCACCACTAAATAGTTTGGTTCATTTTATTCGAGCCTATCACCATTGAATAGTATCATTAATATTCCTCAAATTATAAGTCCCAATTTGGTCTCCAAATAATCACAAAAATTCTACAAGTCCCAAAGTTTATATAACTCCAATAAGCCCCCTAAAGTCTCCAAGTAATGGCTTAAACTTCAAAACTCCTAAAAGTTTAAATAAGAGAAGTAATGCCTTAACATTACTTTAAACATCCCTAGAATAAACCCCCAGATGAACCCATTCTAATCTAGGGTGGCGACCAAACTCAACTAAAACTCTAGGACTCTAAGTTTACTTCATTCAAGAAGGTTCCTAGGTCCTAAGCCTAAAGAAAAAGGTAAAAATTAAATAAGAAAAATAACTCAAAACTGCAGGAACCGAATCGATTCGCCCTAGGGACCGAATCGATTCGCTCTGAAAGCGAATCGATTCGGAAGACAAATCCAACTTTCTGCAAATGCCGAATCGATTCGTCCTTAACCCGAATCGATTCGGGTACACAGACCTGGAAAACTTCTCTTATGCGAATCGATTCGCCCCAGGGGCCGAATCGATTCGCCCCTGCGAAATTGCCAAGTTTGGCTATGGAGTATTGGACTCCAAATTTTCTCCCAAACTCAAAACCAACCAAGCCAAGATCATAAATTCCAACCCATACATCATAATATATCTATCTACCACCATTAACAACATTTATCATCCAAATCAACTTCTCAGAGTTATAATACCCATAAATCTAATAAAACCCTAAAATGACAAACCATAACAATTCATAACTATCAATACTAATTATTCTCCTTAAATCACATAGTAGCAAGTAGATAACTTGCCTTGATCTTGCTAATTCAGATTTGATTTGGTGGAGGCAACAATCCAAGCTTGAATCTCCAATTCTCTCTTCCTCTCCCTATCTCTCTCTTTCTCCAAAGCTCTCCTATTCTCTCTTTCTCTCTAGGTTAACAATTGTTTCTTAAAGGAATAGTAAGTCTTAGCAAGACTAAATCGGGCCTTAAGTCTAAAATGCCCAACTTAAATGATCAATACGCGATAAAATAACTCGCAACTACACATTTAAGCTATAACCAGTCAAAAGTGCCCGAAATACCAAAATGCAATATGGCACTTATTTTGATTGTCTCGCACCTACCGGGACTGACTACACCCTCCAAATTATCATTTGGAAATTTTATAACTTATTTTAACTTCCGGTTTCATATTAAACCAAAATGTCATTTTAAACCTTATGACACAATAAATCACAACATGGGTATTTTTACCTACTCACTAAGTAATCATACAACATTTTAGTAAATATTAACCTTTCTTCATTAAATTAATACTTACTCCACATTCCATAATTTTATATATAATTACTACACATAGTAAATAAATATAAAATAGGCTCTCAAAAGTGAGGGTTGTTACATAAACCCAAAAAATATTTTTTTTACTGTCGCTTTTTATCGTTACTGGTTAGTGCCGCTGGCGCGAAGCCTCATTCAAAATATGTGGATCCGCGACAGCGGCACTAACCAATTGTGATAAAAATGGCATTAAAACTATATTTTTGCATTTAAACCCTGCATTTTTCGTTATTCTTATTTTTTAATTTTTTAATCACCAAAATGTTTTTCGATCTTTTGTTGTTTTGAGTCCAGTAGTGCTCCCTATTATAAGTTTCCGTCCATTTGTGATTAAAAAATTTTCATTTTATATATAAAAAAATTGGCGAAACCGTTTTTAAAAAGCCAATATTTTTTTAATAAAAAAAGTATTTTTTAACTTCGATCATAAATAACCTCTTTTATAAGATAAATTTGCAATGTTAAAAAAAAATCATTTTAACAAAACTCTATCGTTATTTTTTTTTGAATAATTGTTTTTTTTAAATAACAAATGAGGAATGGATATAGGTAAAGAGTAAATAAGATTAAAAGTTTTTTTAACTAATAATACTTTGACACCTCACTATGTCGTTTGATCCTGTGCCGACCTCTGTGTCGACGTACCTTTACACACGAGTTAATGAGTCATGTCATGTCATGTCACATGATCACACACTTGATTTGATAGATAGTTCTAGTCAATTTTACGAAATCTATGTTTTACTTAAAAAGGTTAATTAACTCTTTACACCCTCAAAACTCCAATAAAATTATTCTTTGAGTAACTACACTCTAAGATCTTATCCTTTGGTTGTTATAACATTTTGACCTTTATCCTTTTTTTTTACATTTTAGTTTTTATCCTATCATTGTGTATCTTTGTTTGAATGGAAATCACTTAATGAATGGTCTTTTGGTCTTTTTTAAAGCCCAACTATTTCCCTCTTTTTTTTTGCGCCAAAACTCTCTCCATGAGTTATATTTGTCTTTATCCACTACTTTGGAGTGTACAAAACTAAAAAAGAGGGATTTGATGAAGATCTTCTGTTACCGTGGGCATAAAGTTGTTGTACGAACTTCATACATTGTTCTAAATCTCGGGAGAAATTTTCTTATTTGTCCTCTTGCTCACGTATTCTAAATTTTTTTTCCTTGGTTATTTTAAGTTACTTTCTAATATTCAAGCTCTTTTTCAAATTGATTAATGTACCTTTTTAATTTGGTAAGATTTTTTAATTTGGATATTTAAACAAAAAAGATTGGGTATAACAAAGAAGTTGTTGTGGGTTGCTTTAGCCATTTGTGTGTTTGTATTCTAGGTTTCGCTCAATCCCAGTGAAAGAGAAGATGTAATGTAATAGGTTGTGTTAAAATGTAACAGGTGATTGTTGCAATGTGATGCAATTGGTGTTGCAATGTACCGTGTAGTGGCATAATAACATTAAAATAAAAATTGATTTACTCATGAGTTAATGAGTCATGTCCTGTTATGTCAGATAACTACACATTTGACTTGATAAATACTTCTAGTCAGTTTTACGAAATTTCTGTTTTACTTAAACAAGCTAATTAACCAATTGCGATAAAAAGCGACCCACGTTCAAGAGATATGTGTCCACGACAGTGGCACTAACCAATTGCGATAAAAAGCATCAGTAAAAAAATATTTTTGAATTTAAACTCTTCATTTTTCATAGATATTATTTCTATTCTTTATCATCAAATAATTTTTCATCTTTTACTGTTTTGAGTCCAGTAGTTCTCACTATTTGAAGTTTTGGTCCATTTGTGTTTTTGAAAATTTGATTTTATATATAAAAAAAATTGACAAAACCGTTTTTAAAAAGACAATATTTTTTTTAATAAAAACAGTTTTTTTCTTAAACTTTTACGATAAAAAAATTGTTTTATAAAATTAATGTATAGATTTAAAAAAATGGCTGTCCTCTTAAAAAGACACAATAATAATTATTATTTTATAAGAATAGCTTTTTTTAATCACAAAAGAGGAATGGAGATGGGTAAAGAGTAAATAAGATTACAAGTTTTTCTTTATCCAATAATGCTTGGACACCTCACTGTATCATTTGATCCTGTATCGACCTCTATGCCGACGCAACTTTACTCATGAGTTAATGAGTCTTGCCCTATCGTATTAGATAACCCCACACCTGACTTGATAGATAGTTCTAGTGAGTTTTACGAAATCTACGTTTTACTCAAAAAAGGTTAATTAACACTTTACACCCTCCAAACTCCAATCAAGTTATTCTTTGAGTAAACTACAATCTAAGCTCTTATCCTTTGAGAGTTATAACGTTATGGCCTTTATTCATTTTTTATTAAAACATTTTAGTCCTTATCCTTCCATTGTGTTTCTTTGTTTGAATGAAAATCAATTAGTGATGGTTTTTTTTGTCTTTTTTAAAGCGCAACTAATTCCCTCTCTTTTTTTGGCGCCAAAACTCACTCCACGAGCTATATTTGTCCTTGTCCATTGCATTTGAGTGTACAAAACCAAAAAAAAAATAGTGCTAATTAACAGGTGGATACCACTGAGCCTGACAGTGAATCTGAACTTGAAACCTTAGATCCATGGGATGAAACAGAGTTGGCTAAAGGCCAAATTATGGAAGCGACTGAAATCATCATTCTAGATGATTCAAACTAGAAAGGACTATGCAGATCGACTCAACATTGGATCCTGTCCTTAAATATGAATTGATTATGTTCCTGAGGCAACAAAGAAATGTTTTCGCATGGATTTATAAGGATATGCCTGGGATTGATCCCAACTTCCTCTGCCATGAGCTCAATGTCCGCAAGGATGCCAAGCCGATCAAGTAGAGACGTAGAGTTTTCAGCCCTGAGAAGAATCAAGCTATCCAAGAAGAAGTAGAAAAGATTCAAAAAGCCCATTTTTTTTGAAGATGTGAAGTATCCAGAATGGTTGGCCAACGTTGTTATGGTAAAAAAAAGAATGATAAATGGAGGATGTGCGTGGATTTTACAGATCAAAATAAAGCTAGCCCAAAAGATCATTTTCCTTTGCCATGAATTGATCAGCTGGTAGATGCTACGTCGACATATGAGATTTTAAACTTTATGGATGCTTATTCTGGTTATAACTAGATAAAAATGAACCTAAAGACAGGGAAAATACAATCTTCATCACCCCTTGAGGAACTTATTGATATAATGTAATGCCTTTTGGTTTCAAGAATGCAGGAACAACGTATCAAAGGTTGGTGAACAAGGTCTTTAAAGAGAAAATAGGAAAGAACATCGAAGTTTATGTGGATGATATGCTGACAAAGAGCAAAAAAGCTTCAGACCATATCGCTGACCGTAGTCAGACTTTTGATCAGTTGGAGAAGAATCAAATGAAGATGAATCCGACCAAGTACGTGTTCAGAGTCCATGAAGGGATGTTTCTCGGCTTCATAGTGAACCAGAGGGGAATTAAGGCTAATCTAACAAAGATAAAAGCCTTAATTAAAATGCAGTCACAAACTAGCAAGAAGGAAGTACAAAGGCTCACTGGACGAGTAGTAGCCTTAAATAAATTTATTTCTCGAGCAACGGATATGTGTTTATCATTTTTCAAGGTGCTGAGAAAGACTTTTGAGTGGAATGCAGAATGTGAAGAAGCATTCTAAGAGTTAAAGAAGCATCTGGGATCACCACCATTGCTCTCCCGACCAGTCTTGGGAGAAAAATTATACTTATATTTAGCTATTTATGAGTCATCTGTGTGCTCGACCTTGGTTATACAAGAAAATGGAATCCAAAAACCGGTTTACTGTACCAGCAAAGCATTCAGAGTAGCTAAAATTAGGTACCCACGCTTAGAAAAGTTCTCTTTAGCCCTCATTAAGGCTTCTAGACTTATGAAACCTTATTTCCATGAACACACCATAGTTGTGTACACTGATTTGCCTCTTCGACAAGCACTCCATAAATCTGAGAAGTCAGGAAGACAGATGTACTGGGCAGTAGAATTGGGAGCGTATGACATTGTCTAAGAACCAAGATTTTCATTAAAAGGCCAAGCTTTGGAAGATTTCATTGCTGAATTTACTTATCTAGAGATTATTGACCAACAAAACTTGCATGCCGAGTAAAATTTGAAAGAAGAGAGTTCAGCTGAAATTGTTGCCGATCAACCCGAGTCATCTAGAATTCAAGAAATGGCCCAGAAATATGCAAAGGAAAGAAAAAAGATATTCCAGTATGGATCATTGACAGTAAAAAGTTTCAACAGTGATATTCTATTATGGAATTTGTACGTGGATGGATCCTGGTGTGCTACTGGCAGTGGAGCAGGTATAATACTTAATACTCCTGATGATATTGATATTGATTATACTCCCAAATTCCAATTCAAAGCATCAAACAATGAGGGGGAATACAAAGCCTTAATAGTTGGGCTGAATTTAGGTAATTCATTAGTCACCGAGCAACATCTAGTCGTTAATCAAGTACATAATTTGTGTGGAGTCAAAGGAGAATTGATGATCAGGTACCTTTCTAAGGCCATGGAGGTAATTACCAAGTTTCCAGCCATTTAAATGAACATGATTCTAAGAATAGAGAATGCCTAAGCTGATGCACTTGCTCTCTACTAGCATCATCAATACAAATTGAGCTCAGGAGGATGATTCCAATAGAAATCTTGGTCAATTGGAGCATCGATGAGGACCCAATGGTAAATTTTATTATTGTTGATCTGGAAACTTCTTAGATGGATCCCGTCAAAGCCTATATTGAGAATGGAATACAACCATCTGATCCTAAAGAGGCCAAAAAGCCTAGATATAAAGTGGCCAGATATGTGTTGGACAAAGGCATTTTGTATAGATGAGGTTTCACAATCTCCTTACTACGATGTGTTCATCCAATGTAGGTAGAAGATTTTCTTAAAGAAGTACATGAAGGTTCTTACGGAGCTCACTCAGCTGGTTGGTCATTATTGTAGTGAATCAACACTCAAGGATATTATTGGCCAACTATGAGAGCAGATTGTAAAGCTTTTGCGAAGTAGTGCAACAAGTGCCAGAAATTCTTTGCCATCCACAGATCACCAAATGCTGCTCTAACACCAATAACTTCGCCTTGGTCATTCGCTATATGGGGGATAAACTTGGTTGGCCCACTAGAGACCACCAAAGGAAGGTTCGGATATTTAGTTATTGTTGTGGATTATTTCACCAAATGGGTGGACCCTTTATTTTTTTGGTCCAAAAATCATTGCATGATCTATATTTATCCTTATCAATTGCTTTTGAGTGTATAAAATAAAAAAAAATATTTTTTCAGTGTCATTTTTTTATTGCAATTGGTTAGTGCCGCTGGCGTGGACCCACATTCAAGAGATATGGTTCCCCGCCAGAGATACTAACCAATTGCGAAAAAAGCGGCACTAAAAAAGTATTTTTGTATTTAAACCCTGCATTTTTCGCTATTATTATTTTTCAATTTTCTTATCATCAAATATTTTTTCCTCTTTTACTCTTTTGAGTCAAGTAGTTCTCACTATTTAAAGTTTTGGCCCATTTGTAATTTAAAAAAAATATTTTAGATAATTTTTTTTGATAAAACCGTTTTTAAAAAGACGGTATCTTTTTTAATAAAAACTATTTTTTTAACTTTGATGATAAAAAACCTGTTTTATAAAGTAAATGTATAGTTTTTTTTAGAAAAAAATTGTCCTTTCAAAAAACACTATAATTATTCTTTTTATAAAAATAGCTTTTTTAATCACAAATGAGGAATGGATATGGATAAAGAGTAAATAAGATTATAAGTTTTTTTTATCCAGTAACACTTTAACACCTCATTGTGCTATTTGATTCTATGTCAACCTCTTTGTCGACGTACCTTTAGTCATGGATATTTAAACAAAGAAGATTGGGTATAATAGAGAAGTTGTTGTGGGTAGCTTTGGCATTTTGTGTGTTTGTATTCTAGGTGTTGCTCAATCCAAGTGTAAAAGAAGATGTAATGTAATAGGTTGTATTAGAATGTAATGGGTGATTTTATTCAACAAGTGTTGCAATGTGATGCAATGTATACTGTTATGCAATTGGTGTTGCAATGTACTATTTAATGTAATCTAACAAATACCAAGTAATACAACACCGTGTAGTGGCATAATAACATTAAAATAAAAAGGCCAGTAAAAAATGGCGTAATATGGTCTTTTCCATCCTCATACAGAACTACAAATTTTCACTAAAAGTATTAGAAACCAAAATATTACATAACACACAAACATCAAAGGCCAACATGACATTGCCCTTTTGATTTCCTACAGTAATTGCCTACCAATCCATATTGTTGTTTATGAGTAACATGTATAACTATCTTAGCCTTTTGTTTTTCTCTCCAACACTGGAACCTACATGCTTTCATTTCATACCCCTAACCCCAAGCCTACATTACAACCCAATAAAGTCCTATTTTATCCTAGGGTAATGTGATTCAAAGGTTGAACATTAGCGATAATATGTTTTAAGTGCATTTCATATCGATTAATATGCGATATTCTTTCATGAGATTGTAATTTGCACTTTTATATATCGTTCTTCATTAATGGCATGTGCGCAACCTTGTTTTCTTTTATAATTAATCTTTATGCCCGCATGTCCTGAGTGTGTTACACCCTATCCCGAGCCTGTCTCACAACCGAGTTGACAGGGAGCCTATAGTAGCCATCAGAAAGGTCGCCCTACGCAATGCCGGCTCCTCATTGACCAACCTTGGCTGGCCAGTAGCTAAGGTCATCAACATCTTGTGGGCTCAAACTACTGCCAATTTCGACCTATGCTTCAACTGACACTGCGTCCGGCCATTTAACTAACCTCGGCCAGTCTCCTAGGCTGAGGTCATATTGATTATTGATAGGAAAAAGCATTATCAGACTTCCCCAACCTCGTATTTGGATAGTCCGAGGTTCCATCAGATGATGATACACGTCCGAGCACACGCAAGCAAATGGAAGACTTGGAACACGTGAGCAAGTCAGTTATAACCAAATCATTCCCCTCACTTGAGGGTTGAACACTTCCCAGTACCTCTTCTCGTACTCTCTGAGGTTCTCTTGTGGCATTTTCTTCATAGTTCGCAAAGCATCCATCCTCTTCGGATGGGAGCTGCTTGTTATGAAGCGAGTTATAAATAGATCAGTCATAGAGTCAAAATTTTGGATGGACCTATGAGGTGGCTTCTTGAACCATTTCTAGGCCACATCGTGTAATATTGAGGGAGGATTCTGCACATGAACACATCGTTATTACTCTATAGAGTCATGGGTTGCCTATATTACCTGACATGGTCGACGGGGTCAGTCTTCCCATCATAAATCTAGACACTGGGAATCACAAACTTCTTTAGGGATTCTTCTTATTCATTCACCCTTAAAAAAGGGGACTTCATCTGAGTTTTGAGAGCTCACCTAGCTAGCTCCCTTGTAGATTTAGCACCACGATGAGCTGGGTGCTAGTTCATATCTCTTCGAACCAAACTTTGTATATCATCATTCTATCGACCATGACTCCAGTATCGACGAGATGGTTACAATCGCTCAGAATGGTCATCATCTAACCTGTCTCTTAGTTGTTTCTGAGCCACGACTTAGGCTCCTTCCTTGACTGTAAGACTTGCTCGCCTGAGGACTAGGAGTTCGGCTGTGGCGTCGCCTTGTGTTTCGATGGAGTTCTCTCTCTAGTCTTTCCAGTCACCTTTTGAGGCGAGCATTCTCATTCTCCTATTGGTGAGTGGCCTCCTCCTACTCTTGGAGTCTAGCCTCGTAAGCATCGATTAACCTAAAAATCTGCATGGACCTGGGTGGCCATTGAGTTCCTTCAGAGACTTTCCTCTCTTGGCGAAGTCTTGGGTTTGAATGAAGAATTTCAGACCTTACCCTTAAAGGGATAGGTTGCTGCTGAATATCACATGCTTAAGGGACATTACTATTATAATGAGACATCGCTGGTTCTTATTGATGAAGGTTTTCACAGGAATAACAATCGATTCCCACAGACGGAGCCAGTTGTGGTGACAAAAAATCTCAACACAAACAGTCAATGAAGAAAAACAATTAACAAGAAAATAAGAATAACAATAATCACAATCACACAACACAAGAAGTTACGTGGTTTGTCAAATTGCCTACATCCACGGAGAGGTCTACTGTTGTATTAAGTAACTCTCAAAAAAAATTTCTACAAGCCCTAGGCCAGGGGTACAATATATGTGCAGTTAACAGAAAGTGTTGGTAACTAACATGTTGACCCTGTATCCCTTGAATATATCTCCAAGATTTTTAGGGATAGACTCAATAATATATTTGATCTAACTGTTATTCTAAACTCGTAATTTGGCCCAGGCGTCTGATTTATTTATTTGGTCTTGTTATATTTCTCTTATGGGCTTGGTCAATAATTGGTACCCACAGGTACAATCGTACGTTTACGGTGTAATGGGTAAAAAATATACTCGCGTGGAGCCACAAGGATCCATATGTAGGATCATATTAGGGGTTAAGGGTAGGTAAGACAACTAACATGCATGTTGTAGAAATATGTGTGGTGGGAATAATTGTTCATTTTGCTTGAAGTTGATTAAATGTGGATCCGTAAGATGTGGGCTCTTGGAATACGATTAGGATCAAATGAAGCATAACCACTTATCAAGATGAAGATTAGTGACAAAGAACAATTACCAATAATAAGAAATACAAGTCAAAGGTCAACACATTCAATATTCAAAACTCTTGTATTAAATGAGTCTTTAAAACATAAATGCTCTCAGAACGCAATAAGTAAAACGAATCCCATAGTTGACTTAATTAGAGGCAAAAGGAACAAGCACCTTTAGTGCAATAAAAGCAAAGCAGTAACCTTGAACACAATAAATGCTCAATAATGATATCAATAGGGTAAAGGAAGGTGGTCACACAATAAATGTTCTCACGAAAAAGTCTCTTGTTTAGGGAGATTTTGGCAATGATTTTAGGTTAGAATTGCGATCTTGTAAAAGATAGAATTTTGGAGTATTTATATGGGGCAAGGTCACTCGAGTGACCTTGCTTGCATTAAATGCATCTGAGCACATTTAATGCCAAAGATGTGGTATTAAATGCATAGGATACGATATCGGTTTACGCTCTCAGAGTCATGGAGACATATGACGTTCTAGCCACAAACTTATCATCCTCTACGCGAGCGTACATACTTGAGGGCCTTACTTTATTATTAAATCTTGCGCCTTACAAAAAAAGGTTTTTTCCACCTCCAAACATTTTTTACCTTTACGGTTTTGAGCGAAATCATTTTCTTTGATCAGAGAGAGAGAGAGAGAGAGAGAGAGAGAGAGAAAACAATGTTTTTTGAGATGAACATTCCAAGTTCCTCTTCTTTCGTTTATTTTTTCTATTTCCTGTTAGTGTCACCTGGTGTCAAGAGAACTCCCTCTATTAGGGAAACCAATTTTTAAACTGTCGATTGCCAAATTCAATGGGGGAAATATCTTCAGGCTCCCTATTTCGGGCCTGGAGATCAATTTTGAGCGGCGGCAAATCAATTCTCTGGTTCCCTTACCTCCAAGTAAGAAGATGTGAATCTTCTTATGGGTGAGGATGACGTGATTGAAAATTGGTCATACATACCTGATTCAACCATCACCAACTTTAGGGTTGAGACAGGGGATTACCCTTATTCAAATGTTGAGTTTGAGTCTATTGGCGGCTCATGTGAAGGTTTGGTCACATGGATGAAGTATATCTATCTTAATTATGCTAAAAAACTGTCCCTGGTTGGTTTTTCCTCCATAATATTGTTCGGCGATCTTACCTTGTCTAAAAAACAACAGTACCTTGAGCATGTTAGTTTCTTGTTTGAGCCACCGAATTCACACCTTCACTGATGGCTGGGGGGAATTCACAATCGCCTTGTAAGATGTGTGTGAGCTCCTGGGTCTTGAAGATGATTGAACATATACCTTCTTTGAAGAAGCTATCTCGGGAGACAAAGCCAATGAACATAAGGAGTTGGGGGATTTTATTAAGAAATGTATGAAAACATATAACAAATGTACATTTTCGAAGATCATCAGGTACTTCTACTATATGGAGGATAAAGCCAATGCCCAAGCTCGAGAGGCTACTGAGAATGACCCCAAGGATAAGAATGTGTTTTTTATGCCTCCCATTAGACAGGGGTTTAAGATTATTATTGAACTTGCCGTCTACATCTTGGTTATTTTCTCAAGAATCTATCTACCAAAAATCCCCACGATTGTCTAAGGAGCTCGTTTGATTAGCTTTGGGGGTGAAAGTTACCTTAACTTCCATCACACTTGGCTTGACAAGGTATAAACTGATTCGTCCAGGTCCATCGACATGTTTGATGTATAAAACTACGCCAATCATGTCCTCTTAACTATTTTCATCTACATCAAGTTCCCCATGATATCAAGGATCCTCACATCCTTACTTGGAACCATAAACAATCTAAGAAGTCTTTCCATTATATCAAGGTTCCTCGATAGAGTTGGGATTAAGAACTTGGCTAGTTCCATTTGAGTGTGGCCAAGGAAAACATGCCATTGAGCTACCTCCCTTGGATCCAATCAGTGAGGCCATTTTAAAAAAGAAGATGGGGCGTCCACTTCTCAATCTGCTGAGGAGGTTGAATATCTGCATGTCCCTGCTATAGCTACTATTAGAGAGGAGACGCCTCTTATTGCCTCCAGCATTGTAGTTTCCAAGGCCAACAAGAAAACCCCCTATAAAAATAAGAAAGTTATTCTCCTAAGCTACCCACAAGCATCCCCCTCTAAGTCCAAAACTGGCCCTCAACTATTTTGTCAATGCTCTAACTTACTTGAGACACTATTGAGGTAGTGGGATCATGGTTGCTCAGTTTTCGGAGAGACTTTGGCCCAGCAGATGGCTTCAAGGGGTATTTTTTTTACTCCCATGTTAGTGTGACTCGTGAGTGGCCAAAAGAGAACTAGGTCCAGCACAAGGACTGTTTAAGCTACTGAGGAGCATGAGGAGGGTGAAGATGATTTTGAGCAGGTTTTTGAAGTGGATAAGGAGTAATAAAAGTAAGATGTGGAAAAGGATGTCCAGTTGGTTCGTCCTTCTAGGAAACTACGTCGAATGTATTCGACTAAGAAGCTAGCTTCCCCCTGTTTGACTATACCATCTTGGATGATTTTACTATTGGGGATGATCAGCATGAGGAACAAGGGACGCCAAGCGCCCAACATCATTCTTCCTAACAAACATAGCAACACTCTCCTCACCATACTCCACAACATTCTTCTTACCAAACTCCCTAGCATTCCTCACTTCAAACTCCAGCTGATCACCATTCATCATCCCCATTCCCAGGGGAGCATGTTCCCCTAGTTTTAGGCCCAACTCCCTCCTTGCCTGTTGTTCATGAGGAAATACGAGATAGTGAAGCAGGACAACCTCTAGTTGTTGAGCCAATCTCTGTGTATTGAGTATTTTCACTTTATTGGTGAACTAATTTGTGCCTTTACTCCACTATTTTTCACAAACTAAATTTTTTCTTTTGCTTCTTTGTGCTCGTAGGTTTTTCCTACTGAGGAGGTTCCCATCAACACTTGTGGGGCCTTTGTGGCGATTCCCCCCAAGCCCACCATTAATGAGCAATTCTTGGTGGGGTTGTTTAGCCCTATTATTTTAGAAGGTAGGACAGGTGCCCAAGAGGAGGAGGTTGGTGATCAAGCTGAGGTTAAAGTAGAAGTTAAAAAGGCGAATACTGTTGGAGTTTCTCCCAAAGAGGTATGCCTTGGCCTGTATGTTTTTTATAGCTAAGTTTTGTTGCATCAATGCCAAATTTACCTAGTCGAGCAACTATTTAGGTCCTTTAAGTAAGTTGAGACTTTTTTAAGCGACCACGGTGTAGACACCACATTCTAGGACCCCTAGCACAACCCCTTTTCACCACAAACCTAGGTCGCACTCCGAGTATTGATCTAGAGACCATCGGGTGCCCCTGGGCCCCATTTGACATCGGTCAACTCTTTCGTTAGAGTGAAATCTCTTTGAATCTTTTAAGGGCTCCGAATACCCTTTCCAGTGGTCCATCTCGTGCACGTATTAGCATAACAGTTTGGACGAACGGATCATTTCACTATCAAAAACTGATTCAGAGGCCATCGGGCGATCTCGGGCCCCGAGTTGACCCTAATAAACCCCACCGCCATAGTGAGAGCTCTTTGAATATTCTAAGGGCACTGAAACCCTTTTTCAACGGTTCTCCCTGTCCAAAAAACAACATAACCATTCAGATAAACGATCATCATAACCAAGGTTAACTTTCCGAACTGAGAGAAGCTCTTTGGAATGTCTAAGTACATCTCATAACCTTTCCAATGGTCTGCCTCATGCGCGATTATGACTTAGCATACGGACAAACGATTCGTTTGCGGTCGACGATCTCCCGTACAAAGGACCAACGTGCACTTTCGAGCCACATTTGATCCAAAGTCAACTCCCGGACCCGAAAGATGTACAAATGAGACTCTCAAAGGCCTCTGAAATACCTTTCTAACGGTATTCCCCATGTGTGATTCGGATCAACGGTTTGTGCGCTACAGTCATTTTTCCAGAAAAGTCCTTACGAGACTGCCAATTGGCAGTTCCTAAACCCTGCCTATCGGCAAAGTGTCAAGGTGACTTGCCGATAGGCACCCCTTAGGTAGGCCGATTGGAACCCACCTTTTCCCCTATAAATAAGGGCCATGACCTCATCTCTTAACACACAATAAATCCATCAGCATCAGTGATATCAGCAACATTCTCTGGAAGTCAACGAAGTTTCATATGAGAAGTTCCATTCAAGCCTAAATACCCATCTTTTTCACACCCAATTTGGCAAACATCCTTATCTCTCACGAACATCCATCAACATTCAAAGGAGTTCATCAAATATCCAAGCTCAAGATCCAAGAAAGGTCTAATTCCTTCTCTCTCTCTTTTAAATCCCTTGTTTTTTGCATAAAGTACTTTAGATTCATAATCTAGTTTCATTTTTTAGTTCACACACATTAACATCTACGCTTTTATTAGTATGTTTGATATACTTTATTTTTCATAAGAAATCCAAAAACAAATAAAAAAGGGTTACACCCATAAATTCCGAATGGAATTATCCATCACACTGTTTTCAAAATCAAAAACACATTTTCTACACGTATAGACCTAATAAAATTCCGTTCGAAACTATGGGATAAAACCCACCCCTATTCTACGACGACGTGGACTTTGATGCCTTTATAGGCTACTTAGGCGTCTCGGATTAAAATCTGAGACTCAAGATTTTCCAATTTCTCTTATTTTCCAAATTTCTCGAAATCCCTCATTTTTGTACATATACATATACATATACATATAGTGTGCTTGTTCACGTTTCATCCCACACATATTATCATTTCCCAATAACGATCAATATAGTGATGAACGCTCATATTCTATCTTGTATATTTATTATTATCTTAGAAATATTCTCGTGGATGACCTCACCCTATATTTTCCATGGTATGGGTCGAACGATTCCAATCTCCATTATAGAACGCATACACACACTTCACGAGAATAAAAGAAAATATTAAAATTTGCCCATAAGAGATCGAAATGGAGGGATGGGTGCCTAACACCTTCCCATTCCGTAACTTAGCCCCCGAACCTTTGATCTATTAGTTTTTTATGCATCAGTTTCTCCTTAATGTCACTCTCTCGAAGTGGTAACATGTTCTTTTTCCCGTTTTGTGTAAAATAGGTTGGCGACTCTATCTCTTTACATTCACCCCACACTGACGGCGGTTGAAGCCACTTTTCAAAGATAAGGGTGCGATACCACAAGGCAGTTCTTCCTCGAGGGATCCTCCTCCTTCCCCTCGGATTGAACGCCACGCCACCCGAGATGGCCGTAGTGGCGACTCCGTTGGGGACTATTTTTAAGAGGACTAGACTATATTTACATGGGTGTTTTACTCTTGTACATCCCCCACCCCATTTTCATGTTCCACTTTATTATTAATGTGTACCTCATGCTTAGGCTACTATTCACACACTTGTAGAAAATTCTCCATGCACACTTCACACCACGTGGACCTAGGAACAGATATATCCACATGTTGCACACATCACTTAGAAATCCATGCTTAGATGTCACTAGCACACACCTCCACTTGTACATACCGATGCTAACTTATCACACACTCACTTGTAGATAGTTACACATCATTTACCCATGCTTGGTATGGGATTACTATTGGTACTTGTACTTGTCTCCCTGTTTGGCATGATCCAAGAAAAAGATAATCTCTCCATAAGATACGAATAAGCGAATCATGCATGATTCACACGATATCACCAAAGAGCATTATTATTGACCAAATTTTGTCCCGTAACTGGAGAGTAACTTCGTGATGGACGTTGGCCCGATAGGTCGCAGTTAGCCTAAGCGATATGACTCTCACCTTCCATTGTCCAAGTACCATCGACGTATATCGAACGGTTCCCCCGCATCATACCGCTTGACCAAAGCCATGACGGGAGGTATATCACAGGGAAATCTTTCATGTACATCGAGTATATCTAATTCTCTCTCACATGTACCATCCCCACAAGGTATATAGTGCGGTAATTCACGTACACTAAGGTATATCAAATGGCTTGTCCACATGTACCGATTGCCTCAAAAGAAAGACGTATATCGTGGAAGTCACGCCAAAGGGGGGAACCCTTTCCAATTCACCCAACCAAACTTCATACCCGCATATAGGTGTCAAGACTAGGACACACATGTTAGATTTTTGGTTTTGACACGAAACTCTACCGAAATTTCGTGTCGACCCGCCGCTCAAATTTTTGCGCAATTTCCAAAAATGGGACCCTGGCCGTGAGCTTGGTTACAAGTCCAACCATAGTTTTACATATGTTGCAAACCCATTTTTTTTCAGGCCTGGGTCCCTTCTGGCATTTCATTTTGCATTTAGGCAAACTTAATATAAATGAGAACCTAATAAACATAATAACCATGCTGAGACCCATCTCTCGTCTTTTCCTCTTTCCTTTTTCATCAAAAATACCAAAAAAAAATTCCTTCTTTTCCCTCAAACCCAAAAAGAGAAAACATTTTCGTTTTCATCTTTTCCAAAAATGTCAAAAATATTTTCCTCCTTTTCCAAAAATAACAAATTGCCTTCTTCTCTTTCAAAAATAAATTCTAATTTTTCTCCTCCTCAGATCGATCACATACCCTTGGCCCGGCTCCCTATTGGCTTCGGTCTTCAGTCGAACTGCCTCAAAGTTCTGTCAGTACCCTTACTTCCTCCGAGTCCGAGACTCACTCGCCTTCTAAGGAGAACACGAATCAAGTGCCGCATGTACACCCAAATTTGTTGACGGTTCTAGCTCAGCTCACTGCCAAAATTAGCAACCTTCAAATCGAGGTTCATGAGATGCAAAGAAATTCGGTCCCTGTCCCCGAAGATCCTGAGGTCATTTTCCCTCGCGCCATGGGTTTGATTTAACCCGAGCCTATTTGGGTCCCTGAAGAATACCATTATGATCCACGTGCTCCTCCTGCTAATGGGCCACAACCAGCCCAACTTCCTATTCCAAACCTTTCTCAGACCGGGGCTAATTTATAAGTAACTCTTGATTCGAAAGAGGAAGAACTGAACAAGGTCAAGAAAGACCTCACGATGCTAACCAAGAAATTCGACTAGGTTAGAATATCTAGGAACTATATGGACTACACCCACATGTCTCCCAATCCTAAATCCAGGTTGCCAGAAAAATTCAGGATGCCCAATATCGAGAAGTTTGGAGGTAGTGGACCCCCAATAGTTCATCTCTGTAGCTATCACCGATCCATGACTCTCCTAGGGGCTTTCGAAGAAATAATGGCTCAGATGTTCCAGCAGACTTTAAAAGATAACGCACTATGTTGTTTTCTATCCCTTGAAGAATCGAGAATCCGCAGTTGGGAAGATGTTTCCCTTAAGTTCATGTCACAGTCAAAGTACAATGAGGAGCTAGAGGTTACCCACCGTGACTTAGAGCTACTTAAATAGAATCTTGGGGAATCAGTCAGTAACTTTATAACAAGATGGAGACAAAAAGCACCTACCATGACCAGTCGGCCTTCCAAATAAGATCAAGTCAGCATTGTGAAGAAGAACTTCCTACCTCATGTCCGAGCAATAATAGGAGGACATAACTACCCTCACTTCCGAGCCCTGTGAAAAATAGGAGTAAAAATAGAAAAAGGTCTTGCCAAGACAGAAGTTGAACTGAAGAAAACCTTTGAACAGTTTTCTCCTAGAAAGTTTGAAAAACCTGGTAGTACCATAGTTTCTACTATCAACAACATCCCTTAACCACACTAGAAGAAGTAGTGAACCTAGTTGGATCATTGACCTCTGCTCGAATGCTCTCATTTTCTGAAGAATAAATCACTAAAACTAGTCCCAACCATAATCATGCTCTTAATATATCTGTTAAAGTTATGGGGAAAACTATCACCCTCTCCCTCATCGACAATGGATCAACTCTGAATTTTTGCCCATTAAGAACCCTCAATTTCCTGGGATTAAAAGTGAGCGGTCCTGTTCCAACCTCTGTTATCGTATGTGCCTATGATAACACCCGCTGAGAAGTAATGGGATCTATCAATGTGAGCGGTCCCGTATGTGTTGGCCCTTTAAATCATATGGTTGAATTCTAAGTCATCGACATCCCAGCTTGTTTCAATCAGCTGCTCGGACGACCATGGCTCCACAGTATCAAAGGGGTGTCTTCTTCCCTTCATCAGAAATTAAAGTTCTTTACTAATAGATAAGCTATCACCATCTTGGGAGAGAGTTACAACACCGAGAATGAAAGCACCAATGATCTAGTACTTGAGATACAACACAGGGTGAACGATAAGCTACTATTAGGCTTGCAGGTCGAACCACTCCTACTCCCAGCAGGGGACGACATCAAAGACAACGTTTGTCCAGAATATGATCCTCATAGAAACATCAATGTAATCCAAATGTTCACTTCATGCCCGGACTAGGTTTAGGGCAAAGATAATAAGGGATAACTGAACCTGTTGTGTTGAAGGAGGCATTTCCACCCTATGTCTTGGGCTATCAACCATCAAAAGAAGAACTCAGATTGATCCGTCAGTCGCGACTAAAGATGAAGTTATAAATCACCAGAACTATCTCGGTAGATTCCCTAAGTGGAAGATTCATTAGAGAGGGTGAATATTTCCCCTTTCGCGACTTCCCTAAACCTTGGTATGACCCTGTAGACAAGATGATGAAATTAGGAATGGAGATCTTTTTTTAAGACAACTACCCATGGTTCGAAAGTTCCTAGCACTATATGAAACCACTCACTAAGGAGACCGTAGATGATATCGGGGATTTTGAGGACAGCGACTCTGAGGAATCTTTCAACTTGCAGACACTGGGTCGGGCACTCTACATGATCCACTCTTAGACTACATCATCCAATCCATCCTACCTCATCAAAGATGCTGATGCACATATTCACAACTGGCAGTCAACTGCTGTTGATGCCTTCCTTCCACTTTATTTACTCATTAATTTAATCTTAACTAAAATGTCAACTTAGCAAACTCATTTGAATCTTAATTGTATTAAGACTTACTTATAAAAACTATGCAACTTAATTGGTTGATAACCATTGTTTAAACACCTCATTATCCATCATATTGGCAATAATGAAATAGAATGTTTAGTTTAACAATTGAGATCATTGAGTGTGATTACAATAAGACGAGATTGTTTGAGTAGATTACAAATATACCCTACTTCAAGTGCGATAAAATGCCCGCGGATCACGCGGCGCTAAAACCTAATAGTTCAAATGATGGTTATGAAGACTCTTCCGTAGAACTTTACAATATATTTTTCAATTGGATTAGTTTCTAAGAATTTCAAAAAATATTCCATTTTTACTTTTAGACCGTAATAATTGCCTCGGAAAAATAAAATTTATGGTAACGAGAAAAATTGGGGACCCGTTATTGGATATTTTAAAATTGTATTCATAAGAATGCGATGATGAACAATTTTAATCAAAATAATGATAATGTGAAAGTTTTCGCGCTAATATTTTTGGGTCAGTGTTCTATCCTCTCTAATGATATCAACTTGTCATTTGTAAATGAGTATATGGGACGGAAAAATGCGTCCCTAAAACATTTGCAACTCGACTCTCTTGGCACGTTTTCTTCATTTCCCAAATACATCATAAAATCGGTTTTTAGATGGAAAAAGTTTTTTGAGTAATCTTTCTGGCAATACGTTTAAATTTATAGAGTTCGGAAGGAAACGACTTTGGTCAGTGAAGCGAGGCCTCCAATGCCCAACCTTGTTTTAGTGTAATAGTAAATGATCTTTTTCATATTGCAAAATTTTTCTATAAATTTCAGTTGGTAGGTTGCAAATCGTTCTAGTTTAAAATTTTCAATTATTATTATTATTATTTGAACTACCTCTTGTGGATCTACAAAAAACAAATAATATAACTAATAAATAACCTATTATATTATGTTATAAGATTGAATTAAAAACATTACTACACAAATTACAAAGTTAATTTATGTTAAGGATAATAATTACTCAACTAGATTTATTATATTTCTTTCTTATTTGAGAAAAAAATAATATGCCCATGATTTTTCTCCATTTCATAAAAATCTAGCATTTTTTATTTAATAATCATAACTTCAGAACTATTTGAAATTCCATAGTTAAAGTCCAACCTACATATTTGGTTATAACTATTTCAATATCCCTGTTTGAAATAACAATGTTATAACTATTTGATATCCCATACTCAAATCCAACTTACATCTTTAATACTAAACTTTTGAAATTCCGATTTGAAATCATGTTGTTCCAAGTAGGTAAAGCTGTCCAAATGCATCCCCTTAAAAAATCATAACGTTAACGTTGTAGTAAATTGACCACTATAAAAATCACATTGTTAGGGGTGAGATCTCACACTTTCTTTAAACCATAACATTTATCTCCCAAACATGGCAAGGAACAAAGTGAAGATGGAATATATCCAAAACAAGTCTAAAAGGAGAGCATGATTTAAGAAAAGGAAAATAAGCCTAATGAAGTAGGCGCATGAGATGAGCACCCTTTATGGTATCCCCACGTGTGTCATCATTTTTAGCGAAAAAAATAGCGAACCAGATGTTTGTCCCAGGCCCCTTGAGGTCCAAAAAGTGATATCAAAGTTCAGGAAATTACCAAAAGAGGTACAACAACAAAACATGGTGAATCAAAAACTTTGATGCGTGAAAGGATAAAAAAAACCGAGGACAATGCTAGGATACTTCGGATGGAGAATTGCGAGAAGCATCTATACAATGTGGTTTCTGAGTGTTTGAGGGGAAATCAAGTCCTACATCTATTGACCCCAAAGGACTTGGATGTGCTGGGGTGGTTTATCAACACAAAGATCAGTCAAATCGCTTCACTTAAGAACAAACTTGGTCCATAAGCTACTAATATCCAACCACCAATTACTTCTAGCAATAATATTGAAGGACCTAGGATTAGTACACATACACAGTTGTTATTTCATGATCTTTACTCAGTTGTTGTAGTTTCTTTGTAGGTGATTTCCCCTTTGATTAGTCCACAATTTTGTGTTGAACACAATAAGAGTTTGAATTGAAGTCCATATGCCGGTGTTGTTTATAATAGTTTTTGTGCATTGTTTTACAATAGATGTGAAAATGCATAGATGGTAATTACGTGTCATGAAATTTTGGTAAACTCTACAGCCATCTATAGCCACAGAGAAACAAACCAGTTTACTTCAAACCTATGTTTGTTGTTTTATTTAATTTTTGTAATCCTAAAGTTTTTTTTTTGTTTTGTAACATTATGAAATCTTGTTATTAAAATTCCCCATTCAAAAGCATGCTTTCATAAGCAGGTCAAGGATAATTTTGTCCAAATGCATGTCCCCTAACCAACTATAACATATCAATCATATAACATCTACGTCCAGCCAAGAAAAATGTCTTCTATAACAAATTAATGTTCATTCAAAACAGTCACTAATGCGGAAATCAGACAATCTAAGCCAGTAATCGCCAACAATAAAAGGAATATGTTGATTTGGAACACTAGATTCTCCCAAAGTGTTAAAAGTGTTTTAATTTTAAAATTAGGTTATGCGCTGGCATATTTAAAAATGATAGATTTTATTAATTTCTCATAATTGAATATTTTAATGACAACATAAATAAACATAAAATATTACAAAATCTGATATGGTGATTTCTCAAGATATTTTACTTTGGAACATTTAAAAATATCTTAAATTAAAATTGAGATCACATTTAAACGATAGCATGGTTCATGAATTTTATTTTGTTGTCATTGATTGTTGATCCCTTTGTAAAAGTGGTGATCGCTTAAATAAGCTCTAATACCAATTTGTAAAATATGACTGTGTGATAATTGATTAAATTCGCAAATTTCTAATTTGGCACACTTATTTAAAGTCTATTTTTAAACCAAATTAATTCAGCCCCTAAACATGCAACTACGTGTGTGCGTGTGTCAAACCATAAATAAATAAAGCATGCGACACAAAGTTCAGGAAAAATTCCTGAAGGGCAAAACATTTTAATTCTAGAACTCTGACAAGTTTACAAGACCATTGACTTACATACCATCTTGCTTTCGCCCACAAGAGTAACGCACGGTGTCTTCGTCAAACCTTCAAAATAACGGTTAGAAATCAGCAGTGGTTCACACGCAGCTATACCACAAGGACGGGCAGTCCAGACACGCAGTCTTAAATCTTTATAAGAACTCCCTTTATAATAGCACGCAGCTCTCCGGTTGTAGAGTTCTCCCCCACAAAGAATGAACAAAAGTAAAGTGTGTTCTTGAACACCAAAACAATTCACCAAAGCATATGGGATTTTTGTGAATTGAAAACAAAAGGGATAAAACCCCTAAAATAAGAAGTCAAAAAGAATTCTACAGATCCACAGTTTTTTGTCTTTCAAAATGCTGGTACTTCTTAATGAAAACGAAACCATTTAATGAGTATTTATAGAAAATCGCGCCGCCTCGATCGTTAGAATGAAAATGGGATCTCGCTCGAACGAAGGACACGTGTCGTTTGAATGACATCGCGCGACATCTCCATGTCACTCTAACAAAATGAGATTCGCTTGAACGACCTGGGCATCAAAATCGAGGAACGCTACAGGACTTAGAAAAATTACTCATTCTCAAATTTTGACGAAAAAAGTCTGCTCCAACACATAGAAAATATTTTGAAAAAATATCCCAAATCTCAAAGTGCAAAGTTAAGGTATTTAAAATATAACCTTACCAAAGTAATATTTGCGGAGGCTTTTTGATGAAGAACCTTGATATATTCGAAACCGTCTTGATATAGATTGCTCTTGAACTTCTTCGATGGTTGTAACGGTATACGACATAATTAATTATGACGGACATTTATACAAATATGTCCTTACAAATCTCCCCTATGTCTATGCTGGAACATACATAAAAATATACGAATTATCAAATACCAAAATGCCTATACAAATCTACCCTCCCATAAATCTCAAAACTGAAAAGGTACAAATTTGCAAGTTCTCAAATTGTTCTTCAAAAATCTTCATCAAATCTCAAAGCTTTTCTCATCTGGGTGTTCAACATAATGATCTTCAATCTTTGTACCTACACACATGAGATAAAGAAAAAACCTTCGTGACGTATTGAGTTTGAAATGATATAAGAATAAATGATTAATAAATCAAATCTCCCCCATAACATGATAATTCTTTCTCCCCCTTTTTGATGATGTCCCCAAGTAGACAGATAAGAACAAACAATCAAAACATGGAGTGTCACGACAAAATGTATAGCAAACATAAATCAAACTACGCGCATGCAAAGGAGTATCTAAAAAAATTTCAAAAACTATTTTTGATTTTTCAAATTTTTCGTACAAAAATAAGACATCAAAAAAACACACCATGGATTTATACTAAAACAACCAAGTCATGGAAACGGAATGAATGGGTTTGAACACATTCGATAGGTAAATAAACTCAATCAATCATATGTTCACGATGAATACGTTTACTCCTAAATAATGAACATCAAAAGAATCCTTAGGTGTAAAAATTGTTGAATTTAGATGACATCGTCTTATACAAATCAACAAATCAAAGTCAAAGTGATTTTCACACCAATAACGTCCAAAACTATTTAATGCTTTTTCAAGACTTTCAAGGGCGTGCAAACCCGTTTTTATTCTCCATCCAAACTCCCTCATGCATATTTTCTTTTAGAGGTAATCTAAATTCTCAAACATTGGATAATTGGTGCAAAAACCTAATCGCCCCTTTTTGGCATGAATTTCTTTTTATTTCCTTTAATTTTTTTTCGGGCTCTTTTAAACCTCTTTGGACCCCGGATAATAAAATTCTTCAATTTATTAGGTCCAATTAAACGGCGACTTAATCACAAAGGATAAATGATAACCTTTCATAGCCTTTCACCGTTTTCAAACAAAACACACAAATCCTCAAAATCATGGTTCAAAGGTGCACACTTTTTATTGTCTTGTTTTATCGCATTTGGTTTGTTATATAGACAGAATTGAGATGGAAACACACAACCAACATGTGATAGATAAGCGCAATAATCAAACTAATCCGTGCACATGTGCAATAAAGGAAATCATGAGTCAAACATGTAGGAAGTAACACTTAATTACATCTTAATGACTCCACACATTATAAAGCACAAAGATGAAATGATATATTGTCTCAAAACACTATCAAATAGTGACATGAAAAATGTAATGATGTTATGAATCGATCATCCTAAGTGTCTATCCATAAAAGGTGTAAACCAAAATACAAAACTCTTTTTGGATTTTCTCAAAATTTTATCAAAATAAAATCTTTTTGTATTTTTCAAAATTTACAAAAAATTATACAAAAAGTACACATGTTATAACACTAGAAAACATATATATATATATATATATATATATATATATATATATATATATATATATATATATATATATATATATATATATATATATATATATATATATATATATAATGAAACCACAACTAGTGTATGACAAACATGCAAACACAATCATTTATATGATATGGCAAGATAAGAGTCATATGCAAGAAAATGAGAATCAACTATTCTAAAATCTAGCGTATCCAAAAGTGATTTCTTAACCTAAACGGATGTAACATGTCGACACAGGGTTTTGAAAACCAACAAAACACTAGAGTTCGACTTCCTAGAACTTCTTCCAAGATCAAAGTAAAATATCCTAAGGTTACCTTTCCTACCACAATGTGAACATGGTTAAACGGGAGGAATGTTACCTAAAGTGTGATATTTTCTAACGTCCTTGGGATTAATTGACCCTCTAAAATAAATAATGGTTTTGGCTTTATCACTAGAAACATGAGAACAAGATGAGCCACTACCATTGTTGATGCAAAAAACTGGACCGAATCCCATTTTTATGATCACAGATAAATAGATAAAAGCAATCCAATCAAGAACATGAGAGACAAAGATTTTTAAAGTGGTTCGGCTATGAATAAAGCCTACGTCCATTATTATTTTATTCCCAAGGGTTTACAATAGCACAATGTGGTGTAGAGAGAGAAAAAGGTGTGGATCTTGCGTATGATGTCTCTCGGTTCTCCCCCATCTCCTTCCTTTTGGTTAAGGGGATACATGTATTTATAGTGATGGAAGATAAAGAGATTCATTGTATGTAGACATTTATGTCTACATTCAACGAATATAATTGTTGAATTGCTTGGTATGCTATGTGTTGTCATCTATTAATACAGTATAAATGTACATTAAGGCTCATTAAATGCGCTGCCATCTTCATTAATGCACATTAAATGCGTAGTTATCCTTTGATCTTCCTAGTTGATATGCCGACCAACTCTCCTCGGGTTCCGACTATCACTCTTCGGGTGCCGACTAACACTCCTCGGGTGCCGACCAACTCTCCTCGGATGCCAACCAACTCTCCTCGGGTGTCGAATATTGCCACGTAGGATGGCATGTGTCCTTTTCTGATTGGTCCTCGTAGATGGAGAATTTTTGCGTTAACAGAAGCCCCCAATGCTCCATGCTTGATGGTTTACTTGAAAGGATGGAGTATTTATTCTGCAGTGTTGCTCGGTGCTCATGAAATTCTTGATCTACCTTCTTGATTTGTTCAACATAAAGTGCATTATCTCGTGGATAACATATGATGCAGGCTGATCGATGGTTGATAATCTTTCTTTTGAGGAACTCCGAGTGCTATGTATCACCCCTGGGAATTTGGATGCAGCCATGCCATAGTATGCAGCTTGTAGCTTGTCATAATCTTCAAGTATGTTGATTGGTTTGCTAGCTGACCAACTGCCTCCTGTGCCGAGCAACTGAGTGATAACTTCACGTGCTTAATTCTTCTGATTTATGATTCTCTGAATACTTTGTCGAGTAACATACTAGCTTTTGAACCCAACTCTTCAATTTGATTAGTACCAAGCTAGTGGTGGACTTCGAAACATTTTCATACAACTTCTTCTTCAATGTTGGTCGGGACAGTAGTAGTAAAGATCTCAGTGCTGTAGATGCTAAATTTGACTTCTGAACTTCAATAGTATGTGCATAATAACTCCTGAATATGCCTCCTGAACTTATGAATTCCTCCTGAACTTCAATATACCTCCTGAACTTCAATAGCCTCCTGAACTTCAATATCAAAAATAATTCCTGAGCAAGAAAAAAAATAACTCCTGAATGATAATTAGTCGGGGCCCCGACCGTGTGAGTTTGTGGAGTTGAATTTGATGCTCGACTGCATGATGTTATAAGAATGTGCCACCGAATGAATAAATATATCTGTAATAGAAACCCCCAAGTGAGGAATGTGAACTTTGAATACTTTTTGCTTGATCTCTTTCACATACTCATAAAATGTTTCCGACCAACTGTAGTTGACAACTTTTTATTTTCGACCAACCAGAGTTGACATTTTTGGGAATAAATTTACTTCCTAACCAACATAAGTTGGCATTTTTAGGAATATATAATTTTACTTCCCGTAGGAATACATAGTTTTACTTCCCGTTGGAATACAAGTTTTACTTCCCGGAGGAATACAAGTAGCTTTACTTCCCGGAGGAATACAAGTAGCTTTACTTCCTGGAGGAATATAATTTTTACTTCCCGGAGGAATACAAGTTTTACTTCCTGGAGGAATACATTTTTGATAATAAATGATAGAGACTTCCTCGGAGCTGACGAACAGATTGTTGGGAATAGAATAAGATATAATAAATGCTGGAGACCTCCTCGTCGCTGACCAACAAATTGTTGGGAATAAAATATAATAAATGCTGGAGACCTCCTCAACAGATTGTTGGGAATAAGATATAATAAATGTAGGAGACCTCCTTGGCGCTGACCAACAGATTGTTGGGAATAAGATATAATAAATGTCGGAGACCTCCTCGGCGCTGACCAACAGATTGTTGGGAATAAGATATAATAAATGTTGGAGACCTCCTTGGAGCTGACCAACAGATTGTTGGGAATAAGATAATATAAATGTTGGAGACCTCATTGCTGAAATAAGAATAAAATATGCATCCAAATAGATATAAAGAATAATTAAAAATAATAAAATGCCTCGTTGATCTGTCGAGGTAGAATTATATAATGCCGAACAAGAATAAGATCTTCCAGAACATAAGAATATGGCCGAGAACGTTGTCAGGCCTGAATATAAATAAGAATTATCCGACCAACTATCCGTTGGGGTTGAAATACTTTGCTGGGCCTGCATATAAATAAGAATTGCCCCGACCAACTATCCGTTGGGGGTGAAATATAATAACTGTTGTAGCTTTTCCTCGGAGCTGAATATGATAATAAGTATTTCGCCGAGCTCCATGAAGAGATGAATATAGAATATGAATCCGAACGGATATATAGAATAATTCGTGCTTGAGCACAAATCAAAGCAATAATAAAATATATAGTTCCTTGCAGAGGTGAAATTTCATAATGCTGAGCAATGAAAATAGTTTCCAGATTGTTTCTGAGCATTCGTTGGCGTTGAGTCTTGTACCTGTAAAAATTAATATCTTTCTCTACCATTTGTGTAGGCTAAATTAATTAGCCGTGAGAATAATTTACTCATCCAACCAATATATGATATGTATATGCTTGAGAAATAAAAATATTAATTTCAAAAAATGAAATAATATATGTTGGCTGATATGTCGAGGCACAATTGCCTAATGTCGAGCAATACTACTTTTTCAGAGGCTTACGAGAGCTTTCATCGGGATTGAATCTCGTCCCTATGAAATTTTAATAAGCTTCCCGAGCACCTGTCGAGACTAGAGAAAATAATTATTATCATGAGAATAATTATTCCGCCAAACAATATGTGATGTGTATCAGCATAAAATAATACAAATTTCAAAATATTAAATAATATTTTTTATGCCAAATGTGTGTGAGATGGATAAATTTTTATCAGGTATGGCTTAAGCCCCCTGTTTATCCCCAAGCTAAACTCGTGTTTAAAGAAATATCTGGGGTGCTCCGCATTTTTTAATACCCCAAGATTCTACTGCTACCAACCAACGGCATGGATGTTGTCAACCAACATTTGGGGATGTCTCAGGTTGAAGAATATATAGTGCCGACCAAGAAGCAAATGGTCCCCGACCAGCAGAGCGATTTCGTCGATCAACAAAAATGGTGCATTGATAGCACCGAACAACATTAGATGTCACCGACCAAAAAGTGGATGGTTGGATAGTTGCCGACCAGTAAATTGAACCCTCCGAAAAAGACTGAGATGTCGCCGATCAAGAAGTAGATGATCGTCGACCTGCAATTGGTTCCATCGAGCTACAATAAGAGTCTCTGACCAACAATATGATACCTCGTAGTTGGATAAAATTATTTCAACGTTGCTGATGGATCTTCACATCTTTTCTTCGACAAACAAAAATGGTCTGGTTAAGCTTCCTTTTAATAAAAGATGGCCCAAGATGATGCCGACCAACAATATGGATGGATGACCAGAATATCTCGAATCCTTAGATCAGAAAAATAACATTCGATGTAAAATTTAAGCATTAAGAATGTTAATTAAATGAATAATTATCTAATCCACGATATCGTGTGATTCCGATCAAGAAACCCCGTGATGTGATGAACGAGGGGCCAACATATCAAATTTGTGCCCGGAGTCTTGATATGGTCATGATTTATTTTACTGATCCTCTTTTACAAGAGGTAGGTAATGATTTTTCAGGTGAGAGAAAATTATTTTTTATATTGATCCTCTCCTATTCCCTATTTGGAGAGATAAAAATATGTTGAATGATCGAAGTTATTACCAAATTTATATAAAAAATCAATCAGTTTGACTTTTTTGACATAGATGGAAGATGAACCAAATTAAGTATATAGTTCATAAAAATGAATGCAAAGAGACTCAAACTTGAAGAGAGAGAAAGTAGATCTGGGTCATGATTTCCATGAGAAAACTTTTTATTGTCTTTAACCTTTTCCCATTCTCTGATTAAAAATGTAATGGGAATTTGAATAGTCATCAAAGATCTTTCAAAAATTATTTCAAAATCAACAATGAAAATTATCAAATCTTATCATCGTCGTATATATTGGTATATGTAATCATTTAAAATATTGATTTCATGAGATAAAATTTTAACTTGAGAATCAAGCCAAAAGTTTTGATTTATGAAATCCACCATTTCACAGATTTCTCAACAAGAATTAATTTAACAGTTAAGATTTTGAAATCATGATATGCAATTTTTGCAGATTTCATAAATAAAAATTGGACAACTAATTTATGTATATAAACATAAAAATCATGATTGAATCAACAGATGTATGTATAATTGATTATATGTAGAGAAAATAAAAACTTAGCTTTTGATGGATACAATGCTTGTAACACGTTCCCAAAGACGGCGCCAATCTGTTGATGCAAAAAACTGGACCGAATCCCATTTTTATGATCGCAGATAAATAGATAAAAGCAATCCAATCAAGCACATGAGAGACAAAGATTTTTAAAGTGGTTCGGCTATGAATAAAGCATACGTCCACTGTTATTTTATTCCCAGGGGTTTACAATAGTACAATGTGGTGTAGAGAGAGAAAAAGGTGTGGATCTTGTGTATGATGTCTCTCGGTTCTCCCCCATCTCCTTCCTTTTGTCTAAGGGGATACATGTATTTATAGTGATGGGAGATAAAGAGATTCATTGTATGTAGACATTTATGTCTACATTCAACGAATCTAATTGTTGAATTGCTTGGTATGCTATGTGTTGTCATCTATTAATACAGTATAAATGTACATTAAGGCTCATTAAATGCGCTACCATCTTCATTAATTCACATTAAATGCGTTGTTATCCTTTGATCTTCCTGGTTGATATGCCGACCAAATCTCCTCGGGTGCAGACCAACTCTCCTCGGATGCCGACCAACTCTCCTCGGGTGTCGAATATTACCACGTAGGATGACATGTGTCCTTTTCTGATTGGTCCTCGTAGATGGAGAATTTTTGCATTAACAACCATCACTATCAAACCTACTCGAGTCTGTCAAATCATTCTTTAACTTCAAAATTTTTTACTCAAGCAAAGAATTAGACTCTTCCAATCTGAGGGACTCTTTCTTCAAATTATCAATAAAACCTAGAAGGTTATCTCGCTCCCCCTCAATAAAAACAAACTTTTCCCTAAGAGTCTTTTCACGTGCCACAAACTCATTGATTAAAATATTTTTATCCTATTTGGCACAAACACAAACCATCGAATTTTTAAGGTCCTCTAATTATTTTTCTAAAAATAGGACCCTATCATCACTCTCCTTCTTGGACAATTTTAATGTAACAAAGTCATGGTCCAAGGCAACAAATTTCTCACGATAAAAATCTCTTTGATTTTAAACCGTTTGCAAAAGATCCATCGCGGATTTAAAACGAGAATTTTATTTTTTCAAAACTTCAATTCTTTTCGCAAATGTCAAATTCAAACTATTTAAATCATTAAAACTTTGACTTGTGTCAATAGTACGGGGCATCAAACTAGACAAGTGCTCCATTGAAAATTATGACAAAATTCAAAAATCAGATTTTTCAAAAAAATCAATATCACACAATTTTACAGAAAATAGGAATACGTGATAAATTAGCGTAACCCGCTCTGATTCCAATTTGTAAAAGTGGTGATCTCTTAAATAAGCTCCGATAGCAATTTGTAAAATATGACTATGTGATAATTCATTAAATTCGCAAATTTCTAATTTGGCACACTTATTTAAAGTCTATTTTTAAACCAAATTAATTCAGCCCCTAAACATGCAATTACGTGTGTGCATGTGTCAAACAATAAATAAATAAAGCATGCGACACAAATTTCAAGAAAAATCCCCTGAAGGGCAAAACCATTTATTTCTAGAACTCTAACAAGTGTACAAGACTATTGACTTACATACCATCTTGCTTTCGCCCACAAGAGTAACGCACAGTGTTTTCGTCAAACCTTAAAAGTAACGGCTAGAAATCAGTAGTGGTTCACACGTAGCTATACCACAAGGACACGCAGTCCAGACACGCAGTCGTAAATCTTCACAAGGAATCCCTCCATAATAACACGCAACGCTCCGGTTGTAGAGTTCTCCCCACAAAGAATGAAAAAAAGCAAAGTGTGTTCTTGAACACCGAAACAATTCACCAAAGAATATGGGATTTTCATGAATATAAAACAGAAGGGATAAAAACCCTAAAAGAAGAAGTCAAACCGAATTTTACAGATTAGCAGTTTTCAGTCTTTCAAAATGCTGGAACTTCTTAATGAAAATGAAACCATTTAATGAGTATTTATAGAAAATCGCGCCGCCTCGGTCGTTAGAACGAAATTGGTATCTCGCTCGAATGAAGGACACATATCGTTTGAACGACATCGCACGACATCTCCATGTTGCTCGAACGAGATGAGATCTCTCTTGAACGACATGGGCGTCAAAATCGAGGAACGCTACAGGACTTAGAAAAATTACTCATTCTCAAATTTTGACGAAAAAAGTCCGCTCCAACACTTAGAAAATATTTTGAAAAAATATCCCGAAGCTCTAAGTGCAAAGTTAAGGTATTTAAAATATAACCTTACTAAAGTAAACTTTGCGCAGTCTTTTTGATGAATAACCTTGATATATTCGGATCCGTCTTGATGTAGATTGCTCTTGAACTTATTCGACGGTTGTAACGGTATACGGCATAAATAATTGTGACGGACATTTATAAAAATATGTCCTTACACCCTTCATACTACTAATTCATTATGAAAGTAACAAAGTTTCTTTATACCTTTTAATATTTGTTACCACATTTGTTACTGATGATTATCACTACATAAATAGCCACTCAAAAAGTTAATATATGATGGATAAAGTGTTGGGAAATATGTATGCAATGGCAGAAATGAAACTCTTCTATTTATAATAATAATGTCAACTTCAATACAACACTATAAACTTCTGAATACAACTCTGTTGAACTTCAAATTAAATCTCAAAACTCCAAGGCATGATGTCACTTTCTTAAACACAGTATTTACCCGTTCAAGATAATTCGGTATATAAATGGGAATCTGCAAATCCACACTCAAGATATAATGAAACAATTGCACTATCTGTAAATTGTATGTTTGAAGACATCCCTTGGATGTAGCAGCGAAGAACATACAAGCAAGGCCTTATTCTATTTTTGTACACAAACAAAATAAGATAATTTTGTATCTCCTGAAATTGTAAATGAGTAGTTGTAGGGGTTAAGAAATGCGAAACCGGGTTAATATAAATTGAGAACACACTATATATTGATTCGGCATATATAAGAGTTCCAACTAGTTTAGATATATAGAGAAAATAGGTTAGTATTGTTTGATAACTCCCTCTCCTCAAAGGTACATACTTCAAGAAGAAGTTCACTCCAAGAGAACCTTTAAAGGGAAGTAAATTCTAAACCCTAAAACCACAAATAGGACACCTGCACTGCATCCCACATCTTACCTATGCGCTTTAATGGTTTATCAACATTTGAAATCATTTTAAAATCATTTTAATTCTAAACAAATCATTTTATATAATTTTAAAAAAAATTTAAATGATTTTTGAATTAATTAAAAATTGATTTTAAAAGTGTTGTGGGATATAAATAGAATTTCAGAAACTTATTTTTTGCACGGATTGTTTGCTTGGGTAGAATACGAAAGCTCTAGAGACTTTGAAGTGTGTTTTGTAATTATTTTCATACGCGCGTCTCAGCCTTCATTCTGTGCGTACACGTGTTGGTTACATAACGGTTGGATTTGTGTTTTCTTATAGACACATTATGCGTATTCTATCTCATCCCTTAAATCATTTTAATCAACGTACTGTATGCAATCTTTCTTAATCCTTGTGATCCCAGCCTTACCCAATCAGTGACCTTTTAACCCACCGCCTGTGTCAAACTGTTGGATCAAAGTCAATCCATTTAGACTTGATCTCAGTCATAGGATTGATGCTGATGTTCTTGATCCTTCTACGCCTAGCATAAAAAGGATCTATTCTCAGCATTTTGGAACTTTTGTCACTTCGTTATTTCTGAGAGAAAATAGAGAGTAGAGAGAAGAGAGAGAATGGAGAAGAGAGGGAAAGGGAAGAGAGAGAGAGACATTAGCAGGAGAAAACACTATGTTTTCTTCGTGGTGCAAACCTTCCTCCCAAATCAAAACACCAAATCTAAACAGTTTCAAACACTAGAAAACCCACCTTTTGAATCCTCTTAGGGTTTTCTGTGTTGTTAGTTGTGTGTTTTTCTTTTTGAAGACCTCTTCAAAAACATTTATTCTCTCAGAACTCATCTCTAAGGAAGATTTAAGTTTCATTACTAAAACCAAGTCTTTCTAAAAGAGAAAATCTCACGATTATAATTTTCGGTTTCTCTTTTCAGATCTAGCATCTTAGATCTATTTTGTTTCAACAAGTTTTTGAAATAAAAAACTTTTGTTTCAAAAATAAGTTTTCGGATCTAGTGAGTTACGGGTTTCTGAGTTTTATTGCATATTTTATGAAATACTAGTGTTCAAAAATAAAAGAAACACAAAAGAACTCGTGCCAAAGTTTTAAAGTGTACAGATCTGAAAATAAGTTTTATATATCAAAACTTGTTGAATCAATCCTTGCATGTTAAGTCTGAATCTGTTTTATTAAGGTAGACTTATACTCTAGTTGGATCTCAATTGGAGGTTTATAATTTCAAAAATATTTTCAAAACCCCAAAATTGTTTAAGACCTTGAACCGTCTTCCGAGCAAGGTATCCTTGAGATCTGTGGTTTAATTAAAGATCAAGAAGTCTTTGATTGAAAAATCAAGATTAAAAAATAACCTTCATATTAGAACGTTTGTAATTTGTTAGGATTGTTTGTATAAATCTTGAGCGAGTGAGTAGCATGTTTGCATGTAGTAGCACATCACAAACACTATCTCACACGGACACTTAGAAACTGTGGTTCTGTTTGAGAATTTTGAATTTGAAAGAGTTGTTGGAATCTTTATTCAAAGGGAAGGAGATCAAGGAAAAGACAAAGAAGCATTAAGAAAATATCAACTTCCAAGTCATAATAACTTTGGAGTGGAGAATCTTGTGTAGGTACATTCTGAACTTAGGTTAGGATCTTTGTGATTTGCTTAAGTGTTGTAACTTGATTTTTATTCTAGTGGATTTTTGTTTTGTGCCGTAGAGGGCACCATGGATTTTTGCCTTATTTAAGAGTTTTATCACGTTAAAAATTCATGTGTCTATTTATTTGAAAGTTCTTAACTATTGTTGTGATTGGGACTACATGGTAACGATAGTAGATGTTTATTAAAAATTAAACTTAAGGTAATCAACTATCGAATTTAATCCATACATTCAGAAACATATTTTACAACACATCTTGTGTTTTTTGAAAAGAGTTTTGACCAAAAAGTTTATTCGGAGTGTACACAACCATAACATTTTGTTATCAACTTTGTAAACAAAAGGCTTTTAGTATTAAAGTCATTTTTAACTGGTATCAGAGAAGGAACACCTTTTGTGATCTTGCAACTTGAGAAATTATTTTCGAAACTTCTTTTTGAAAATTTCTAAGTATGGAAGAAAAATTTGAGAAGTTAGGTAACCTATCTAGACCACCAGTCTTTGATGGAAATAATTTTTCGTACTAGAAATTACGAAGGACTCCTTTCATTCAAGGAACCCTAGGTGATCAAGTCTGGGAAATGATTGAAACTGGATATGAACATCCTACTAAACCTACTTCTGAAACCAATCCAACAAGGATTAAGAAACTTCTCAGTGAATTTGCTAAGGAAGAGAAAAAACCGTCTCTTGATAATGACAAACGAAAGAATGCCATCTTTATGTCCATTAATGAACATGAATTCAAAAGAATATCCATATGTTATACTTTCAAAGAGGCATGGGACACCTTGGTCAATTCTCATGAGGGTGATAAACGTGTCAAAGATGGAAAAACCCAAATGCTTATTCAGTAATATAATACCCTGATTATGAATGACAATGAATCCTTTGATGATTTCTACATAAGGTTAACTGGCATTTTTAGAAAACTTCATGCAAATAGTATAACCTACAGTAAAAAGGAAATTGTGTTAAAGATTCTTAGGTCATTGCCATCTAAATTTGACAACAAGAGATATGCTATTGAGGAAATGAATGACCCTAATATGACTCCTGAACTACTTAGCAGTAAACTTAGGACTGTTGAATTGGAACTGGACTTCAAAAAATAATTGACCAGACATACCAGTAGATCCTCTAGTTCTAATGTTGTGTTTTTATCTAAATTACCAGTGCCTAAATTGAACTCTATAGACCTTGACACTAACTGTCTTGAAAACTATGATTTAGAAAACCTTGACAATGAAATAGCTCTTATGAGTAAACATTTAAAAAATATTTTGAAATTCAGAAATGTTATAGCCTTTAAACAAGGAAAATCAAATTATCAAGGTAATCAATCTCATAGACCTCATGAAAGAGACAATACCAAACACACTTATGACAATAGGAGGAACTCTGACCCCAACAGACCTAAACCTGACATAAAAGATGTTAAATGTCATCGTTGTGGTAAACTTGGTCACTATGCTAGTAAATGTCCAACTGTTTTTAATAACAACAAGGCCAATATGTGTAAAATATGGGACGACTCTAGTGATTCTGGTTAGGATGAAACTGAGTCAACCCAAGTATATGAGTACTGCATGTCTTTTGTTGCTAAGATAATATATAATGATGATGAATTCTTGCCTGCTCATGAATTTGATATGCCTGTTGATGCTGTTAGTGATTTTACTGATAATTCTATTCCTATTACTGCTGAAAAATTATGTGTGAGTTAAAGTGATAGTGTTGATGACGAATTGAATGTGTGCGTGAGTAAAGAACCTAACCAAATCATATGAGACAATTCACGTGATGCACATAGTGAGTCTGATGATGATCTGCCCGATTTACATGAATTGTACACTAAAACGGTTAAGAAGAGTGCTCGCTTAGGGAAAATGATAAAAACCATAAGTGAGCGTATTGATCTGCTTAACCAAACCATTAGGAAGAACACTGAAGATTATACTGCCCAATTTTTTGCTCATGAGACTGAGATTGAGAATTATAACTTGAGAATAGTTTCTTTAATTCAAAAGAACCGTGAATTTGAACAGAAATACAAGGCCACCCTTATTGAACTAGAAGAGTCAAAGCAAAAGGTTTCAAATGTTTTTAAAAAATGCCAACATTTTGAAACACAAACCAAGACTTATGAAAAAATTGTTAATAGAAGCAAATTTGACTCTGAAGATAAGTCTGACCTAGGTTTTGGAGAAATAGTGCACACAAGTAAGACCAAAGTTTCTCCTAAAAATTTTTCTTTTGTAACACAAGGCCAAACTTCCCAAAATGTTCAGAAAGGTGAAACCAATCTCAATTTCTCTCAATCAACACATAATCAGTATGATCAACAGTTGAAACCAAACTATCAAACCAAATATATTTGTCCTTTTTCCAGAGACCAAGGATAGAAACCTAAACCCAATAATGACTGGACCGCTATACCCAATAAATCCAAGCCAATCTTCAAAGACTTTAGTAAGAAAGTCAAGTCCTATACACATTAGTACTGTTCTTACTGCGGTATTTTTGGACATACTCTAGATGAATGTTTCCAGAAAAGGACATACACTCCTACCTACCAGAACTTTAACTATTCTAGGAAATCAAGAAATACTTATATGCTTCCTAGACAGGTCACAAACAACTCTAACTCTAAAAAGAAAAAGGGAGGGTCCAAGACTAAGAAGAAATCATTTAGAAATACCTCTCAAATATTTTCAAAGTCAAAAGGACACAAAAAATTTAAAACAAAGCCTATTTGGATTAGAAAATATGATTTACTACCCCAACTCAAGTGCAACATTGTCATTTCTACTTTAAAGGCACAAAGACCTTCAATTGGATGGTATTTAGACTCCGGATGTTCTAAACATATTACCGGGGATGAAACCGAATGAAAGAACAAGATAGACTTCCTTGGAGGTAGTGTAATGTTTGGAGATGGTGTTTCATCTTAGGTCATACGTAAGGGAACATTGAGTGAGTAAGGGCTTCCTAAACTGAATGATGTTTTATTAGTTAAAGGCCTTAAAGCCAATCTCTTAAGTATATCATAATTTTGTGAATCCAATCACTCAGTTACCTTTTCTAAAAATGATTGCAAAATTATAGATGAAAAGGGAAATTGTATTTTGACAGGAAAGAGAACCCCAAAAAACTATTACACAGTAATTCCTAATTCTGAATCTTGCAATATTTCCAGATTAGATGATTCTGATCTATGGCATAATAGATTGGGACATACAAATTATGATAACGTTAGAAGATTGAGTTCCCAAGAGATAGTTATAGACTTACCAAAAATTAAAAATTCTTTTAATCCTGTATATGGACCTTGTCAAGAAGGAAAAATAAGTAAATCCCCACACAAGAAGGTTAAATATATCTTTACCACTAAGCCCCTAGAACTTATCCACATGGACCTCATGGGTCCCTCTAGAACTATTAGTTTCTATGGAAACTCTTACATCCAAGCTATAGTGGGCGACTATACGAGATATACATAGGTAGCTTTTATGAATCATAAATCAGAAACCTTCAATGAATTCTTAAGAATACTCTTGAAAATTAAGAATGAGAAGGATACCTAAGTATGTCGAATTAGGAGTGATAGAGGTGGAGAGTTTAAGGACTCTGGAATTTCTGAGTATTGTGTAGCTAATGGCTATAAACATGAGTTTAGCGCTCCCAAAACCCCGCAACAGAGTAGTATCACTGAACGTAAGAATATAACTTTACAAGAAATGGCTAGGGTTATGTTACATGCTAAGAATCTGCCAAGATACTTTTGGGTCGAAGCTGTCCAAACCGCGTGTCACATTATTAATCGTATCTAGCTCAGAAAAAATTCCAAAGAAACATTTTATGAGTTATGGTTCCACAAAAAGCCTAATCTGAAATACTTAAAAACCTTCGATAGTATCTGCTATATCTACAAATATAGAGAGCACCTTTCAAAATTTGATGCTCGAGGAGAAAAGGGAATTTTTCTTAGCTATTCATAAAATAGTAGGGCTTTGCGTGTTTTTAATTATAGAACCAAAACTATTATGGAATAAATTAATGTAATTGTAGATGACACAAGCGTTAGGAGTAGTGATAGTCAATTAGTAACATTTGATGAGGACGAACCAGTTTTATCCCTTGATCCTCAAGATGATACTGATTCACTGCCACATGAGAATCCTTCTGTACCCACTTGGATTTCTAAAGATCATCCCAGTAAAATCATTATCGGTAACCCTTCGGAACCAGTTTGAACTAGATCCCAACTTCGATAAGTGGCACAATTTTCTTGTTTTGTTTCTCTTGAGGAACCTAAAAATGTTAATGATGCCCTTGCTGACTCTTTTTGGATAAATACTATGCAAGAAGAGCTAATCCAATTTAAGAGTCACGATGTTTGGAATCGGGTTCCTAGACCTAAAGATTCGAAGGTTATTGGCACATGATGGATTTTTAAAAACAAAACTAATAAAAATGGCGAGGTCATTAGAAATAAAGTTAGGTTGGTTGCATAAGGTTACTCTCAGATTTAGGGATTTGATTTTGACAAAACCTTTGCACCCGTTACTCGTCTAGAATCAGTTCTTCTCTATCTAGCATTTTCTTAACATATACAGTTCAAATTATTCCAAATGGATGTTAAATCCGCTTTTTTAAATGGAATTTTGTCTCAAGAAGTTTACGTAGAACAGCCTAAAGGATTTGTTGATCCTGAACACCTAGACCACGTCTTTAAGCTTAAGAAACATCTATACTATTTGAAACAAGATCCTAGAGCTTGGTATGAGAGATTATCGACCTTCTTAGTGTCTCACAATTTTGTCCACGACAGAAATGATCAAACACTGTTTGTTAGAAAAGAAAATCAACATGTCTTAATAGCGCAAGTGTATGTGGATGATATTATTTTCGATTCCACCTGTCCTAAACAAGAAGAGAATTTTTCTGATGTCATGCATACCGAATTTCAGATGTCTTTAATGGGTGAACTAGAATATTTTTGGGTTTACAAGTAAAACAATGCAGTGATGGTCTTTTTATTTCTCAATCCAAGTATGCTGCAGACTTAGTTAAAAAATTCGGGTTAGATAATGCTAAACCTTATAGAACCCCCATGAGTACTTCAACTAAACTATCTAAGGATGATATTAGGAAAAGTGTAGATCCCACCCTTTATAGAAGTATGATAGGGAGTTTGCTATATCTTATCGCTTCTCGACCCGATATATCCTTCGTCGTGTGTATCTGTGCTAGATATCAAAGTAACCCTAAAGAATCTCACTTATTAAGTGTAAAAAGAATTATTAAATATATTAAGGGAACACTGGAACTTATAGTGTTGAAGAAAGAATTTCCTCCTTACGGTCTGGGTTATCAACCATCTGCAAAAGACCTCAGAATGCTCCGCCAACCTCTGCTAAAGAGAAAGATAGAAAGTGCCAAACTATCTCAAAAGATTCCATAATGGAAGATTCATCAGAGAGGGTGAAGATTTACCCTAATGTGGCTTTCCCCAAATCGTAGTATGATCACGTGGACAAGAGAATGAAACTAAGAATGGAGATATTTTTCTAGGACAGCTACACATGGGTTGAAAGTTCCCAGCATTATGTGCCACCACTCATTGAGAAGACGATAGCTGCTACCAAAGATTTTGAGGGAAGTGACTCCGAGGATTCATTCAATTTATAGAAATTGGGTCTGACACTCTACACGATCCACTCAAGTTCTACACTATCGGATCCATCCCGCCTGATCAAAGCTGCTAATGCACCCCTCCTCAACTGGCATGCTGTACTAGTTCCACCTGCTAAAATACAACTCAACTCAGATATTTATCCCATTTACTCTTCTTTTGTTGTTCCTCCCTATTATTATGTAATATAGACCTCCTTTGATGAGGTCCTCAATGTGTTATTAATCTCGTTGCAAATTACAAATTACACTGGCGTAGGGAGTCAAACAACTTCCCTCGCCAACCTAACCCTACTATACTAAAAACCAAACAAAAACAAGATAAAATACTCCTAAAATAACCTTCCCAAATTTATTCCCATACATAACCAAACATCATCACAAAAGCTTCATAAGTAAATTCCCCACGGATCCTACCCGTAGCTACTAGAGGAACCGTTCCCATCATCATCTACATCCTGGGGTCCCCAAACCTCCCCTTCCTGAATAGAATGTCGTAGGCTCTCTATGGAATGGTAAAAATGGACCAACCTAGGAAAAACGACACCTCCTTCCATGGTGTCAGATATGGCAAACCACCTTTGTCCGGAATCCACAGCTATCATTTTGACAACTACCCTCCTCTACAACCATTTTATGTAGTCCCCAAAAATATTCCAGACCCTACCACCAGACTGGGAAGGATGGGTTGACAGTAGACAATTCTCCCACAGAGATCTTAACCGCATGCGCATGCACTCTATCAAATCCTCTATCGAAAAAAGTCTAGTGTCCGAGGTGGCACAATCTACTCCCAGCCAAATTGGAGCAAGATTCGCCAGGGAAAGTAGAAAGAGGTCTGGAGGAGGCCAATAGCCCGAACTGTAATACCCCATATTTCTGCTAAAATACAACCCACCTTAGATATAACATAATGGTGTTCAAGTTAAAGAAAATGAAACTGTTGTTATTAATCTCGGTTCTATTAGCCAACTGCGCGAGATTAGGATAGGATCTACCCTTGACGAGCATAAGTGCGCGTAAATCGAAGAATTACTGAAGTTATTTATGGACGTCTTTGCATGGTTCTATGATGACATGCCTGATATTGATCCCGAGATCGCTCAACATGAGATTCAAACTCTTCGAGAATGCAAATCGGCCAAACAAAAATTATGAAAGCTTCAGACTGAATGGTCGCTCAAGGTTAGGCAAGAAGTGCTCAAACAGTTGTATGTGGGTTTCATTTGTGTGATTGAATATACCAAATTGATAGCCAATGTCGTACCCGTGCTAAAATCCTGACAAAAGGTTCACATGTGTGTTGACTATCGAGACTTGAATAAGGCCTCTCTGAAGGATGATTACCCGCTAGCCAATATCGATATGATTATGGACAACAGAGCTAGTTGCGCTCTCAAATCATTTATTAATGGGTTTTCTTGATACACTCAGATCAAAATGCACCCAGATCATCAAGAGAAAACGGCATTCATCACCCCTTAGGGAACCTTTTGCTACACCTTTATTCCATTTTGTCTAAAAAATTCAGGGGCTACTTACCAGAAGGCTGCCATAACCATCTTTCATGATTTGATGCATAAAGTAGTCCAGGTTTACATGGATTATATGATTATAAAGTCTAAGAATAGGGAAGTTCTTGTTCCCACTCTCCAGAAGTTCTTCGAGCGACTACGGTAGTACCAGATGCGACTTAACCCACACAAATGTGTCTTTTGCGTTACCAAAGGAAAGCTCTTGGGATTCATGGTTAGTGAGAAACGTAAAGAAGTAGATCCTACCAAACTGAAAGTCATATTCGAAATGCCAACACCCCGAACGGAGAAGGAAGTCTAGGGATTCCTTGGAAAATTGCAGTATATCAGCCGATTCATCAACCAATTGACTTCTATCTGTGAACCCATCTTAAAACTCCTTTGAAAGGATTCCACTAAGGTTTGGAATGAATCTTTCCAAGAATCCTTTGAACGAATCAATCAATACCTAACTCGACCTATGGTACTCATGCCACCACAACCCGGTCTTCCCCTACTCCTATACCTGACTCCCTTATCCTCTCTAATACTGTCTTTTTCTTTTCTTGTATTATTTTTAAGTCCTCGAATGCTTCCTTTATCCTTGGTAGAAATGTGAGGACTTTCTTCCTTATTACTTCATCCTCATAAATTTCATAAACTTCTTTTTCTCTGCCAATCTATTTATAATTTCCGCTTACTTCGATTGGCCCAATATCTTGAAGATTCCCATAAAGAGAGATCCATCTACTATGCCAGTCACAAGTTGGTCGGGTATGAAGTTAATTACACAGCCTTGGAGAAAGCATGTGTCTCCCTTTTCTGGGTCACCCAAAAATTACAGTATATATGCTCGCTGTTTCCATAAAACTTGTGTCCCGAATGGATCCCATCAAGTACCTGCTCAAAAAACCTGCCCTTTTTAGTCGAATGGATTGATGGTTAATGCTGCTAGCCTAATTTGATATTGTGTATGTCACGCAGAAAGCCATGAAAGGAAGAGCCATCTAGGACTACCTCACTGACTGCCCTATGGAAGAAATCGATGTTTGGATTTTCGAGTTCCTGGATGAGAATATTTTTATACCTCCCAGGAAGACCTCCGATGGAAAATTTTCTTTAATGACACGACGAATTAGAAAGGGTATGGAATTAGGATACTCCTAATTGCCCTTGATGACACTCACACTCCCATTGCCATCAAGATGGATTTTCCTTGTTCCAACAGCATGACCGAATATAACTCCTTATTCTCAAGAAAGGAATTTGATACCTAAATGTCTGCGGGGATTCAGTGCTCATCATCTATCAATTACTCAGAAGATAGAAATTCAAGGACGAGAAACTCTTACCATTCTATGCCCACTTAGAAGAGCAGAACTCCCAATTCCAAGATATCACCTTCCACTACCTGTCCTGAGGAAAGAACAATTTAGCCGATGCCCATACTACCGTAGCCTCCATAGTTGACATGCCCAAAGGAATAACGGTGCCCCCCTTCCTAATCTGCAAGCAAGCTAAACCTACCCATTGCTACCACATTGAGATCATCACAAAAGAAGATCCTGATATAGCCGATTACCGGTACTATGATCTTTGGCACCTCCTCAAGAATGGTAGGTATCCCCAAGATTCTAACAAAAAAGACGGAGAAACTCTCTGCAGATTGGATACCCAATACATTGTCTATATTAAAGCACAGTTCAGAAGAAACTTTATATAACCCATTTACACTGTATCACAGGGGCTGACATTGAAGAGATGATGTAAAAAATTCACAACGGGGAATGCGGACCCCACATGAATGGCCATATGCTCGCTAAGAAAATCATATTATAGGGTTACTACTGGACTACCATGGTTCAGGATTGCACCGCCTATGTTCGAAGATGTCTTAAATACCTATAATTTTCCAACCTCCAGCACTTGCCTCTGTGGGAATTGTACGACATGACTTCTCCCTGGCCGTTCTCCACATAGGGCTTCGACATCATAGGGAAAGTTACACCTAAAGCCTCCAATGGGAATGAATTCATCCTGGTTGCCATTGATTACTTCACAAAATGGGTCAAAGCCTAATCATACGCAGTGATAAATGCAGAAAAAGTAGCCAAGTTCATTCGAAAAAATATCATCTACCGATATGGGGTCCCGTATGAGCTAGTGTCAGATAATGAGTTTCATTTTTAAGAAAAGGTTGACGAGTATGGGATTCATACGTAAATATTCTCCTTATAGACCTCAAACTAACGGAGAAGTTGAAGCCGCTAATAAAAACCTCAAATCTATCATCAGCAAAATGACTGAGAATTATCGAGACTGTGATTATTGGATCCCTTACGCCCTATGGGACTATCGCACTTCAGTTAGAATATCTACTGGGGCTACCCCTTACTCTCTAGTATATGGCACGAAAGCATTCCTACTCGTGGAGCTATAAATTTGTTCATTACGCTTCATGCTTGAAAGAAAAGTCAGCAAAGAAGACTGGAATCAGAGCTGCCTTGACGAGTTGTCACTCTTAGATGAAAGGAGACTGAAGTATTTGTATCACATTAAAGGATACCATCATCGAATAGCACGTTCATTCAACAAGAGAGTCAAGGACCGTGGTGTCGGAGAAGGGGATTTAGCCCTTAAAAAATCGTAGAACCCATCTGGGACCCTAGAGGGAAATTCAATCCCAATTGGAGGGACTTCTATAATGTAAAGAAGATCCTATCTAGTGGCATCGCTATGCTCATCGACCTCGATGGGGTAAAAGATGCCTCGTCTAGTCAACTTAGATCATCTTAAGAAATTCTACCCCTAGTCTGAAATATCGGCGCGCTATGACTCTTCTCATCTCCTTTCTATTCTAAAAAAATCCTTTATTTCCCTCTACTCAGAACTTCGTGGGACCTGATCCTCTAAAAATCATTCAAAACTAAAACCCAAAATTTTTTCAAAAACCCCAGAGGTACGTAGGCAGCTCATACGCTTTACATGAGCATGACCCCCTTCTTTTTCATAAATGCTATTATCCTCTTATCCTCGAGAACGACGGCTCATTTTTATTATTTACATGAACAAAAGGATTATGTATGCCTTAGCGATTGGTATAGATAATTCAAATGCAAAAACTCATCAAGAGCCATAACAATATAATTAAAATTTTCTTTATTTCAATGACGAAAAATTTCGTTACAAATTACACTGGCGTGGATAGTCAAACAACTTCCCTCGCCAACCTAATCCTACTATCCTAAAAACCAAACAAAAACAAGACAAAATACTCCTAAAACAACCTTCCCAAATTTATTCCCATACATAACCAAACCTCATCACAAAAGCTTCATAAATAAATTCCCCATGGATCCTACCCGTAGCTACTAGAGGAACCGTTCCCATCATCAACTACATCCTGGGGTCCCCAAACCTCCCCTACCTGAATAGAATGTCGTAGGCGCTCCATGGAACGGTAAAAATGGACCAACCTAGGGAAAACGACGACACCTCCTTCCATGGTGTCAGATATGGCAAACCACCTTTCTTCGGTCTCCACAGCTATCATTTTGACAACTACCCTCCTCTACAACCATTTTATGTAGTCCCCAAAAATATTCCAGACCCTACCAACAGACTGGGAAGGATGGGTTGACAGTCGACGATTTTCCCACCGAGATCCTAACCGCATGCGCATGCACTCTATCAAATCCTCTATCGGAAAAAGTCTAGTGTCCGAGGTGGCACAATCTACTCCCAGCCAAATTGGAGCAAGATTTGCTAAGGAAAGTAGAAAGAGGTCTGGAGGAGGCCAATAACTCGAACTGTAATACCCCATATTTCTGTGTATTTAAATTTAATTAATTTGATAATTAATTCATTTTATTTTTAATTACGTGAGAAAAGTAATTTAATTGAATTGAGTACTAATGTGCTTATTAAATATTCACCGAGAGTGAGATAAGGATTAATATTATGAATTAAATTTACTAAGTGAATAGTAAATAATTGATGATTAGAAATGAGAAAGCTTGTCATGGTCAAGAAGTGTGACAAGGCGCACGTATTTTTTTGTTGTAGTCAAGGATTGTGATAAGTGCTGGAAAGAAAAGTGTGATAAATTCCCCTTTTGTTGTAATATGGATGACTAGTCGGTCCCCTCCATCTTTCGTAGTCCTACCTATTAATAAGTTGGAATTATGGGCTTAGGTACACATCTCTTTGGTTTATTTAGTTCATAATCCTTTTATACAGTCTTTTGTCTTCTCCGTTGTCTTTGAATCGACCAATCTCAGTTTTAATCTTCAAGTTGCTTCGACTCATTAACTTGAGTCATTCTACAGTTTCGATGACTGGTCGCTTATTGGATTGGAGAGTTATGGTTTAATACATTTGTTGTTTTGGAAGACTATCACCATATACTTGAGCTTCTTAAAGTCCATGACTCACTTTTGGTATCCAAAAGACTATCTGGTCTAATTTTCTCTATAGAAAGTATGTCCCTCCTTTAAATATTATAACAATTCGATTGGGTATGTCATTGACAAAGATATTATAGAGACTTACCTTCATCAAGGGGGTATTTTCTCCCTTATAGAGTTGATAAAAGTGGATCATTTCTCAGCTCCCAAGTTCATTAGGGATGAATGAATTAATCTTATAGTCATGACTATGTTATTCTTGTATGATGCTCCTATATAACAGTAAATGGGTGGTTATAGAGCTTCATTGTCCTTGTCCTTGATGTCCTATTAATTATTATTAACATGTTCTACTTGTATCTATCTATGTGTGGTTGATGTGGTCCTGTAGATTAAGGAGGGAAGAATCCCCGTGCCACTAATTATAGTTAACATATTCAATGGTCAATTAGCTATCGTTCTTAAGAATGCATGCTTCTTTGGGGAAGCTCGTTGCTTCTATACATTTTGTTTCTCTAGAGGTTGAGATTTATTAGAAACCTAAAGGTTTCCCATGTACTTCTATTAAGTTGTTAAGATACTAGAAACTAGGAATATGTCTTATATTATCAAGATATTTATGACATGCAATATCAAGTCATACATAGTTCTTGTTACTGAAAATGTATTTTTTTTCTTTTTCTCATTTTTTTAGACCTAGTACTTCTTGAGACAATCTAGATTAGTCGTCTTAGTCAATTTCATTCCATCACGGTCGATTAAGAGGGTTAAGCCTTCTGAAAACATATTCTTCATGACATAAGACCTTATCTAGTTGGGATGGAATTTTCCTCGGGCGTCCCATATGGTCTCTATGACTTCTTTTAATAGTAGTTCTCCTTATTGAACCCTTTGTTCTTTAACTTTTTTGTTAAATGCCTTGGAAGTGCGTTGTGATAACCTTGCATGTGACAACTAGTTAGTAGTCACTGCTCTTCGAATAATGCCGATTCCTCGCACTAGTTTTCCATTCAGTCAACTTTGGTAATTTGATTCTCTATAATCACCCTCAGAGAAATGGATTTCCATTTATATTTGAAATACAACTTCCATCCCAAAAAAGGGGGTACAGAATGGCCCCAGTAGATTTTCTAGTGGAGTTTTCATATCCTCATATGCAACGCAGGAGTCCATCTATGCAAGCTTCCATAATGCACGAGTCCACGTGCACCTTAATATCCATGGATGAGGCGCAACAACCGTCAACCAAGTACGGAGTCCATCACACAAAAAAGTTTCTCTTCGTAGGATATCAAGAAACAAACTTTCATGACCAAACTTAAATCTTAACACTACACCAAATCCTGCGAATGGTCACGCCCAGTGGGTCACGGCCCAAGTCCGCGACCAGCTCGTCGCGGACTTGGGCCGTGACCCACTCAATATATGGCGTGACCATATTTATTACCACACTAAATTATTGATGTGCGGAAAGTGGTCACGGACTTGGGCTGTGACCACTGTTGTCTCGAACTTGTACCCTGACCAGGTCGTGACCATCTTGGCACCAAACTCGCGCCAAAATTCCCTCCAAGCTTGGTCGCGGGTGGGTCACGGCCCAAGTCCGTGACCCATGACATGATGACTAAGAGAATAACACACATTGAGGGTCACGGCTTAGGGTCATGACCATTTATGGGTGTGGGTCACGGCTATGGGCCGTGACTAAAGATCATTCAGGAAGCAGGGTTGATGTGAAGAAAGTTGTGCATAGTGGGTCAGGGCTCTAGGCCGTGACCAGGTGTAAGTGGTGTGAGTCAAGGCTATTGGCCGTGACCAATACTCAAGCAGGTAGTAGGGTGGAAAAAGGGTCGTCAATGGGGGGTCACGACTCTAGGCCGTGACCAGGTGCGAGCCAGAAATACCCTAGTTTCATTTATTGGTCGCGCGCTTTGTGGGTCACGGCTCTAGGCCATGACCAGATTAATGACTTAATAAATAAAACGCTGGTTAGTCATTTGCAATTTTTAAGGGATGTGTATTGGGGCTAAGGGATTTCATGCGATTTTGTGTCATTTCTAAGGGCTAAGCGATTTCAATTGGATTTCATTGGGATTAACCCCTGGTATGTATATATTTCTTTTCATTTTAATTTGGATTTCGTGATTTCTATTCAAAGCCCTGAGTTTTATGTGTGTATGTGTAGATTTATGTTTGTATGTGTGTGTGTATGTATTGATTTATGTTTATATGTGTGTGTATGCATAGATTTATGTGTATATGTATGTTTATGTGTGTAACTATGAACAAATAAATTATTTTTTTGTCAATAAACCCTAGATTTATGTGTATATGTATGTTTATGTGTGTGTATGTATAGATTGTATATGTGTGTATGTATAGATTTATGTCAAAAAAAATATTAAGGTTTAGTAAACCCTAAATTGTATTTGTGTGTATGTATAGATTATGTCAACAAACCCTAGATTGTATGTGTGTGTATGTATAGATTATGCCAATAAACCCTGGATTATATGTGTGTGTGTATTTTTTTGACAAAATATAATTAAATGGATTTTTAAGGAGTAAAAAAATTTACATCCACCTTGTCGTGATTTTATTGGGGGTTATATGCGTGCCACATATTATATTGGGGGTTATATACATGTCGTGATTTTTTTCACTATAGTGAGATATTGTTGGCTTGGTTGTTGGATACTATGTTAAATTAATTTAATTGATACTAGTGTCGATAAATGTATATGTTATTAAATTTGTTGGGTGTGCTCTTGATTTGCCTATGAAAACGTATATCACACATGCTTGTCTTGTTTATGTGTATATGTATGTTTGAACTCTCATAACTTTCAAACCTAAACCTTAATAGCAGGACTCGTATTCATGCCCTCGTATACCTTTCTCAGGAAAAATGAGGCACGATGATAAATACTGTAAACAAGAGTGGGAGAGGTTGCAATTAGACCGCACACATAACTCTTTTATTAGCGCGCGTCATATAGAGGGTACTCCTATTTATAGGTACGAAAATAAAAAGATCGAACAATTTAACTACCTTGTAAATCATGGATTTGATATCCAGCAAGATTACTTGTTCGATTGTATTCTATTTTCTCTACTAGAAAACTGGGATGACGTTATACAAAATATATTTCACACACATAATCCCGACATAGCCCTGACCTTGGTTACGTTGTTGGAGAAGGCGGAAAAAAAAATCCACCCGTTATGGATACAACTGCGTACAGAGAGGATTGACATAGACTGTGATGTCTCATGCCACATGCACGTAAAATTGAATCTTGCCAACAAGTTGAGAAATAGAGGATTCCGAGGTCATGTCACTGACATCTACACATCAATCATAGATACCCTTCCTTCTAGTTGGCCACGTGCAAAAATTCATAGGTTCTTAAAAACTAATACCGAATGGATGGAGATCAGACACATTGAACTTATTCTAAAGTCTTACTTTGAAATGGTATCTATCTATCTATCTATCTATATATATAAAACTAATTAAGCTTGATTAATTAGTTAAAATTTCTTATTACTATAATTATTTAGTCACTTATATTTTTTAATTTTTATAGATAATGTCGAGAGGAAACAACCCAAGGGTACCAAGTGCCGATGTGACACCACAACTAGGTTCACCATCTCGTGCAGAACCCAAATTCTCAACACCAATGGCTGAGCAATTCACAACTCCACCAATGGTTCACTCCTCACCAAGTCCAACTCCAAGTGCTCCTACGCCCCAACCCAGTACTCCCGTTGCTTTAACGCCCCCATCCAACACTCATGATGCCTCCCTCTCAAATGAAAAGAATCCTAATGGCTTCTCCCTTCTCGGGAATAACTCGACGGGTGATAGGAATGACGTGCGGAACTTTAAAGCCCGATGATTGTCGCTGGGAAAAATGAACGTGGGAGTCGGTGGACCAGACAATTGGAACCTTGTTGATCAAGCTGTCAAAGATGACATACATGACCAAGTTTGCAAGCATTTCTCATTTCCTGACCGTTCCAAGAATAAGGTTCTATCTCGGGTTGCTGAAGGATTGAGGACATACAGGAGAAACTTTCAGAAGAAACATTTCCCGAAAGAGGCAGCGAGCTCAGATATTTTGGCTTTGAAAGAGAAAGTGCCTCCCAATGTTAAAATGCTGGTGGATCAGTGGAATAAGTTTTTGGAGAATGAGGCGAAGGAAAAAAAGTTGGTCCAGAGGGAGAAAAACAAAAAAATAGGGCAAAAAAAACTGACATCCATAGGCTGGGATCCAAATCATATGAGGATTTGAAGAATGAATGGGAGAGTAGGACAAGAGATGGTCCAGATGCCGGTAAAAACCCAAATCGGTCCAAATTATTCCTTCATGCTCGACGGGACAAAGATAATAAATTCCCACTGCACTTGGCTAAGACACTGGAATCAATAGAGGCCATCAGCAGTCAATCAGATTCGAGCCCTACTGATGACTTTGACCTTGAAAATGATGCCCTGACTAAGACCTTTGGAAAGGACAAAAGGGGGAGGACGAGAGGTGTTGGCTCACATATGCCAAAAACAAAACTTCAACATATTGCATCTCTTATGGACGAGCTTTATTCGGTCAAGAATTGTATCTCATCCCAAAAGGAGCACCAGTTGAAGACCGATGGGGATGTCCATGAGATTAAAAATTCCATGGGATTATTGACAAATCAAATTGGGAAACTTGTGAATCTTTTTGAAAGTTATAGGCCCCCAATGCCTCCTCAAGGTTACCCTAACCCTACTCCTACTCAAGGTTTCACACATCCTTCCCCTCCAACATTCCCCTCTCAAATGCCTCATCCTCCAACATTCCCCTCCCCTGCACCTCCACCAATCACGGGGCTCAGATCATCGTCAACAACTCACAGTGACTATGGCGAAGAGTACTATATCAAGGACATGAGCAATTCGAGGTTTGTTGGCGTGTGCATACTCATCTCCAGTGTTCCTAGAACTCTAGTACATCACCGACCTTTGGAGAAGGGTGAGGCTAAAATTATGGTCGATGAAATATACGATGGTTGCGGAGATGTACCTGTGTACATTAACAGCGGGGATGGGATGGAATTGAGGAATTATGCAAAATATTTTATTACTTGGCCACTTTATCTGTTGGCCAAGATTTAATAATATTTTCTTTCGTATCAGTTGTAATAATCTTTTTTTGTTTTAGTTGTAAGAATATTGGTTTTGCTTCAGTTGGAATGATATTTTTTTTGTTTCAGTTGTAAGAATATTGGTTTTGTTTCGTTTGGAATGATATTTTTTTTGTTTCAGTCGTAAGAATATTCTTTTTGTTTCCGTTGCAATAATATTTTTTAACCTATTACCACAAGACTAAAATTTGAAGATTATTACATGGATTTCCCACAATACAAAGAGTGGATGGGAGAGACTAACCGGATATCAATTAATCATGTAAAGGGCGTTTATGAATTTGTTAAATACGCTTCCAAAAATCTTAAAAGTGAGAAGATTCCGTGTCCGTGCACTCATTGTATTAACGAAAAATATAAGTCATTGGAAGTTGTTGAGTTGCATTTACTAAAGTGGGGAATCTATCAAGACTATATAATATGGACATACCATGGTGAAAAAGTTGTACCTTATGTTCCATAAGAATTACCGGGAGCCGACCGTGTAACGGAACCTCAAGGAGTAGAAGTGGTACATGATTCACCAACACATCGTCCATTGACCGACTTAATTGATGATGCTTACGAACTCCACAACCAACAAAACCACAAACCTATGGATACAAATAATGCGCATTATGACCAAGTAAATGAACAAATTGATGTTGAACTACTAGGAGATCGGGAATACATACGGTTGAAAGCCGATGCGGCTAGACCGTTGTATAAAGATTGCAATGAAGATCACTTGGTATTATATGCAATGATTGGTTTGCATAATTTCAAGAGTCAATTTGGTTTGTCTGGAAATAGCGTAACCGGAATTCTTAAGTGGGTTAAAGAAATTCTCCTAAAAGAGAACATGTTACCAGACAATTATCCTACCTTGAAGAAGAGTTTGAAGGGTTTAGGTTTGAAATACAAATCTATTCATGCTTGCAAGTATGATTGCATATTGTACTGGAATGAGAGTGAAGAGAAGGATGAATGTCCTGTATGCAGTGAGCCTAGTTATATGGTTTGTGAGAATGGAAATGGCAAACATGCAAAAAATCGCAAGTGCTCGCAAGTCCCACAAAAGGTTTTAAAGTATTTTTCACTTGGGCCACGGTTAAAACATTTTTTTATTGTACCGTGGATAGCAGAGGCCATGACATGGCATGCTCGATGCGAGGTGGGTGGGAATTTGATGCGTCATCCGGTTGATTCACTCATCTGGCAAATTTCAAATGCACAACACCATGAATTTGCAAAGGAACCGCGCAACGTTCGTCTTGCAATCTCAACTGATGGGTTTAACCCTTTCGGTAATTTAAGTATTAGTCAGAGTTATTGGCCAGTTATTATGGCGCCTTTAAGTTTTCCTCCGACATTATGCATGAGAAAGGAGTTCACATTGTTATCTCTATTGATACCCGGACCGAAGGCTCCCAGTGATGATATTGATATATTCATAGCACCATTAATCGAAGAACTTAAAGAGTTGTGGGATAAAGGCGTGGCAGCGTTCGATTCTCATAAGGGTGAAGAGTTCACACTTAAAGCAATGGTGATGTGGGCGATCCACGATCTTCCTGCTTACGGGACCTTGTCCGGTTGTAATGTTCATGGTTATTATGGATGTCCCATATGTGGGGAGGAAACTAAAGCCTGTTGGTTAAAACATAGTGGTAAGTTGAGTTACACGGGTCATCGTAGATTTCTGTCGACCAATAACCCTTTTAGGAACGACAAGTCTAAATTTTTGCCTGTGGGCCACGAGCGAAGAACGAAACCTATTCGACTTTCTGGTCAGCAAATTGAGGAGAAGGCAGTGGCTGCGGCTGCGGGGAATAGGTACGTAGGTAAACACCCCCAGTTTGTAAACCTGAAGCGTAAAGCTAGGGAGGATCCGAACGACCTTAGTAAAGCGAAGCCATGGTCTAGGCGATCAATATTTTTTGATTTGCCGTATTGGAAAGATCATCGTGTAAGGCATATAATTGATGTGATGCACACAGAGAAGAATGTTGCAGAACATTTGATAGGAACATGTCTGGGTGGATCTCATTCCAAAGATGGAGAGCGTTCCCACCGAGATCTACAGGATAGGAACTGCTGCATATATATGCAGTGCATATATATGCAACATATGCATATATATGCAGATGCCGCTTACAATCGACTTTTGATGAATGTTTGCCTGCCTATAGAACGCAAGTTCGCGTGCCAGGTCATCATTCACGTCCACCTCTTGCTCTTGGTCAATGTTAACAGATAGGTTGTGTATCCAATCCACGTTATCAGTAGACCATCCTTGTTTTATAGATCTAATAAATATTTATAATGTGCCTACCTCTATTCAAACTGTCCAAAATTGCACCCTTGTTGTGACAAAGAAATCCACATTGACCGGGGGCTTTATCCTCCACATTTGCCTCCATGGGTACATAATATCCTTCCTACCAATAAGCACTGAGGGTACGCTTATTTAAAGTAATGAAAAGTAATTATTTGTCACCGAATCGAAATACCTGGAAAATAAAACCAAACAATCATGTCAAGTTTGCAATGGGTTTGAAATCCTAAATGTTTTCAAGACTATCCAATATCCTAACCATCTGCAATAATTAAGGCTCTAAATCAATCAACCATCCATAACCACGGGTGAAAACTCGAAACAGCTCCTGAACGTTCCCGTGGGTAGCACAAACACCTCCCATGGGACCAACATAACTTGTAGGAACTGACCCCGCATCCACGGGTCTCCCGGTTTGAGAATACGACGGTAATTTGCATATTTCTAGGCTTAGGCTTAAAAACATGACGTTAGAGGGTGAAAACTCGAAACAACCCCCCAAACGGCCCTGTGGGTGTCACCAACACCTCCCATGGGACCAACATAACTCGTAGGAACTGACCCCGCAGCCGTAGGTCTCTCGGTTTGAGAATACGACGGTAATTTGCGTATTTCTAGACTTAAGCAAAACATGACGTTAAAAGGCGAAAACTCGAAACAGCCCCCGAACAGCCCCGTGGGTGGCACCAACACCTCCCACGGGACCAATGTAACTCGTAGGAACTGCCCCCGCAGCCGCGGGACTCCCGATTTTAGAATACGAGGTAATTTGCATATTTCTAAACTTAGGCTTAAAAACATGGCGTTAGAGGGTGAGAACTCGAAACAGCCCCTGAACGGCCCTGTGGGTGGCACCAACACCTCCCACGGGACAAACGTAACTCGTAGGAACTGACCCCGCAGCCGCGTGTCTCCCGGTTTTGGAATACGACCGTAATTTGCATATTTATAAACTTAAGGTTAAAAACATGACGTTAGAGGGTGAGAACTCGAAACAATCCCCGAATGGCCCTGTGGGTGGCACTAACACCTCCCACGGGACCAATGTAACTCGTAGGACTGACCCCGCAGCCGCGGGACTCCCGGTTTTAGAATACGATGGTAATTTGCATATTTTTAGACTTAGGCTTAAAAACATGGCGTTAGAGGGTGAAAACTCGAAACAGCCCCCGAACGGCCCCGTGGGTGGCACCAACACCTCCCATGGGACCAATGTAACTCGTAGGAACTGACCCTGCAGCCGCGGGACTCCGGATTTGAGAATACGACGATAATTTGCATATTTGTAGACTTAGTCTTAAAAACATGGCGTTAGAGGGTGAGAACTCGAAACAACCTCCGAACGTCCCCGTGGGTGGCACCAACACCTCCCACGGGTCCAATATAACTTGTAGGAACTGACCCCGCAGCCGCGGGACTCCCAATTTTAGAATACGACGGTAATTTGCATATTTCTAGACTTAGGCTTCAAAACATAGCGTTAGAGGGTGAAAACTCGAAACAGCCCCCAAACGGCCCCGTGGGTGGCGCCAACACCTCCCACGGGACCAATGTAACTCATAGGAACTGACCCCGCAGCCGCGGAACTCCCGGTTTGAGAATACGACGATAATTTACATATTTGTAGACTTAGGCTTAAAAACATGGCATTAGAGTGTGAGAACTCGAAATAGCCCCCAAACGTCCCCGTGGGTGGCACCAACACCTCCCACGGGACCAACGTAACTCGTAGGAACTGACCCCGTAGCCGCGGGTCTCCCGGTTTGAGAATACTATGATAATTTGCGTATTTCTAGACTTAGGCTTAAAAACATGACGTTAGAGGGTGAAAACTCGAAACAACCCTCGAACGGCCCCATGGGTGGCACCAACACCTCCCACGGGACCAAAGTAACTCGTAAGAACTGACCCCGTAGCCGCGGGTCTCCCGGTTTGAGAATACGATGGTAATTTGCGTATTTCTAGACTTAGGCTTAAAAACATGGCGTTAGAAGGTGAAGACTCGAAACAACCCCGGAACGGCCCAGTGGGTGGCACCAACACCTCCCACGGGACCAACGTAACTCGTAGGCACTAACCCCACATCAGCGGGTCTCCCGGTTTGAGAGTACTATGGTAATTTGCATATTTCTAGACTTAGGCTTAAAAACATGATGTTAGAATGTGAAAACTCGAAACAGCCCCCGAACGGCCCCGTGGGTGGCACCAACACCTCCCACGGGACCAATGTAACTCGTAGGAATAGACCCCGCAGCCGGGGGACTCCCGGTTTGAGAATACGATGGTAATTTTCATATTTGTAGATTTAGGCTTAAAAACATGGCGTTAGAGGGTGAGAACTCAAAACAGCCCCCGAATGTCCCCGTGGGTGGCACCAACCCCTCCCACGGGACCAATGTAACTCGTAGAAACTGACCCCGCAGCCGCGGGACTCCCGGTTTGAGAATACGACGGTAATTTGCATATTTGTAGACTTAGGCTTAAAAACATGGCGATAGAGGGTGAGAACTCGAAACAACCCCTGAATGTCCCCGTGGGTGGCACCAACACCTCCCACGGGACCAATGTAACTCGTAGGAACTGACCCCGCAGCCGCGGGACTCCCGGTTAGAGAATACGATAGTAATTTGCATATTTCTAGACTTAAGCAAAACATGGCGTTAAAAGGTGAAAACTCGAAACAGCCCATGAACGGCCCCGTGGGTGGCACTAACACCTCCCACGGAACCAACGTAACTCATAGGAACTGACCCCGCAGCCGCGGGTCTCCCGGTTTGAGAATACGACGGTAATTTGCATATTTCTAGACTTAAGCAAAACATGGCGTTAGAAGGTGAAAACTCGAAACAACCCCCAAACGGCCCCGTGGGTGGCACCAACACCTCCCACGGGACGAACGTAACTCATAGGAACTGACCCCACGGCAGCGGGTGTCCCGGTTTGAGAGTACTACGGTAATTTGCATATTTCTAGACTTAGGCTTAAAAACATGGCGTTAGAAGGTGAAAACTCGAAACAACCCCCGAACGGCCCTGTGGGTGGCACCAACACCTCCCACGGGACCGACGTAACTCATAGGAACTGACCCCGCAGCCACGGGACTCCCGGTTTGAGAGTACGATGGTAATTTGCATATTGCTTAGGGTTAAAAACATGGCGTTAGAAGGTGAAAACTCGAAACAGCCCCAGAACAGTCCCGTAGGTGGCACCAACACCTCCCACGGGACAAACGTAACTCGTAGGAACTGACCCCGTAGCCGCGGGACTCCTGGTTTGAGAATACGACGATAATTTGAATATTTATAGACTTAGGGTTAAAAACATGGCGTTAGAGGGTGAGAACTCGAAACAGCCTCCGAACGGCCCCGTGGGTGTCACCAACACCTCCCACGGGACCAATGTAACTCGTAAGAACTGACCCCGCAGCCGCGGGACTCCCGATTTTAGAATACGATGGTAATTTGTATATTTCTAGACTTAGGTTTAAAAACATGGCGTTAGAGGGTGAAAACTCGAAAGAGCCCCGGAACGTCCCCCTGGGTGGAATCAACACCTCCCATGGGACCAATGAAACTCGTAGGAACTGACCCCGCAGCTGCGGGACTCCCGATTTGAGAATACGATGATAATTTTCATATTTGTAGACTTAGGCTTAAAAACATGGCGTTAGAGGGTGAGAAATCGAAACAGCCCCCGAACGTCCCCGTGGGTGGCACCAACACCTCCCACGGGACCAATGTAACTCGTAGGAACTGACCCCGCAGCTGCGGGACTCCCGGTTTGAGAATACGACGGTAATTTTCATATTTCTACTTGGCTACTGATAATTTTAACTCATATATGTAATTTTTCTGCTTGATTAAATTTTTTGTAAAACTACTTGGTTACTGATATTTTTTTTATGTATCCCATCATTTGTAGGATTTTTGCACGCGGAACAAACGAAGGAGGCAATGGTCTACAGCATGAAGATTGTTTAAAGGTTGTGGACAATCAGGATTTTGTCAGCCTTGCGGGCTTTTATTGTTTAGTTTTATGGCCATGCAGACTTTTATAATTTGGTTGTTGAATTTTATGGCCGTGCAGGCTTTATAATAAGTAGGTTTTACATTTACAGGTTTTGGAATGTCAAGAAAATAGAGGAAACTCTGCCCAATTTATTTTTTTGGTCTGTGAATTATTAAGACGTGTAATATTTATAAGTTTGTATATATATTTGTTTATTAACAACGTTCTCGATTCGTAATTTGTGATTTTTTTATTGTTTTGTCAATAATAAATATTTGTAACACCTCGTACACGTCAAACGTTACACGTAGCAACTGATGGTGCACTCACAGGACCCCCAGTTTTAGGATTGGACCAAAAAAATACATTTTTTTTAAAATTATAGTTAAATATGGTCATGGACTTTGTCCATGGCCATTTTTATTTTTTCGTCACGCATAAAAATGGTCGCGGCCAAAGTCCGCGACCATTTTTTTCGTCACGGTTGTGGGTTACGGACTTGGGCCGCGACCATTTTTTTTGTCACGGTTGTGGGTCGTGGACTTTGGTCGCGAGCAATTTGTTACGGTTGTGAGTCACGGATTAGGACCGCGACCATTTTTTTTAATATTTTTTTGTCACGATAATGAGTCGCGGACTTTGGCCGCGACCAATTTGTCACGGTTGTGGGTCACGGATAAGAGCCGCGACCATTTTTTTTAATTTTTTTTGTCACGGTTCTGGGTCGCGGACTTTGGCCGCGACCAATTTGTCACGGTTGTCGGTCACGGATGAGGGCCGCGACCCGTCACGACATGGGTCACGGCCTAAGTCCGCGACCATCTTCCGTGACTACTCTCGGCCGTGACCATTTTTCGGTCACGGACTTGGGCCGCGACCCACGAAAATGGTCACCCCCGAAATGGTCATGGCCCAAGTCCGCGACCCACAAATTTGGTCAGGGATTTTGGCCGTGACCAATCGCCAGTTTTGGTGTAGTGTAAAGCATATGAAATATGAATCTTGGATCTTGAAACATATTGGGTGAAAATAGGGTTTTGGAAATTTGGCAAACAGATAAGGAAACGTTTTTTACCAAAATTTTATAAAACAATTGAATCCAACATACCTTAAATAGTGAAAACACTAATTTCAAGAGTTATCTCAAACGAGAAGCCATTTTTGTCCGATCGAACATCAACTGAGCTTCCAACGAAATGTGCACGTTCTTGACAGAGCCCCCTCATTTGATGTTCATTAAATGCATGTTCCAACGAGATTCCGATGTCATTTTAACAAGACTAATATCATTTAAATGGAAAATCAATTTCGTTCTATCGAGGTACAAATCTTGTTCAAACAAGATTAGAATAAAAAAATTATTTTCTTTAATTTTTTTAAAAACAGTTCGAAATGATTTTTTTCAAAAACAAGCACCCATAAAAATTATTAAAGGATCATATTCAAATGCATGCATACCTGTGAGATCATCAGTAAACGTGAAGATAAATGTTGGTGCTAAACATGACATATTGTATATCCACTTTGAGGCTTAGCCGCTACTTGTTCATGAAACATGTCATAGGCTTACCAGATCGATAATGCAAAGCCTTACTTAGGACTCAAATGTTTTGTCCCGAATTATTCCCATTACATACAAATTAACTTGATTGGAAATATGTCCTTACAAATCTCCCCCTTTGGCTATTCTGGGACGAAATAACCAAAACAAAAATCCTATGGTTTGTCAAGGTCTCTAAAAAGACTCATTCCCCAACCCTAAAAGGAAAAGGAGTCAAAGGCTTGATAGACGAAAACTTGGGTAGCTTTTCTTTCTTGAAAACTTTGTCTCATCTTCAAAACTTTGCCGCATGTTGTAAACCTTCACACTTAAACACAATTAAAATGCAAAGAGAATACAAAAGTATAAAATTCGCATACGAATAAACATCTTACAATGTCTAACAATATTAACCTAGGTAAGACGTTTTCCCATAAGATAAAGATATCCAAATTATGAAAGGAACGATACCATTTCTCCCCCTTTTTGTTGAAAAGACAAAGAGGGATCTCATAATACTTTTACTTCCCTAAAAACTAAATCTCACCCTAAACATGTGATACCTATTCTAAATATAGGGAATAGGGAACAAAATCAAGCAACGGTGTAAACTAAAACAAACAAACAACATGGAAACTCAAGTAAAAATAATCCAAACTATGATTAAATAATCTCAATATCAATGCAAAAAGATATCAACAGGAATAAGCAAATGAAGTATGCTAGAAATTTTGAAATTACCAAATTTTTAGAAAAGAAATTTCAATGCGCATAATGAGAGATATCAATATGTTCATAAAGCGTGCTAGAAGTCCTATGGTAAAGCATGTGGCAAACATGAAATAAAAGCAAACTACAAATACTCAAAACAAAAACAATACCATATGTAAGATATGCAAAATATACAATGACAATGCCGTATACATATATATAAGGTATAAATGACCATAAAATCTCAATGCAAACACATAAGTTATACACATTAGCATAGTATTGATGTGTACAAATATGTGGGATGGAATGAATGGGTGTGAACAAGATACAAATGAATTACGACCCAAAAACTCAAAGATGTTCAAGAAGTTCTAATTGTCTGCAAAACTTTATCAAACTAAGATTTATCATTAAGTAACAAGATAAAGTGAACTCTAGGAACAAATAAGAACAATGCACACAAGCCTAGAATATTGATTATTCTACAAATCAACAACGTCATGACTGTTGATACCAAATTTAATCTGCTGATGTGGACCAATAATAAGAAGACACGTGTCAATCTGCATGGCACAATAACAACGAGGAAGTTTATTTCCCCCGACCAAGTCATGTTCTCTCCGAGCAACGAGGAGGACACCCCGAGGAACTCTATCATCCCGAGATACTCTAAGCACTCCGAGGAACTCTTGATCAACGAGCAACTAAGGCGGTCCGAACTGCATCTCGGCCGTATCATTAATTACCAGACGGACAACTGTTCAACTATTCATTATATTCTTGACGCACACGCTGCATTAAATGTATTACCCTTTCATATGTATATCATTTAATGTATTTGACCTTTCATGTACAGCCTAAGGGTTATAAATACCTTGTATCATCCTCATTCAAGGGGACCGAAATTTCTTGAGAGAACTTGTAATCAAGAATTCTGCAAACACTCAGCAATAACATAACAGTGGACGTAGGCTTTATTCCTAGCCGAACCACTTTAAAAATCTCTGTCTTATTTATTTATCTGTGATTGAATAATTAGAGCGATCTAGTTTTTTACATCAACAGATTGGCGCCGTCTGTGGGAACGTGTTACAAGCATCGTTCTCCATCAAAAGCTAAGTTTTTATTTTCTCTACGTATAATCAATTATACGTGATTTTTATGTTTATATACATAAATTAATTGTCCAATTTTTATCTGCAAAATGCTGCATCTCATGATTTTTAAATCATAACTGTTAGATTCATCCTTATTTAGAAATCTGAAAAATAGTAGATTTCATAAATCATAACTCTTTGCTTGATTCTCAAGTTTTAATTTTATATCATGGAATAAATATTTTAAATGATTACATATGCCAATATATACGACGATGATAATATTTGATCATTTTCATTGTTGATTTTGAAATAAATTTTGTAAGATATTTGATGTCTATTCAAATTCCCATCATATTTTTAATAAAAGAATGGGAAAAGGTTAAAGACAATGAAAATTCTTCTCATGGAAATCATGACCCATATATATTCTCTCTCTTCAAGTTTGAGTCTCTTTGCATTCACTTTTATGAATTATATACTTAATTTGGTTCATCTTCCATCTATGTCAATAAAGTCAAATTGATTGATTTTTATATAAATTTGGTAATAACTTTAATCATTCACCATATTTTTATCTCTCCAAATTGGGAATAGGAAGGGATCAATATAAAAAATAATTTTCTCTCACCTGAAAAATCATTACCCACCTCTTATAAAAGAGGATCAGTAAAATAATCATGACCATATCAAGACTGGGAACAAATTTGATATTTTGGCCCCTCGTTCATCACATCACAAGGTTTCTTTGACGAAATCACACGATCTAGTGGGTTATATATTTATTCATTTAATTAACATTCTTAAGGCTTAAATTTTACATTGAATGTTATTTTTTGATCTAAAGATTCGAGATATTCTAGTCATCCAACCATATATTCTATAACTTGAGATATCCTTAAATGTTGGTCGGCAACATCCATGTCGTTTGTCGGCAGCAGTACAATCTTGGGGTATTAAAAAATGCTAAGCACCCCTGATATTTCTTTAAACATGAGTTCGGCTTGGGGACAAGCAGGGGGCTTAAGTCTTTTTAACTTATGATCACCCCAAAAATATTTTTAAACAGCAACTAATACCTGATTGGTTGTTGGAGATTAAATAAATTTACAAAAAACTTTACGTCTTATTTATGATGCATATTTGATAATAATTTGTCCATCTCACACACATTTGGCATAAAACATATTATTTCATATTTTGAAATTTTTATGCTGATACATATCATATATTGATTGGATGAGTAAATTATTCTCATGACTAATCAATTCAGCCTACACATATGGTAGAGCAAATTATTAATTTTTACAGGCACAAGATTCAATGCCGACGAATGCTGAAGCACAAATTATTCTATATCCGTTCGGATTCATATTTTATATTTATCTCAGCATGAAGCTCGAAAAATTTCTTCTCTCTATATATATTCGCCTCCGAGGAAAAGCTACAACATTTATTATATTTCACCCCCAACGGATAGTTGGTCGGGGTAATTCTTATTTATATGCAGGCCCAGCAAAGTTCTCGGCCATATTCTTATGTTCTGAAAGATCTTATTCTTGTTCGGCATTATATGATTCTACCTCGACGGATCAGCGAGGCACTTTATTATTTTTAATTATTCTTTATATCTATTTGGATGCATATTCTATTCTCATTTCAGCATGGAGCTCGACAAGCATTTATTATATCTTATTCAGCTCCAAGGATATCTCCGGAATTTATTATATCTTATTCCCAACAATCTGTTGGTCATCGCCGAGGAGGTATCCTGCATTTATATTATCTTATTCCCAACAAATCTGTTGGTCAGCGCCGAGGAGGTATCCTGCATTTATATTATCTTATTCCCAACAAATCTGTTGGTCAGCACCAAGGAGGTCTCTAGCATTTATATTATCTTATTCCCAACAAATCTGTTGGTCAGCGCCGAGGAGGTCTCCAGCATTTATATCATCTTATTCCCAACAAATCCGTTGGTCAGCTCCGAGGAAGTCTTCATCATTTATTATCAATTACCACCAACTCCGATTGGTAGATAAAATCCAACTCCGGTTGGTAAACAAAATCCAACTCCGGTTGGTAGATAAAATCCAACTCCGGTTGGTAAAAAAAATCCAACTCCGGTTGGTAGATAAAATCCAACTCCGGTTGGTATTGGTCGATAAATCTCATTCAAAGTTCACATTCCACAGTTGGGGGCTTCTATTACAGATATATTTGTTCATTTGGTGGCACATTCTTATATCATCATGCAGTCGAGCATCAAATTCAACCCCGACTAATCATCATTCAGGAGTTGTTTTTCTTGCTCAGGAATTACTTTTGCTATTGAAGTTCAGGAGGTATATTGAAGTTCAGGAGGAATATTGAAGTTCAGGAGGAATATTGAAGTTCAGGAGGTATATTGAAGTTCAGGAGGAATATTGACGTTCAGGAGGTATATTGAAGTTCAGGAGAAATATTGAAGTTCAGGAGGTATATTGAAGTTCAGGAGGTGTATTCAGAAGTATCAGGACATGATGAAAGAAAGCGAAAAGTATTCCACCGAGGAACTCTGTCAGACTAGAAATTAGAAGATAAGTTGCCTATATGGAGGCTATATGTAGATGGATCATCTTTCACTATAGGCTGTGGGGCAGGGATCGTTTTGAACAGCCCAGATGAGGTCGACAGGGAATACGCCCTACGTTTCTAATTCAAAGCTTCTAATAATGAGGTTGAGTATGAGGACATGATAGCAGGTCTTAATTTGTCAAATACTATGGAGGCACAGCAGGTTATTGTCTTCAGTGATTCTCAATTGATCGTAAATCAAATGTTGGGAATATATGCAACCAAAGGAGAATTGATGATCAAGTATCAAGCAAAGGTGATGGAGTTGGTATCAGAGTTTGTTTCTATCCAACTGGTAAAAATATCAAGAACGGAGAATGTGAGAGCATACGCCTTGGCCCGATTAGCATCAGCTACTCGTACCGAGCTGCGAAGAACGATACCAATTGAAGCATTAGAAAGTCGAAGCATAGATGAAGACCTGACGATGAATATTATTACCCTTGATTTAGGAACATCTTGGAGCATATATTAAGGAGGAACAATTACCGGAGGATAAGCTCACTGCCAAGAAATGGAAGTTTAAAGTTTCTCGGTATAATGGTATTCGGAAGATAAGCTCGCTGCCAAGAAATGGAAGTTTAAAGCTGCTCGGTATAATGGTATTCGAAAGATAAGCTCGCTGCCAAGAAATGGAAGTTTAAAGCTGCTCGACGAGGAATTATGGCAGGTTTGCAAAGATGTGTACATCCCTCCGAGGTGAATTGATTAAAGAGATCCATGAAGGGTCCTGTGGAGCCCATGTAGCAGGTCGAACACTTTTGCAAAAGGAGATGACGCAGGGATACTACTGGCCGACGATGAGAGCTGATTGTATAGCTTATGCCAAGAAATGTGACAAGTACCAACGCTTTTCCTCCATCCGAAGAACTTCACAAACATTGTTGACACCCATCATTTATCCTTGGCCATTTTCCATGTGGGGATTGATTTGGTTGGACCATTGCCGACGACTCGAGGAAGATTCAAATACCTCGTCATCGCAGTAGATTATTTTACTTAGTGGATAGAAGCTGAGCCACTTATTGACATGACATACGAGAAGGAAGGTGTACCAGTTTGTTTGGAAGAACATCATCTGCCGATATGGTCTCCCTCATGCCTTCATCACAGACCATGGAACACAATTTAAAAACGAGGAGTTTGCTGCCTATTATCATCAGTCAAACATTTTGAAGGTTCATTCAGCGCCAGGATATCCTCAGAGCTAATGGACCAAAAGCTCTAAGGAGCCAAAAAGTGCTCTAAGGAGCCAAAAAGTGCTCTAAGGAGCCAAAAGTGCTCTAAGGAGCCAAAAAATGCTCTAAGGAGCCAAAAGCTCTAAGGAGCCAAAAAACTACTCCTTTGGTTAAGAGGTGTACACCAGCATGATCAATTACGGTTGGTAAGATAAAAATATACTCTCATATTACAACTTATGTTGGTCGGGAGGTAAGATTATTACAAAAAGTTCCTCGAAGAACAAAATATTTCAAACTGAACCAAGTATGGTTGGTCGGGGATAAAAGCCCACTAACTGTAGTTGGTCGACGAGGACAAATTATTGACCTTAGTTGGTCGGACACATTTTATGAAAATATTTGAAATTGAACCAAGTATGGCTGGTCGGAGATAAAAATCCATCAACTGTAGTTGGTCGACAAACATTATTTAACAACCTTGGTTGGTTAGAAAAATTTTAAACATTTTTATACTCATTACTTTATTATTAAGTGATCGAGCAACGTTACTAATACTTGTAACTTCTTTATTACTAAGTTGGTCGATGAACAACACAATATTGTTATACATATGCACACATGTAAAGTATTTTACAAGACAATAGCAATTAAGATTGCGAATAAAAATGAAAGTCTTTCATTAAATTCAAAAAACAAAATACATTGAGAATGAAAATGTATACTAACTATTACATTGAGATTCATATTCTATTGGTTTCTTTTCCTTCTACTTTTGAAACAGGTTCCTCGCCAGCAGGAGGATCATCTAAAATATAAGGGGAGTTTATGAAGTTAAGACCTTTCAACATTCTGATATTCATCACAGATGATCTATCCAAGAAGCATTAGCTCATTCCCGAGAAACTCTTGCTAGTTCCCGAGTAGCTCTTGCTCGTCCCCGAGAACCTCTTGATCGTCCCCAAGCAGAGGTAGAAATCAAAATCAACATCAACAGTATTGAGATCTTTGCTACTACTATCTCAACCAATATTGAAGAAGAAGTTATATGAAAATGTTTCGAAGTCCACCACTAGCTCATAGGAGGCAGTAGGTCGGCTAGCAAACCAATCAACATACTTGAAGATTATGACAAGCTACAAGCGGCATCATATGTCGTCCAAAAGATAATGCACTTTATGTTGAACAAATCAAGAAGGTAGATCAAGAATTTCACGAGCACCGAGCAACATTGCAGAATAAATACTCCATCCTTTCAAGTAACCCATCAAGCATGAAGCATTGGGGGCTTCTGTTGATACCAAATTTAATATGCTGATGTGGACCAATAATAAGAAGACACGTGTCAATCTACATGGCACAATAACAACGAGGAAGTTTATTTCCCCCGACCAAGTCATGTTCTCTCCGAGCAACGAGGAGGACACCCCGAGGAACTCTATCATCCCGAGATACTCTAAGCACTCCGAGGAACTCTTGATCAACGAGAAACTAAGGCGGTCCGAACTGCATCTCGGCCGTATCATTAATTACCAGACGGACAACTGTTCAACTATTCATTATATTCTTGACGCACACGCTGCATTAAATGTATTACCCTTTCATATGTATATCATTTAATGTATTGGACCTTTCATGTACAGCCTAAGGGTTATAAATACCTTGTATCATCCTCATTCAAGGGGACCGAAATTTCTTGAGAGAACTTGTAATCAAGAATTCTGCAAACACTCAGCAATAACATAACAGTGGACGTAGGCTTTATTCCTAGCCGAACCACTTTAAAAATCTCTGTCTTATTTATTTATCTGTGATTGAATAATTAGAGCGATCTAGTTTTTTACATCAACAATGACAAAATAAACATAAGTAGGATTCATTGTGCAAACATGTTGATCTTTAATTAAAAACAACATATATCATATTTTCTTTTCCCTTAATTCTTTTGAAGGTATTACTTTTGAAAATCAAACAAACTAAACATTTGGCCTTGTCAATTTTTCTATTTTTATTATCTTTAATCTTTTGATTAGGCTCTTGCCAACATTGGCTTTCCCGGAAAGACAACATGTTGGTCTTTCTCATGCACCCTCATATATTCAATAATATCAAACATTCTCATAAACAACAGTTTTTAAATGCACAAATCCCCTATAGTCACAAAATATACAGATGACAAGATTTATGGGAGAACATCTCACAAAGCTCAAATGTACATGTGAAGTTAAAATTCAAAGAGCTCCTGCATGTGTGTGCGGAGGCATGTACAACTTCGAATCCAAAAAGAAATTTAAGTTCAAAGAAACTCCATGCAAGAATGATTAAGAACAATCTAAGCATTAACAATCATAACCAAATGTCCTAGTAATATGGATAGCACGAAATGAATTTGATTCAAATAAAGAAATGTGCCACACAAAATATGTAAAACTAAAATACACAAAAACCAAAAATCTTTTTGGGGTTTTCTAAAATTTTTCAAAAGAAAATACTGATTTTGAAAACCAACACAAAAGACAAACAAAATCTTTTTGTATTTTTCAGTATGACTCGTTAAATGAAAAATTAAAATACAAAAGACTTAAACAAACATGCAACTAGCAAGTATATATATCATGAGGCACTAGCTAATACAATCAACCATTAGATTAACATAGGAAATATCATGTCCAAGGAAACGAGAATCAAGAAGTCTATCATCTAAATCCTCTAAATCTGATCTCCCAATTAACAAAGGTGTAACATGACGCTCTAGAGTTTTGTTGACTTTGGTGACTCTCGACTTCGACATCCTAGGACCGTTTCTAAGAACATAGAAAAAATACCTAAGGTGACCTTTCCTACTGCAATGAGTGCACATGTAATCACGGTGAGGGGTGTTACCTAAGGGTTGACGTTTCCTAAAGTTCTTAATTGACTATTTCAAATGCATGGTCTAGGCTTAGGTAGCAAAAGCATTTTTTATCATCAAAGCCAATTCCACACTTGTAATATTTGATTTGGATGTTGCGTAACATTTTATCCAACTTTTTTGGCCTGGACTCCAAATTAAATTTGACACGATTATTATCTCTCAATTACTCCTTTAGCTCAACTATCCTTGACTCGATTGAATGCATAGAATCCTCAAACTCTAGAAGCTGTTTCTTCATAACTTTTATCAAACCATGAAGGCTATCTCTCTTACCCTCAATGTACTCTATCTTCTCACTAAGAGTCCTCTCACATTCCCTAAGGTCCTCAATTAAAACACTATCATCATTTCCTACGACATGTTCTTTCAACTTAGCTTCCAACTTCATGTTAGCCCTATTCACCTTTAAATATTTCTCATATAACCCACAAAAGGAAACTTGGATTTCACTTTCCTCCTCCTTTTCTTCATCCTTAGTTTCTTCTCCACTTTCTCTTCCATCACTCACTTGGGATCCACACAATGGCCTCAGAAGTGCCATGAAAAAAAAAATATGTTCATGAGAATATTTCTCATCTAAGCTCACATGATTAGCCATGAAAACGTTAAAGTTATGCTTAATGGGTGAATCAGATCCCTCTTTCGGATCACTATCACTAAGGGTGGCATTGTATGATATTAGTTTCTTTCCCTCCTTAGTTTAGTAGACCACTCAGCTATCATGTGTTCATAAACCTCACAACCATAACATTTTTCCGATTCATCCCTCTTAAAGTTCTCACTTCAATTTATAGGGAAGTGATCGGCCTTATTGTGCATATTTTTCTCAAACGTTTTTACATATTTCGATTGCTTATGGAATTTGAGAAATTTCTGGAATTTCTTTTCTAACATGCTTATATCTTCGGACTCAATGTCAGGAATTGCTTCACCTTCTCTAGGGACAAGTGGAGACCACCCTTTAACTACTATTATCCAAACCTTCTCATCCATATCCTTAAGTGCTGAATTTATATGCATTTTCTAGCATACACAGTTTGACCAATCAAACAAACAGGTTATAATTTCATCAAAACCAGCAAAATTCGTGCCTAAAAACACGAGATCTAAACGTGATAATTTAGTGTTTTGTCTCTGATACCAATTTTTTGAATGCAGTCCCACTAGGCAAGGATGGTCTGAATAAATAAATATTCTATTTTTATGTTTTTTAAATTCTAAAGATCAAAACTTTATATAATTTAAACCCGGTAAACTTATGCACCAATTTTAAACTGTTTGTTTTGAAAAAACTCGATTTATTCAGTTTAATCTTATTAATGTAAAATATGCATCTAGGTGATAAATAGATAAAATAAATAAACCATCCATAATGCATCAATGTATGAGGAAAACCACAAAGGGAAAAATCTCGGACGACCCAGCTAAACAGTTCACTATGACATGGTTTTACGAAGCATAGACAATAGACTTACTCATAGGTGGTGAGTGTTTGATCGACATAGTATATGGCTTATTTTTTAGCTATTCCTCGATATATTGGGCCAGCATGGCTCCATCCATCGTATCAATGACTGTGAGGTATATGAGGAGTGGAAACAAGATCGAGTTGGGGCTAACATAAGTGGATTGGTAAGGTTATATTTGACTTTGTCAAAAGCCTCCTGGCATTAAGAATTCCATATCTTGGTAGAGTCTTTTGTGTTAGAGTTTGAAATTTGGTTCACACATTGAGATCATCTGAAATATGAACCTAGCAATATATTAGAGGCAACCCAGAAAGCCCATGACTTCTTTTTCTATTCATGGAGTGGTTGGAAGGATATACTTTGATTCCCTTTTCGATGATGATAAATCCTAGCATTTTCCTTTTGGTTACTCCAAATACGCATTTTTTATGATTCAAACTCATTTGATAGATTTTATCTTCTCGAAGAATTTTTTTATGGTCGTCACATTACCTTTATGTGTCTTAGACTAAAAGATCATGTCATTCTCACCTTTCCTCTTGCATTTGGAATGTACATGGTATTGGATAGCCATATTGGGTATTCGATCACCCTTATAAATCATATGTTAAGTTGTTTCACAACTTCCTCTTTGACTTTGAGGGACCATTTAGGTCTGATCTTTAGAGTTTTCATTTGATTGCCTTGCACTCCGGATACGTAGGTACGCAGTGAATGATAATTTCAGGGTCGATTCTCGGCATGTCGGTGTATAACCAAGAATATACTTCAATATATTCCTTAAGGATTTGGACGAGATCAAAAATTTCTAGACGTGCTAAGGAAGAACCGATTTTAATTTCCTTTATCTCATTTTGAGATCCTAGGTTGACCATAGTCGTTTTATCGAAGGGTTGCACGCAATTGGTTTGTTTTTTATTAAGATATTTCATGTGGTCTTATAACTCTTTATTATATAAATTAGATTCATAACTTTGATTTGTACATTCACCATCCTTGATATTTTTCACACAATGATACTTAAAGTTAAGTTTATTTGCTTCACAAAGGGGTTGATATTGTCCACGACATCAAAATAATTAGCCTCAAGGGATTTCTTCTTGAAAGGGAGATTATGAAATTCTCTTTACGGTTTAGCTCAATTTTGAGAAATTTGTTTTATTCTAATATGTGCATTTATTCTTATATGTTTTATTATTTATTTTATATCCATGGATTTAATTTTATTAATTAATTAATTAATTAATTTTTATCAAATTCCTTTAATATGTATTTTTAACTTAAATAATTTTTCTATTATTAATTGTGAATTTTATTATCATCCCAGGTATTTTAATTGTTTTTTGTATTTTTAATTTAGTTTTTCTTGATTTTTAATGTGATAAAATGTTATTAGATCAAACATTCGTTATTGTTTAATTTAAACATTGTTATCAAAAATCAAACGAAAGCACTGTGTTGTGTAATTGGTGTCGTTTTCAGGTTATGGTGTTGGAGGTTTTGTCAATCCGTGTTATTTGATTTGGGCTAATGGGGAACCGCGCCTTGAGACACATGATTTGACCACGCGTGTCTCTTGACCGTTCTGTTGTAGTGTCTCAACATCAGAACCCCGTCCTATAGTTGCCCCCTACCTCACTCAGGGCAATCTCTCTTTATGTGACCTGCCTCTCCACAAAAAATCCTCCCCGCCACTGATCTTGTCCCTTGTGGCCTGCCCCGCCATTCCCTTACCCATGGCCCTGAGGAGCAAAGTGCTACTATTTATTGGGACCCTGCTGGCCTTGTCTAAAATCCTGGCCATCTGGGCGATAGCCCCCAGATCTAAATCTCTTAGCAGAATTCCCCTACTGGGATTCTTGCATCTGCTGCCTACTATCCTACTGTTGTATTCCACTAACAGTACACCCACCCGCCTTGCCCTACTGACCAATATCACCTCCTCTCTTTCTTCCTTTAGTGTGGAAGCGATAATCTTAGCAGTGTAATAATGTTTCATTGGCAACATCAGTATACGTCACAAATGATGGGTTGCCGATCAAGTCACTACAACAAATGAGGAAAATTGTAACGGATTTCCCCCCCTATTTGTAACGAATTTTGTCCATTACACATTTGTAACGGACAAAATCCATTATCAATTGCAAAAATCCGTTACAAATATATTAGAATTAAATGCAAAATCCATTTAAAAAAAAGAGAAAGTGGGAGAGGAGCGAGCGACTCCACTCTCCAACTCTCTCCCGTCTCTCTCTATACCTCCCCAACCCGTTCATCTCTTCATACCGCTCGCGAAATTGTTATACCGTTGCGTTTATTCTCTCTACATACAGTTGATGCACGAAGTTGATGCACGATCAGGTATTATTTCTCTCGTTTCCCTCGTCTCTCCATAAGATTTATGATTTTGTTATGGGATACTCATCGATATTGTCCCCACAGCTTTACGAATGAGTTTGATTCCATATATTGGGGATTCAATATATGAAATCAAACTTTTGGAAAATCACATTAGAATTACGAATTACGAATGAGTTTGAGTCCATCCGCTACAGCTTTACGAATGAGGTTGCCATATATTAGGGATGGAATCAAACCCTAAAGCTTTACAAATGAGTTTGACATATATTGGGGATGGAATCAAACTTTTGATTTTCAAAAGTTTTTCAAATTTTGCTTTGATTTTCAAAGAAGTAATATGACACACTCATTCATAAAGCTGCAGGGGATAGGGAAATATCAACAAAGTTTGATTTTTAAAATTAGGTTATTTTCTTTCTTTATATTGCATTTTTGGTTTGTTCAATTTATAGTTTTAGTTCTCTCAATTTTTTAATGTAGGGTGTAGGTGTAGGTTGGAATTGGGGATGGGGTTGGGGCATGAGGTTTTGAAAACAACTGATTTTTATTAAAATTTGTTTGTGTCATTTTTTTATTTTTTTATTCTTCTAACATATTTAATAAAAAAAATTATTCTAGAGGTCATTTGCAAGGCACGTATTTAAGTAAAGAAAAAAAAATCTTATTTTTATCTAATTTCTTTAATATAAATAGTACCTGATTTTATTTGTTAAGTATGGTTTGTGTATAGTATTTTTCATTTCATGATAAAGAGGCTAAACCGATTGCATAAGATCACATTGAGTTGTGAACTCATGAGGTACAAATATTATTAATTAATGAATATTTACTTAAAACCATAAATTTATTATCAGTATTTATATATTTTCTAATTAATATTTGTTTATAAGATGTCTAAAAACATTCGGTACTAGTGGACTCACGAGGGATATGTGCGATAATAGTTTTTTTCGTGAAGTTTTCAACTTTAAATCTTGTGTTCTTATGTGATTACTTTTATTTTTCACATTTATTAATTGCATCACCATTATGTAATTGAACTAATTAGTTTTATTCGATAAACTAAAAGTTATTTCAATTAAGAACATGAGATTTCTTTACGATTGAGTAATGAAGTAAGAATTATTTAATTTGACTTAGAGCCATAGCTATGCAGATACTTTTTCACTTCTAAATAGGCGTGGGACATTTTGTAAGTGACCCATGAAAGAACCCCCATTATGAAGCATAGTCTCATACAAACTCCAACCATTTGAGACGTTACGGGGAGGGTTATTTTATCATCTCTGTATCTTAAGTTGATTAATATTTAGTTTTGCCAATACACTTATTGCGATACACATCTTAAGTTTTATGGTAAATCAAAAAGAATCTCATGAATGACCAAGTTATTTGCAAATAGAAATCATGATGAATTATGTGTTTTAGTTACTTGATATGATGAATATACTTAAATTTTCTTTTTATTCATCAAAAGTGTGTTTAGAATTTAGAAGCCATAAATTTAGCATAAGTCGTGGTATAATTAGTTGCCATAAATAGACACCAATCATTATCGAAGATTGCAGTTGCAACTTATTATTAATATGTGTTTTATCTTGTTTTATAAAATGTCACGACCGATTAACAAAGACTGGATGACTGAAGAGAACAAAGGCATCTTGTCGTATTTAAAGGGCATTGAAGATTTTATTAAATTTGTGGAAGAGAACAATGGCCAGGGGTTGACAACGATACCTTGTCCATGTTCGAAGTGTCGCAATAAATTGCGTCTCAAATCGAAAGAAGTAGAGAGACATTTGTGGAGGAATGGTATGCATCAATTGTATACTGTATGATTTTTTCACGGTGAAAATACGTCCGTGAACGCTATTGATCCCCCACTGATGGAACAAGTTGAGGAGACCATAGTAGAAGAAAACATCGAGGAACAAGGTGTTGGGGTAAAAATCTTGTTGATGTTTGTTACGGAGTGCATGGGGAACCTTATGTAGACGTTAAATGCGGTCAGTCGCGAGTTTCCAAAGAAGATCATGTCGTAAATGACAAGTACAATGAATACAAGAGATTATCAGTTGCGAAATTATATCCTTCATGCGAGGGTCCTGAAACAACTCTTTCTTCAATTATAGAACTTCACAACTTAAAGAAGCAATTTAGTTGGTCAGGAAATAGTGTCACGACACTTTTTTCTATCTTAAAAAGGTGGCTCCCAAAAGGTAATACACTACCGGAAAAATATCCAAAGATGAAGAGTATGATGAAAGACTTGGGGATGGAGGCCAATTACATTCATGAATGCGTCAATAACTGTTACTTATATTGGAAGGAGAATGAATATATGTATGAATGTCCCCAATGGGGAGAATCAAGATATTCAGTTACTATAAGGAAAGGGGGGAGGATTTCCAAAGAACCTAAAAAGGTGTTGAGGCATTTCCCTCTGATTCCAAGGTTGGTGAGATTTTATACTATTCCGTGGATAGCCCGAGAAATGACATGGCACCATAGGGCAAACACTTCATGGGATTACCAGCGACATCCATGTGATTCATCCCAATGGAGGAGTTCTAAATAAAAATGGCCTGAATTTGCTAAAGAAGGACGCAATGTTTGGCTCTCAATAGCAACCAATGGGTTTAATCCTCGTGGAATTCAGTCTGCCAGTTATAGCTGTTGGCCTCTTATCACGGTGCCGAATAATATTCCACCTTCATTGTGCATGAAGAGCGAGTTTCAAATGTTGTCTTTGTTAATACCTAGTCCAAAGGCACCGGGTCAAGACATCGACGTTTTTCTTCAGCCATTAGTTGATGAGTTGAAGGAATTGTGGGAAGTAGGTGTTTCGGCTTATGACATGTATGAGATGCAGCCTTTTACATTGAAAGCTATGTTAATGTGGGGGATTCACGATTTCCCTGCATATGGGAATTTATCTGGGTGTATTACACATGGTTATAAGCTTGCCCTGTTTGTGGGGATGATACTCCATCCATCCGACTGGTACACAGTAATAAGATAGTTTATACAAACTATCGTATTTTCCTTGACATGGATCACCCTTTTCGAAAAGGTGGGAGTTTGGGGCTTAGGTCAACAGAGTATACACCTCCTCCACGTCGGTTGAATGGGGCCGCACTTGTAAAGAAGTTACGTTGCATCGAGTATACACTGGGAAAGTCTCCAAAAGTTTCTAGTAATAAGAGAAAGATAGGTGATGCAAATGAGAATTGTAATGTTGAAGTTAAGGAGTCATGGTATAAAAGGTCAATTTTATTTGACTTGGAATATTGGAGTTCTCATAAAATTCGACATGTTCTTGATGTGATGCACGTTGAGAACAATGTTGCAGAGCATTTAATAAGTACAATCCTCGATGATAAAATGAAAAATAAAGATACAATAAATGCGCGAAAGGATATGAAAGACTTGGTCATACATAGTGATCAATGGATGCGAGAAGATGAGCAAACCGGGAAAGGGATGAAATCGAAAGCATCATTTATATTGGATAAAAAAGAGAAACGACAGTTTTGTCAAATTTTGAAAGACTTAAAGTTACCTTCCAACTTTTCGTCTAACCTGAGCAATATAGTCACCCTTAACCCACCTGGTTTGCACTCAATGAAGTCACATGACTATCACGTTATTATAGAGTATTTGTTGCCCGTATTATTTCAGCATTCATTTTCGAAATACAAAGATTTGCGAAGAGCTATTCAACAGTTGAGCTTATTTTTCAAAATATTATGCTCAAAAGTCTTAATTCGCGACGATATGCAAAGGGACAAGTTTATGGTTGCAGAGGCATTGTGTGTGTTGGAGAAGCACTTTTCACCGACATTTTTTTATATTAGTATCCACCTTACTGTTCATTTAGCTGATGAAGCATGGGCTTATGGTCCAACAGGAACACATTGGATGTATCCGTTTGAAGGGTAAACTCTTTATATTAATTTTTATTTTCACACGAGCACAAACACAAACACAAGCATATACGTATAGATCATTGTTAATGAATATGTCATATATACTTTTTTCTTATTCACATGAATAGGAAGATGCAGGATTTTAAAGATATACCTAGCAATAAGCGATACATTGAAGGTTCAAATGCGGAGTCCTATGTTACTACTGAATCTGTTAGGTATTGCATGGAGTACATGCCTAATTCTCTTGAAGGAAACCACAAACATACTCATGAAGCATTTCTAAATGAAGATGGAGAGTTTTCTGACGAAGGACCGTTGTTAGATGACAAGATTGTGATGTTAGAACCTAAACAATTTCAACAAATACGTCGATGGGTCCTATTTCGACTTGACGTTGATGGTCTTAAAGAATTCTACAGGTTTGAGCAATTTAATAAGTATTTATAGAAATTAACATTTAAATACTAATACACGAACTTATGTGAACAAATTGTAGTGAGTATAAAACGTTATTAAAATCCACTTAGCGTGGTAAAGGAAATGGGAGACAATTAACAGAAGTAGAGATGAAAACTTCTTTCATTCCGTGGTTATAAGATAAGGTGCTCTTAATTTTACTAGTATATTAAGTTATATTCTTTATTATCCAGACTCACTTTATAGCTATAATTTTATTTCTATTGCGCAGCTGGTCACTTCTGGAGAGACAGAGACAAATGCTATGTTGTGGAGGTTAGTACAAGGGCCAAAACACAAGGTTAAAACATATAAAAAATACCGCACCAATGGCTTTGTATTCTCTCAAAAGTATCACGATGATACTGTTGTGACATAAGACAGTGGTGTTTGCATGAAGGCTTGGACTCAATTTAGGGCAAGGAAAAGTGATAAAAATCTTAAAGATGCTTGGACAATGTATTACGGAGTTATCAGGCAAATAATTGAGTTGGACTATATGGTATTTAAGGAGGTAGTGTTTTATTATGATTGGGTGAGGGTGGAGGACAAGATCAATGGTTGTAAACATTGTCCAGACTCCAATTTGGTAATGGTTAATTTAGATAAGTTCAAGAGTACCAATCATGAGATTGATGAGCCGGCAATTCTAGCTTCTGATGCTAGTCAAGTCTTCTACTCAAAAGATCTTAACACTCCTAATTGGTGGGTTGTTATACATTCCCCGAAGAGATTAACTAGTCGAGTAGACGAGCTAGAGATACCAACTGTGTTCCAATCTACTCTTGAAGATGAACCTCATTTGGAGAACCTGCTAAAGCAATATGACAAAGTCTAGCTATTGTTTTTTCACTAGTTTCTAATGTGTTTTTGTTAGTGGATTGTAACATTTTTAATTCAATCGACTGTTATTTTCGCATAAGTTGTTGATATGTTTTTATCAGTTTAGATTGATATGTTAAATTCAAATGTTCTTGCCATAATTGTTGTCTTTATATCATGATTAGTAATATGCTAATAAGGAAAAATGATGCATTAATTGTTATATGCTTTTAATTAAATAAGTATACTGTTTATCTTTTATTTTACTATAATATTACCATCGAACTAATGTTTTGTTTTGAAATTTAGGAAATTTAAAATGTCATCAGATACAGGTTCAGCACAACCTTCCTCCTCAATGGCCAAAACCCTAAATGAGAAAATCAAAATCATTGTTGAAGATGACCGGTGAAAGCTGTGGAGTTCTCGTGCTGGGGATTTTGTGAGAGCTAATTGCCCGATTCACTTCTCGGACTGGAGGCACGTGCCAAAGAAATGTAAAAAATGATGCTTTATATGCTTTAATGGTAAATATGATCTTATACTTCATATCTTCATTTTTTATTCTTCTTTTCTATTTTTATTAGTTTGCTATTTATTATTCTTTTAATTACTTTTGTTTTGCTTAATGATAACACAGAGAATTTGATCTTAACGTTCCCCCGGAAGTGGCTCGCCCATTAGTGGAGAAGACATGGTCCTAAAAATTCAGGACTTTCAAAAATACATTGCGATCTCATTTGTAGGATGATGGCGCTGAGCCTGAAGGTGTTGACCCTGAAATATGGAAGAGATTTAGAGAAATGGAAAATGGTGAGAAAAAGAGGCAACAAAAACTAAAAAATGTTGAGAACCGTGTGACACCCTAACTAATTAAATACCGGGTAGTTACTCCTTTATTAAATTAAAAACAAAATGCCAAGTTGGTTCAGTTCATAGCATCACTGTCGAAAATATTTTAATAATTACTAACCACCTAGTATTTAAAAAGTGAGTTGCCAATTTTAATTAAATTCGATTAACATATAATAAGTAAATTATGAAATGCTAACATAACCACCACAACATAGTTACAATAGAATAACCATCAAATGATAATGAGTCTGGAGGAATACTCCTCACAACAATCCGAATACTGAAATAAATAAAAACCAAGTCTGCATCACCAAATTAATTACAACCCAAAGTCTGAAATAACTAAAAAGTAAGTTGTCTCTAAAAGGAATGGGGCAACATGCCCAACAATTGAGAAAATCTGATAGTGGAGTCAAGATCGGAAGGGGAGGCATCTACTATCAAGGTCCTGTAACTTCCACAACAGCTACAGCACGTCACCTGAATAGAACTCCTATGCATGGTGTCCTTGTGGCTGGTAACCTAAAAGATTTTATAGCGAAATAGATTTGAAAGCAAACGGGTCAGAGCCCGATTGTGAAAATAGTTTAAAAATTTGCAAGTCTTTAATATCATTAAACAGTGAATATAAAGTACATGATAGTGTGTGCACTCACATGAGTTCCTCACCTCTAAACTAATTGTGCACTCCTATCGCACCCGTACCCATTCTAGTTATTCCCATTTCTAACTAGTCCGATACTAAAATCTAACATTTCTATACGATATTCAATTCAAATTCCCAACAACTTTTAGTTAACAGAGTGTTATAACTTGTTATATAGTTTCCCATATTAGCACTACTAATTACTAGAGATCTTCCATTTTCACTTGACAAACTGTTGCTATTATTAATATTCACATTTATTCATGACAATACATTTCAATTAACTGTATATTATTCTCATCATAAATATACAATACTAGCACCCCGAGACTAAGCTGCGGTGCACACATACTCTGCTATCCAATCCCGGTACATCACGTACACAAGGACCACGTATTCCGAATCTCTCAGGAATCGTTTCATTAAACAACAACCACAAACAATGGAGGCGAACATACTTCACATCACATGGGTCACGCACATACCTATGCTCCCACGATCAGCAGACTTATTAACTTCTCAATAAGCCCTTCTCTGACCTATGTCCTCGAGGTACCAATCTAGACCCCCCCCCCACGTAGGCACACAAAGATTAGATGGCCCTAAACGAACGCCAACCTCCCATGATAGCAAGTACGGTACGTATGTTATACACAGGTAACTACATATACTAAGCATGCACACATCTTAGATATTAAAATATTTTATTAGTGGTATACTTCTCGTTCTTATACCAACACTTAGCATTATACAAATCACAAGTCCCCGGTTTATATGTATTTAAGTTATCAATTATTCTCACTTCGTGATTAGTTACTCGCTTCCCAATCCACAAATGTCATTCGGATCAAGACACTATTCTAAGTTTTACTCCTCAATGTACCCCAATCTCCCAACTATACCCACTAGTTAATAAGGGAAAGTTATCTCGCCATTTAAATAAGTCTACGGGATACTAGAAATCAATTCAAGCCAAAAAGGCCATTATGCCAACTCGTTAGAAATCTCGTTCGAACGAGGACGTTCGAACGAGTGTCGTTCGAACGAAAGTCTTCGAACGAACTACTAACTCGTTAGAAGGAATACTGTCATCTCGTTAGAAATTCATTCGAACGAGGTCGTTCGAACGACCTGGGCAGGTCTTCTAACGAGATGGCAGTTTCAGCCCAGAAATTCCCAAGTCCGTTTTTCTCAATTCTTCTCTCTTCTAAATCCACCCTAAGACCATCCAATTTATGTTCCAACATTTTTAAACCATTTCTAATCATCCTAGATCATCTCTTAACCGATTTTAGGGATCAAATCTTACAAATCATCAAGGAATTAATATAAATCTCCAAATATTTCCCCAAACCCTAAGAACATGAACTCATAATTTTCTTATGCCCAATTACTCATCATAAATCCGTTTATTAAATCACCATATATAACTATTCGAATATTAATTTAGTCCATCATCATTCTACATGCAAATCCTAACCCAAATTCAAAGTTTCTCCAACAATTTCATGGGTTTTCTTCAAAAATTTCAATATAAGATAATTCCTACACTAAACATGGAAGACATATTCAATGCACTAAAAATATCAAATCACTTGCGTTAGATTGTTCTTCAGAATTGATGTTGGTGAATGAAGGTTGATTCTCTCCTTTCTCTAAAGATTTTCTCCCATGGTTGAAGATGGCTTGGTTTTGGTTCTTGTAACTTCTCTCCAACTTCTGTCAAAACTCCCGTAGCCCACTCTCTAAACTTTTGCTGGTAATGGTCTTAGTTGCCCCTTTAAAATTATAAATATAAACTCCAATTTTCGTGGGTTTTAATTCCCTAATTTTTAAAATTATCAAAATACCCTTTTAAGTTGCCGGTATGGCCCAAAAATGCCTCGGGACCCAAACTAAACCCCCTGCTAGTATTTTCTGACTATTTCGACCCTTTCGGACTCGTTGGCACACTCAAAATGACCATTCGGTTGATAAAAATAAAATTCACTTTTTAATTCAAATAATCACATTCCTAACGTGACTGACACGCGCGTCCCAACTAAATTTCCCAAATTGTCGTATTTCAGTCTCGCAATAATTTTAAAATTTTCAATATTCATATATTGCCATATATACACATCATAATCAAATACCAACTCACCTCTCGTTTGTATTTATATCCAGATTAATTCTCAATTAATTCACATTTAATTTAATTAATCCCTTAAATAAATATCAATAAAATTACGGGGTATTACATACTTCCCCCCCTAATAACAGAATTTCGTCCCGAAATTCAGAACTAAAAAGTACCTGGTAAAAACAACTATGGATAACGTTCACGCATCTCATCCTCGCGCTCCCATGTGGACTCCTCAGCATTATGATGCTGCCACTGAACACGTACCAACGGTACTATCTTTGACCGCAGTTTCCGCTCGCTTCAGTCCAAAATAGCAGTCGGCCCCTCCTCATAGGAACTATCGGGCTGGAGATCGATGTCCTCCAAAGCAATGTGAGTATGGGACAAATCGTCCCTAAGATTTCCTTAGCGAGGAAATATGGAACACATCAAGAATCCTATGCAAGTGCTCCGGTAACCCAAGTCTATACGCAACTGGACCAATCAACTCTATGATAGGAAATGGCCCCACATATCTCGGTGCTAGTTTCCCCTTCTTCCCAAAACGCATAATCCCCTTCATATGAGATACTCTGAGTAAAACCTGGTCCCCCACTTTGAATTCTCTGAAGAATATCTTGGCATCAGCATAGCTCTTCTGCCGGTGCAGAGATACCCGAATGTGACTCCGTATCATCTCTATCTTTGCCGAAGTATCCTGAATCACTTCCGGCCCAAGGAGTTTATTGTCCCCCACTTCTAACCAACATGTTGGGGAACGACAAGGTATACCATATAACGCCTCAAATGGAGCCATGCCAATGGTGAACTGGTAGGAGTTATTATAAGCAAACTCCACCAGTGGAAGGTACTGCTCCCATCCACCCCCAAAGTCTATGATGCACATACACAACATGTCCTCCAACATCTGATTTGTACGCTCGGTCTGCCCATCGGTCTGCGAGTGATAAGCCGTACTCAATCGCAATTCAGTACCCATGGCCTCCTGGAAACTCTCCCAAAACCGTGAAACAAATATCTTGTCTCGATCAGACACGATATTTAGAGGCACACCGTGAAGTCTCACTATTTCTGAAATGAAAATCTGGGCTTACTGTCTCGTAGTGTAGTCTGTCCTTACGGGTAAAAAATGAGCAACTTTGGTCAAACGATCCACAATTACCCAAATGGAGTGGTAACCCCTCTGTGACGTAGGTAACCCCGTGATAAAGTCCATGGATATGCTCTCCTATATCCACGTCGGAACCTCTAATGGCTGTAAAAGTCCTGTCGGTCTCTGTTGATCCACCTTTACCAGCTGACAAGTGGCACATTTAGAAATAGACACCGTAATATCCCTCTTCTTCCCTCTCCACCAATAATGTCTTCTCATGTCTTGGTACATTTTATCCCCACTAGGGTGTACCGCGAACCGTGAGCCGTGCGACTCTGCCATCACCTCGTGTCGCAAGTCTTCCCCTTCTGGAACGACCAGTATCCCATCGAAGCGTAATCCCCCATCTGAGCTAACGGTATAGGATTCGACTCCCTCTGCTAGTAATCGAACTATCTGCTTCTGACAGAACGAGTCATTTGCCTGGGCCTGTATCACTCTCATAATAATCTGAGGTGTAATAGTCATCACAGACATAAACGATCGGGACACTGCATCCTGGTGTCCCAACTCCTTCCACTTAGCTTTCCACACCTCGACCACTTCATTTACTGGCCTACTGCTCAACGCGTCTGCTACCACGTTAGCCTTTCCCGGGTGATATTGGATATCAAACTAATAATCCTTCACAAACTCAAGCCACCGTCTTTGACACATATTTAACTCCTTCTGCATGAAGAGGTGTTGTAGGGACTTGTGGTCCGTCAACAACCGAAACTTCTCCCCCAGGAAATAATGTCTCCAAATTCGAAGGGCAAATACAACTGCCGCTAACTCCAAGTCATGGGTGGGGTAATTCCTCTCGTGAGGCTTAAGCTTACGGGAAGCATAAGCTATGGTCTGACTCTCCTACTGCAGCACACCTCCGAGTCCTTGTAAGGACGCATCAGTGTAAACTAAATACTCAACACCCGGTCTGGGCAATGCTAACACAGGTGCTGAGTTCAACTTGTCCTTCAACTCATTGAATGCCAACTGACAGGCATCGCTCCAGATGAATGGCACACCTTTCCGAGTCAGATGTGTTAAAGGACCCGCTATCTTTGAGAAACCCCGAATAAACCTCCTGTAGTATCCTGCTAGGCCCAAGAAACTATGGATCTCAGTTGGTGTCGTGGGCTGTCCCCACTCCCTCGACACGAATACCTTCCCCGGATCAACAGATATCCCCCGGTCTGAAATGATATGCCCTAAAAACTGAACCTCCTTCAGCTAAAACCCACACTTCTCATACTTTGCACAAAGCTCGTTCTGACGTAGCGTTTGCAAAACCTGCCTCAAATGCTCAGCGTGCTCCTCTTCTGTCTGAGAGTAAACTGGAATGTCATCAATAAAGACAATATTGAACTGGTCTAGGAACTCTCTGAACACCCTATTCATCAAGTCCATAAACACAGCTGGAGCATTGGTCAAGCCAAAAGGCATAACCCGAAATTCGTAGGAACCATACACTACACAAAAATGGGAAAATTATCACCTTTCAGCCGGCCAGCCTTGTCAAGGTCATTGACCGTGATAAAAAACATGCGTTTTATATCACGGTCATTGACCTTGACACGACCGTGACAAATAATTGTCACGGTCATTGACCGTGACAAGTCCGTGACAAATTTACTTGTCACGGACTTGTCACGGTCAAAGACCTTGACACAACCGTGACAATGTTCGCAGCAAAAACCCTATCCCTCTTCTTTTTTCCCTCTCGCGTCGTTCCCTCCATCTCTCTCTCTCTCTCTCTCTCTCTCTCTCTCTCTCTCTCTCTTCCATTTATATATATATTTGTGTGTATATTTATGTGTGTATGTGTATATATATGTGTGTGTATGTGTGTGCGTGTGTGGGGGGTGGGGTAGGGTGGGGGTAGGGGGTGGGGCGGGGTGGGGCAGGGTGGGGGAGGGGGTGGTGGAGCGGGTGGTGGAGGGGGGCAGGGGGTGGGGTGGGGTGGTGTGTGTGTGTGTGTGTGTGTGTGGTGGGGTGGTGGAGGGGGGCAGGGGTGGGGTGGGGTGGTGTGTGTGTGTGTGTGTGTGTGGTGGTGGAGGGGGGGAGGGGGTGGTGGAGAGGGGCAGGGGGTGGGGTGGGGTGGTGTGGTGTGTGTGTGTGTGTGTGTGTGTGGTGGTGTGTGGTGGTAGAGGGGGTGGTGGAGGGGGGGAGGGGGTGGTGGAAGGGGGCAGGGGGTGGGGTGGGGTGGGGTGTGTGTGTGTGTGTGGTGTGGTGGGGGAGGGGGTGGTGGAGGGGGGCAGCGGGTGGGGTGGGGTGTGGGTAACTATAATTTTGAATATAATAGTTATACTTATTAAAAATACATTTTGAATAACCCATAAACTCATCGTTGGCTCAATTCCATTTTGAATATAATAGTTATAATGATAATTAAAAATTAGGGCTCAAGTTATTAGATAAGATACTCACATAGCGCTTTTGGTTAGGGAATGCCAACACCCTAGCAATTTACGTATTGATTCCCGCGTTCCAAAACATGGTACACTTCCGTTCCAACACATGTAAATTAACACAAGAACATTTGCTTTTTTAAGAGGAAAAAGATAAATTATAGTGAATTTATAATGTGCTAAAATCTAAGAATAAACTGATAAGGTGGTTTTAAGAGAAAATCCTAAAAGGCTAGGATATACTTATTAAAAGTGTTTATATACATAATTCTCATATTGGAAATATAAAAAATGAATAAAAAAACTCTCATATCTTGAGAATATTAGAAGATATTTATTAGAAGAATATTATAAAAAATGATCCACGTTTCAGGTAACATTAGGTAGGACCCTATGTTTTCGTATTGTATTTGATGTTATAAAAAAAAATCATTTCACAAACACAAAAGCACCCTATTTAAAAATAATTGCATTTGATAGTTCATTTTAAATTCATAAAAAAATCTACCAACATTGTTGTTGTAAATACAACAAATTCTTGATCACAAAAAAGCCTTCAGTTCTTAGTATTTTATGACTAACATCATATGATTTTGAAACAAAGAATACATACCTTGAAAGATGCTCAGCAGTACTGGCTTTAGTATCTTCGAATTTGAGATGAGAAAGCACTTGTTGATTATAAAGTGACAGTAAACAAGACAGATGAACTATGAGTTAACTATTATCATAACCATAATAAGATAAATTAGACCTAAACTTAATTAAATCTTACATATAATTTAAACAAGATCCCAAACATGACTCCCACATCGGGAGGGGGTGGGGGTAGGGGTGGGTGGGGTTTTGAATATTATTTACATTCAAAATAAATAATTGATAATAGTTGGATAATAATTGGATAATAATTGATATTTTCATTCAAAATAAATATTTCATTTAAAAATATTGGATAATAATTGATATTTTCATTTAAACATAATATAGACGGAACATTTTTGAATGAAATATTTATAGACGGAACTTACACATACGTTATAATATAGACGGAACATTTTTTTATCTGTACTATTAATTCAATTAATTCAATTAGGTAAAACAAAATGTGTACTATTAACATTTTTTTATCTGTACTAATAACATTTTTTTTTACAGGAAAAATGTCTCCTTCAGATGTTAGGGCGAAGATGATGATGTTGTTTATGATGATGTCGTATGGGTTCGGTGGTAGCGGAAGCGACGAGAGCTCCTCCGCCCCTAGGCTCCCCAAATATGGAAAATTTGGGATTACCGTCGAAAACAAGTCGGAGCTTTTAGCGAGATCCCTCGAGCTTCTAAAGACGGTCATCGGCCCGGGGTTTATGAGTTGGAAGGAGGTGCCGTATGAGCTCAAGTTAGCTGTTTGGGCGGCACAACAGGTAATATTTATATGAATATTTCAATTTATATTTATATTTATATTTATATTTATTCACAACTAACATTGTATTTGTTGGACAGGAACAATTCAACTTGGATCCAAAGCTACGCGATTCCGTCTTGGAGCAGTTGAGGGAGCAACACAAGACGTGGAAGAAAAATATGCGGACACGATACTTTGGAAAAACACGAGAGTCCATTTTACAACGGCGCGGATCCGTCCCGCCCAAGGAGCCGATCTCATTGGCACAATGGCAAAAGTTCATTGACAATGAGATCGAGGATCGACAATTGACATCTCGCCAATCGGGGAGGGAAAATCGGGCTAAAAAGACGGACGTGCACTACTCCGGCCGGACTTCTTAAGCTGAGGTGGAGCATAGGATGCAGGTAAGATTTAATTTATCTATAACTACATAAATATATTATTGGATATTATTTTACTTTGCGGGGTCGATACTAATTTTACTTTACTTTATTTTATTTCAGGGGGTAGGGAGTGGGCCAGGGGGTAACCCACATAGGCTCGATACTTATGTGGCTCTTCGGACGAAGAAGTGGAAGGACAAGGAGGTGTCCCCGAGCGTCGCGGCCACGATTGTAAGTAATCGGACAGTTTAATTATTGTTAATTACGTTATAATTTTTTAGTTTACTTATTTTACTAATCATGTGCTTTTTGTCGTTTCAGGCAAAGCTTAAGGAAGTACATGAGTCGCAGTCTGATGCCGACAAGGCATCTTTGTCCACAGACGCACTCAGCCAAGTGCTTGGCTCTGATCGCAAGGGGAGGACAAGGGGAGTGAGATCGCGGGTGGCCAAATCTAGGATCATCGGATTGGAGACGAGCGACGCCGGCTTGGCTCGAACGGTGGATTCACACGACGCGAAGCTGTCCCGTTTGGAGGCGACGGTCCAAGATATGTACGCATTCATGAAGCGTACGTTGGGTGGAGACCGTAAAGGGAAAGGGAAGGAGAAGGCGGTGGAGGAGGAGGTGCGGGAGGACGAGGCGTAGGATGACGAGGATGTGGACCTCGCTGCTTCATCACCGACACGTTCGTACTTCGACAATCCACTTCCCTATTTGACGCCCTCCAACAGACCATTGTCGATAATTGGTTGGCCAAGCGTGTTCATATTGGACGTATTTGATGGCCAGCGGATAGGGAGGGGGTTGAGGGACCCGAATATCATCGATGGTGGAATAGTCCATGGACGTGTGCTTCAAGAGATGGAGTCCCGGGTGCTCGTCACGCATGTCATATCCGGGAAGGAGAACTCCCTATTGTGGTTGCGCGAACAATGCGGCACGACGTATATTAGTGGGTGCATCAATTCGTATGTTGTGTGGCCTACTCACCTCCTCAGTCTTATCCAAGACATGTAGTCACATTATTTTCAAGTTTGTCCATTTTAATTATATTTGGATTATATCGTCATGTATATTATTTTTACTTTGAATATTTGGATTATACTGTCATGAATATATTTGGATTATATCTTTAGTTTGTGTTGGATATATGATGTTTGGAACAGGTACAACGTTGCTATAACAGGTACAAATATACTGCTGGGCCGTGGCAGTGGCCATACTGCCCAGCAGTTTTTTTACCGTGACACGCCCGTGACAATTTTATCACGGACGTGTCATGGTCATTGACCGTGACAAGTTTTTTAAAAAAGGTCACGGATTTGTCACGGTTATAAACCGTGACAAACGTGTCATGGTCATTGACCTTGACACGACCATGACACAAAACGCGTGTTTTTTGTCAAGGTTATCAAGGTCAATGACCGTGACACGACCGTGACAAAAAAAGTTGTCTCGCCTCGAAATGTCACGGTCATTGACCTTGACAAGGTGGATTTGTCAAGGTCAATGACCTTGACAAATGTGCAGATTTGGTGTAGTGATATCTCGTCAAGAAAGCAGTCTTTGAGACGTCCTAATCCCTGATACGCAACTGATGGTATCCTGATCGCAAATCGATCTTTGAGAAGAAGGAAGCTTCTCTCAGCTGGTCGAATAAGTCATCGATTCTGGGCAACGGATACTTATTCTGTATCGTGACCTTATTCAACTCTCGGTAATCTATGCACAACCTCAACGATCCATCCCTCTTCTTTACGAACAACACAGGGGCACCCCACAGCGAAGTACTCCTCCAGATAAACCCCTAGACTAACAACTGCTCAATCTGATCCCGTAACTCTCTCATCTCTGCTGGAGCTATACGGTAAGGTGCGCGGGAAATAGGCAGAGTACCCGGCGTTAAATAAATCATAAAATCTATCTCTCTACTCGGAGGTAGTCCAGGTATATCCTGAAATACATCAGCGAACTCACTAACAACGGGTATCGCATCGAGTGGTATCACCACTTCCTTAGAGGTCTCATCCTCTATATAGTACAAATGAGTGTACGATCTTCCCTCAGGACGAGGCATCGCCACTAAAAACATATCCTGCTCGAGAATGGCAAAGATAATACTCTTACTAAAACAGTCAATCATGGCTCGATACGCAATTAGCCAATCCATACCAACAATCGCATCGTACTCAGTCATCTCTAACACTAACATATCAGCGGGTAAAGTAAACCTTCCGATCTCTATACCCACACCTCTACAAATAAGAGAAATCACGGAACCTCTACTCAACGGTGAATCTACATAAGTAACCGTGCTCTCTGCAGTGTCTAATAACCCAATAGTGCGTGCAAATCTCGTGGAAATGAAGCAATGTGTGGCCCCCATATCAAATAAAATACGCCCCATAGTCCCCTAGATAGAGAACATACCCTCGATGGCCGGTGGAACCTGTGGGGCTGCGGCATGCTAGAGTTGATACACTCTCCGATACTGAAGTTGTCCCTGCTGAACTGGGACTGCTGGAATGGGTGGTAGTGCTGCCATCTGTGGTGGTGCTGGGAGGGCGGAGGGAAATATAGGCCTCCGTGGCTCGTGTCGAGCACCCTGCTGCTACTGCTGTGGGGCCCTGCCCCAGTCAGGACAATCCTAGAATTTGTGGCTAGTCTTGCCACAAACAAAGCACTTTCCCGGGAAGTTTCCCCATCACTGTCCCTGTTGTCCACGACCTTGATGGCCATTACCATTCCTACCCTAGCCATGTTGGCCCTGCTGAAACTGCTGTTGTTGACCATTCTGACCCTACTGGCCCTGATGGCCATGCCTGAAACCTCCCTGTCCACTTCTGAAATCCCCAGATCTGAATCTCTTATGATCCCCCTGTTGGGAACCCTGGTCACCCTACCTGTGCTATCCCTGAGCAGATTGTGCCCCGCTGGCACCATTTCCCCCGTTCCTGCCCTAATGGCTGGACTCTCCTGATTTCTTGCTCTCAGACATGTGGAAGCGGTGATCCTGGCACTGTAGTAGTGCAGCGTTAACCACATCAGAATAAGTGGCCAACAAGAGACTCCCTAACAAGTGTTGACGGATCCTCCAAGTCAATCCATCCGTGAACTTCTAAATATTCTTCTCCTCAGTTGGTATCTCATCGGGAACAATGTTCAAGAGATTAGTGAATTCGACCTCATACTCGGCCACGGTCCTCCCCTCCTGTTTGAGGTTTATCAATTTCCTCCTCATTTAAGTGTGAACAGCTGACGAAAAATATTTACGATCGAACCGCACCCAGAACTCCTGAATAGAAAGGGCGTCCCTCTCCTCTGCGATGGTAATGGACTCCCACCACTGCAATGCATATCCCACTAGCTTGAAAGAAGCTAGTACTGCTTTTGAACATCTATGCACTCGTACATATTTAAGTGCCTCTGAATGTCTTCCCTCCACTGACTGGATACCACAACATCGGAGCTACCTGCAAACTCCGAAGGGTGTGCTTTCTGAAAAGCATCATAGACGCGTTCCCATGCAGACGGGAATGCATGAGCCTGAACTGGTGCGACTACCGGTGCCTGGGGTGTTTCCTGCTGTACAACGGCTAGGGCGGCATTTATCGCTTGGGCTACAATAGCTGCAACCTCTGCGGCATTCATAGTGCCCTGAACTGGTGCAGGCTGTGGCACTGGCTGTGCATCCCTAGGAACTCGCTGTGAACGTCGTGGAGGCATCTGAAATGAGAGTAAAGTCTTATAAGTTCACAGTTATTATCTCAAAATAGCTTAATAGCGAAGCATACGCAAAAGAATACGACAGTCCTAAAATATAGGGCTCTATATCAAAGAAAGCTCAGCGAAAACATAACAAGCCGTACAGATCCTAAGGACACTAGAACCTCATGCTCTGATACCACCTGTGACACCCCAACTAATTAAATACCGAGTAGCTACTCCTTTATTAAATTAATACAAAATGTCAAGTTGGTTCAGTTCATAGCATCACTGTTGAAAACATTTTAATAATTACTAACCACCTAGTATTTAAAAAGTGAGTTGCCAATTTTAATTAAATTCGATTAACATATAATAAGTAAATTATGAAATGCTAACATAACCACCACAACAAAGTTACAATAGAATAACCATCAAATGATAATGAGTCTGGAGGAATACTCCTCACAACAATCTGAATACTGAAATAAATAAAAACCAAGTCTACATCACCAAATTAATTACAACCCAAAGTCTGAAATAACTGAAAAGTAAGTTGTCTCTAAAAGGAATGGGGCAACATGCCCAACAAATGAGAACATCTAATAGTGGAGTCAAGATCGGAAGTGGAGGCGTATACTATCAAGGTCCTGTAACTTCCACAGCAGCTACAACACGTCACCTGAATAGAACTCCTATGCATGGTGTCCTTGTGGTTGGGCACCTAAAAGATTTTATAGCGAAATAGATTTGAAAGCAACCGGGTCAAAGCCCGATTGTGAAAATAGTTTAAAATTTTGCAAGTGTTTAATATCATTAAACAGTGAATATAAAGTACATGATAGTGTGTGCACTCACATGAGTTCCTCACCTCTAAACTAATTGTGCACTCCTATCGCACCCGTACCCATTCTAGTTATTCCCATTTCTAACTAGTCCGATACTAAAATCTAACATTTCTATACGATATTCAATTCAAATTCCCAACAACTTTTAGTTAACAGAGTGTTATAACTTATTATACAGTTTCCCATATTAGCACTACTAATTACTAGAGATCTTCCATTTTCACTTGACAAACTGTTGCTATTATTAATATTCACATTTATTCATCACAATACATTTCAATTAACTGTATATTATTCTCATCATAAATATACAATACTAGCACCCCAAGACTAAGCTGCGGTGCACACATACTCTGCTATCCAATCCCGGTACATCACGTACATAAGGACCACGTATTCCGAATCTCTCAGGAATCGTTTCATTAAACAACAACCACAAACAATGGAGGCGAACATAGTTCACATCACATGGGTCTCGCACATACCTACGCTCCCATGATCAGCAGACTTATTAACTTCTCAATAAGCCCTTCTCTGACCTATGTCCTCGAGGTACCAATCTAGACCCCCCCCCCCCACGTAGGCACACAAAGATTAGATGGTCCTAAATGAACGCCAACCTCCCATGATAGCAGGTACGGTACGTATGTTATACACAGGTAACTACATATACTAAGCATTCACACATCTTAGATATTACAATATTTTATTAGTGGTATACTTCTAGTTCTTATACCAACACTTAGCATTATACAAATCACAAGTCCCCGGTTTATATGTATTTAAGTTATCAATTATTCTCACTTCGTGATTACTTACTCGCTTCCCAATCCACAAATGTCATTCGGTTCAAGACACTATTCTAAGTTTTACTCCTCAATGTACCCCAATCTCCCTACTATACCCACTAGTTAATAAGGGAAAGTTATCTCGGCATTTAAATAAGTCTACGGGGTACTAGAAATCAATTCAGGCAAAAAAGGCCATTCTATCAACTCGTTAGAAATCTCGTTTGAACGAGGTCGTTCGAACGAGTGTCATTCGAACGAAATTCTTTGAATGAACTATTAACTCGTTAGAAAGGATACTGTCATCTCATTAGAAGTTCGTTCGAATGAGGTTGTTCGAACGACCTGGGCAGGTCTTCTAATGAGATGGCAGTTTCAGCCCAGAAATTCCCAAGTCCGTTTTTCTCAATTCTTCTCTCTTCTAAATCCACCCTAAGACCATCCAATTTATGTTCCAACGTTTTTCAACCATTTCTAATCATCCTAGATCATCTTTTAACCGATTTTAGGGATCAAATCTTACAAATCATCAAGGAATTAATATAAATCTCCAAATATTTCCCCAAACCCTAAGAACATGAACTCATAATTTTCTTATGCCCAATTACTCATCATAAATCCATTTATTAAATCATCATATATAACTCTTTGAATATTAATTTAGTACATCATCATTCTACATGCAAATCCTAACCCAAATTCAAAGTTTCTCCAACAATTTCATGGGTTTTCTTCAAAAATTTCAATATAAGATAATTCCTACACTAAACATGGAAGACACATTCAATTCACTAAAAATATCAAATCACTTGCCTTAGATTGTTCTTCAGAATTGATGTTGGTGAATGAAGGTTGATTATCTCCTTTCTCTACAGATTTTCTCCCAAGGTTGAAGATGGCTTGGTTTTGGTTCTTGTAACTTCTCTCCAACTTCTCTCAAAACTCTCGTAGCCCACTCTCTAAACTTTTGATGGTAATGGTCTTAGTGGCCCCTTTAAAATTATAAATATAAACTCCAATTTTCGTGGGTTTTAATTCCCTAATTTTTAAAATTACCAAAATACCCTTTTAAGTTGTCGGTATGGCCCAAAAATGCCCCGGGACCCAAACTAAACCCCCGGCTAGTGTTTTCTGAATATTTCGACCCTTTCGGACTCGTTGACACACTCAAAATGACCATTCGGTTGATAAAAATAAAATTCACTTTTTAATTCAAATAATTACATTCCTGGCGTGACTGACACGCGCGTCCCAACTAAATTTCCCAAATTGTCGTATTTTAGTCTCGCGACAATTTTAATATTTTCAATATTCATATATTGCCATATGTACACATCATAATCAAATACCAACTCACATCTCGTTAGTATTTATATCCGGATTAATTCTCAATTAATTCACATTTAATTTAATTAATCCCTTGAATAAATATCAATAAAATTACGGGGTATTACAAACCACTCAAAGCTGAAGTATACCCGTTGTCTCGATCATCGTACATATGCCCAAAAGAAATACTTGTTGGTGTGTATCATTTTTGTTTTACTTTTAGCATTAAAAATGTTCTTAGCTAATTTGTTAATTTTAACAATGTACAACAAAAAACTGAGCCTGAGGTACAAATTGGGAGGGTAGACAATTGGTTGTCAGGACATATACGCAGTGATAAAACTGTGTTGGAGAGTGCCAAAAGTTTCTATGTGAGTATAATATTTTTATTGTTGAAAATTTTAATTTTTAGTTGAACTTTTATAAAATGATTAACAAATTTATTTATAATAATATAGGTGGAAGTGAAGGCTGTGGAAGAGAAAAGAAAAGCCATAAGTATGATTGGAGAGGGTAGTAGGGATACTTTTGAGAATTATGACAACGATGTGTTAACACAAGTGTTTGGAAGGGATGTTAAAGGACGAATGCGTGGAGTGGGGTCCTAGGTCGCTAAGAAATAATTAATTCACACGGGGGTGACGAAGGCAAAATTTGACAAACATTTGAAAGGAAATGAATAAATTGCCTCAATGAAGAATGAGATCTCTAATGTTCACTCACAGTTGAACGAGGTTACTAGTATGTTGCATATGTTTATGTCAAAATTGGAAAATGGAAGGGAGAGCTCCCCTGTAGGGGTAACTCCACATAGCGAGTTTGGTTCCACTTCAGATCATCGTCCTATCACTTTATCTCAAAATTTGAGTAATCTTGTCAACACTCCATCTCCCACTCTCAATCCCACTCATATTCCTACCCCCCTCCCCGCTCCCCTCCTTTAAAAAAATCCCCCGTCATTGTACTTGATAGGTTTGGTGTAGAATTCGCAAAGGGACATGTTGGGATACATAATGGTGACATGTGTCACTTCAAACGCCTTGGACTTGGGGAAAAGGTAGGTTGGGTTGAAACAGTGCTTCAACCTGACACTTCTCTGTATAATACTCCTCAAAACGGTTTTGAAACTTTGGCGGGCTTTTCAGATGGAGGATTTGTTATTTGGATGGAAAGTTGGTTGAAGTATGTTTAGAAAGTTCATCTTAGTTTGGCATATTTTAGTGTAGGAAAGATACTTTTGGATTAATGTTTTCGTTGATTGTTCTTAAATTTTAGTGTAGGAAAGATACCTTTGGATTAATGATTTGGATGACAATTATTAAATTTTACGTATGTTTGTTTTTCTCATTAATCTCGCTTGCTATGTTGGGTAAATGATACTTTTGGGTTAATGATTTAGATGACAATTGTTAAATTTTATATATGCTTGTTTTTCTCATTAATATCGCTTGCTATGTTAGGTAAAACCTTTTTAACTCCGCCAATTCAATGTTTTATCTTTGCATTGCCAGTCGCAAGCTCGGATAAAGGAGGAGGGGAGAGGTCATTGGTTCCGTAAAGGTCTAAATTCATTTTTTGTTCTCCTGCATAATGACTATATATTGGTGATTGAATTTAAGATTCCAACTCTCCCCCTTATTATTGTTTTGCGGAGGTATTTAACATTCTAAAATTTTGATATCAGGGTTTGATGATATCATTTACGCTATTAGCCAATGAATTTTCTTTTATGCTACTTAATTTCAAATTTAGTGTACTACAAGCCTCCAACTTCTGTACATGTGTGTTCAGAATTTCAAAAAAGAACAACACAAAAGGAACGGATGTGCTTTCTGCATACATATAAAATAATCACCTTATTTAATTAGGTAATGTAACAAGGAGGGGACAATATGCTATATATTCATAGTTGTTCAGGTTTCAAAGGAATAAGGACATCAAGACCTATGGTTTCTCTTTCTATTCGACTCACAAATGATAGTTTATTTGATGTATGTTTGTTATTTATGTGTTGGTGTCTAATTTATATTTTAACTTTTGGGGCTCAACATTTTAGAAGAATCTTCCCCTTAAGATCCAATGCAAGATCCAGCACGTAAGTAATTTTACTCCCCTCTTTATATATATATATATATATATATATATATATATATATATATATATATATGCATGTTATTCAGTAATTAATGAGTAAATTCGGGATTCGTTTGCTCTGTTATAAGAGAGTACACCACCAATTACTGCTTAACTCGAGCAGTGTCCTTTATCACATTGTCAGAATTTGTTTGCCTACGCTTGGCAGTGCTTATACCAGCTGAAACTTAAACATCTTCAGTGCATACAATATGCTTATTTGTATACGTCACTGAATTGACATCATGACTAATAGAATTTAGTTTTTTGGTAATATCTAGGACTGGACAGGACAAAATTGTGCTATAAATACAGATCTCAATTGATAAATTGAAGTCATAGCTATAAATTGTTAGTATCCCTGCTATGAGTGTGAGTAGGTTGATTCATAGTTGTTGGTTTAACTGGTTAACTTAATTCGATCAGTGATATGTTTCGCAATGTTTACATATGTTTGTTTAGGATTGGAAATTCTCTTATTAATAGGGAATTTATCCTCTTCTATTATTTTATTAAAAAAATATCTTTTTTGATAAACCCCTGAGTTGAGTTTAGAATAGGGCACTGTAAGTATTGAGAATGAAGATAAATTTGAAGATCCTCATCTGATCAATTTGAACATATTAACTTGTACTCAATCTTTGGATGGTAAAATTGGGAAGTAACCTAAGGATGCTAAAGAATTATTGGCACAAACTGGCCATGCTAATCCTGTTATGTCTCCCTTCCTTGTGCCTCTTGTATCTACCCTAAAAGGTAGCCTCGAGAAACTAGGAATCCCACCCCCAAGATTCGCAAAACAAACACAAAATTTGCATGAGATGTCTTGTTCATGTCAGGAATTTATGACAAGATTTCATATCTGTGCAAAAACTGACAGGAAATTGACATAAAGTTATGCCATAGTGTTTTGTATTATCTCATTCCGTGTTCATTCCTTTGGAGGTATGTCGTGTTTGTGTTGTTCTTGTTACCTATTTAAGGGAAATGATTTTTTATTTTAATTAATTTATCATCTTTTTTCCCAGTTTCTGAAATTGAGTTTCTTTTTAATGGAGCTCGTGGTTTTAATGGTGGTCGTGGAAATGATCGCATTCATACGGGAGATTGCATAGGACTTCAAATTTAGCATGTTGGTCAGTCTAATTTTCCTTCTCAATATCATTATAAATCTCTTTCCTTCTATATCTAAAAATCTTTGAAGTGTGGTACGGTGGACTTATGGTCATTTTTCAACTTCTCAAGGACAAGACCGAATATGTTCAACCAATTCTCCCATGAGTTGATATCCATGTGTGGCAGCAAATGAATGCTACGCATTTCCCTTTCGTTCACAGCTCATTTCCATAATTTCAACAACTCATGCTGCAATGCATGTGTGACGAAAAATTTGATGTCTTAAATAGTAGATATAAATTGGAAACACGGGTGATCAGTATGTGCGCTTAGTTACTACTATGACCATAATTTCTAACTCCTAAATGGCTCAAGTACACGGAAGAAAAATTTGTTCAAAAAATACAATTTTGGTGTTTACTGCCCTCAAAATATAGTCCGCGTGTTCACTTCTATAATAGTGTATAGATAAAGATACTGATCTTATAACGTTGATTCACTATCATGGTTACAATTATCACTCATCCACATTGGTTTCATTGCATGATGAGAGAGAATGGTAACATGTGACAATAATCCTTCTGTCAATTATTTTTTTCTTAAATGATAGTATTTTCCTTCTGACAGGAATGATCAAGCGTGTCTATGAAACGAAGTTGGGAATTATTTCTCAATGTTGCCTATATCAAGGATTAATAAGCAATATCTTGAGAATCTGGCTCTTAAGATCAATGTGAAATTTTGTAACATTTCATATGTACTAAATTTTTTTTTCTTACTTCAATATTTTTACTCCTTTGTGTACTTTGTTTTGAGGGTGTCAAGCAGACCTCTTGAGAGGGGGATGTTCTAGAGGGAAATTTTTTGACGAATGGGTTGTGATTTTGGTGTTTTTTCTCTTATACTTAGAACAGTTAATCCATGATTTAGTCTGAAGCTAAGTTCCTCTCTAGCCTCCAAGTAATACCCTAGAAATTTCCAAGTAGGATTTCTTGGCTAGGGCCATTTGGGGGACCCTTTTAGCCCCCGAATGGACAGAGGGACCACTTACTAAGATTAAACACTTTGGTTAGGAACTTTGGCATCATTTTTGGTTTTAGATTTTGTTAAATCAAGTGTAATTGTGGGCCTCGATGAGGTGAGGGAGGTCGCGCAAAGTCTCGCCTCTTATCTTGACGGATTTGTATGATTAAGCTCCCTTTCACAAGTTGCCACCACTACAGATCTTATGCACTTCTTTGTACCTGAATAAGAAAAATGAAATTAGACCCCAAGAAGTTACAAAAAGAAAAATCGAAACTCAATTAATGGGATTACTTTTGATGGTACAAGTAGGAGCAAATAAGCATTTGAAGTAATCTCGAGGGAAAGGGTTGTCTCTGGTGACCTTTTGACGGTATTTTATTCATTGATATCCACCCTTCACTATCTGTACATTGATCTCCACTCTTCATAATCTTTACATACAATGAATTAATATGTATTATAGTTAATAGATACTAAATATTGATAATATAAATAAAAACAGGACAATTTGTTTTTCATCTCATTATTTAAGAGACTCATCTGTTTCATTTCCAATTCAGAAAAAAAAAACTTTTTTCTTAAAATTAATGATAATAAAGGCAAAAAAAATACATAACTGTGTAAACTATTAGAGTTCAAATATTGGTTATAATTTTGAAACTCCGTGTTATGTAGATCTCTTACAGCATTTGACTGGTATATATAGACCTTTAATTTGCACACGACACAACAAACTATGGTATATGGTCAAGGTAGGGGTGTTATAATCAAATCTTTCAACATTTGTAATGTTTGACATTATTCTGAACTCACTTGAAAAACCTTAGTCAGACATAGGGGATGGTGGTTCTCCCACTTGGCATGGTATGGTCATGTAATGAATTATAGGATTACATTACAGTTTCTTTTTAGGTCAGCAATGCTGGAAATTTCATGCAAACTTATAAGCCTGACAGGGGACACTCTGTCCGTAGAAGCCTAAAAGACACTTCGTTCACAATTGTTACAATATATGTGTGTAATTTTTTTTATTGTAATTAATCTATATAACAGCTACCTCTTCTACTCTTTATTAGGTGTATATGATGTATTCTTCAGTATATAAGAGCATCAAGTAGATAAGAGAACTATTTTATACATTTCTAATACTATCAGTTTAATGTATCTACTAAATATTATCTTATGAATTTGACACAATGTGATCATTTTCTAGGGTATATAACCTTTATTTGGTGTGGCATACATTTTGCTTTCAACAAAAAAAATATATATATATCTTTTTTATATGAATTCTCTGGTGATGGAGAACAATGTTGAATACCAACTTGCTTAGGCCCTTTGATCATACACTACCAAAAAGGGTGAAATCCCTGAGCTTTGATTGGGAGCCTACGCTCATTATCATTGATTGACTTGTAACTGACCACATATAGGAATGTTTTTACTATTCCTTTCAGTGCACCAAAATATGTCTACTGTAGATCCATATTCACTCCTGGAGAAGACTTTACATAGTATAATTGTAAGAACTACAATCATATTTTGGTTGGTCATTCCCATTTAAAAGTGAATCAATTTCAGAAGTTAGGGATAGGATGGGACCAATACAAGTTGAGATGATTAAAAAACATGAAAATTTAATCTTCCAATCCCCCGTACAATATGCAAAACCATGTAAAGACTGAAACTAATACATATATGCGCGCGCGCACACACACACACACACACACACACACACACACACACATATATATATATATATATATATATATATATATATATATTATAAATGGAGTCTTCAAAGTGATGCACTCTACACGTTAGTGTCTAATATGCAGAGACGAAGGCTTCAAAGTGGAATATTGTGCATGTCAGAGTGTTCGATAAGGCTGCGTACATCTACCCCCAGTACCCCGCAGTGGTGTTCGCCTCATGCACTAGGGTTGCCCCTTTTTTTAGTACTGATAAAGAACTTAATAGTAAGTTTGTTGAGATGTTGATGATGAGATTGTGAGGGCTAATAATGGGAAAATAAAATCTTTATTTGTTAGCCATTAGATTCCTAGGGAAAAAATCTTCATTTGTAAACCATTAGATTCCTAAAGAACTATTTTATACTGATAATGCAGCAGGTTTTGCGTGTTGCAACACCAAATTATAGAGATGATCCCGCTAACGTAATCCTCCTACTTCTTATCACGCCTTTGGAATCCCTTCAGTCATAAAAATTATTTGAGTTTTGAGATTTTAGAATAAAGATGCAGTCATAATCCTGCTTTCATATTTGTTGTTAAGCCGTGGCAATGACTTATATTGAGTAATATAATTTTATTTATTTTTGCATGTATTGTCCGTTGATTTTGTTATGAGTTCATACTAGGTTTTCATCGACAAGTAGGGGCAGTTTAAAGACATGTTAAAGGAAAAGAGTTTATATCTGAATGGACATAGAATTTCTTCTCTATAGTTATATCTTAGCGAACATACCAGTGGTATCGTAGGTCAAAGTATGATCATGCTGAATCTTTATTATTCGCATCAAGAATTGCTCAAAATTATGTTGTTCTCACTTGATTCTCAAGATAATCATTTTTAGATCCCATAGTTTTGTAGTTGGGCCTCCGGTTGAATTTCCAAATTAGATATTGTTAATGTTCATATCCCAAGTTTTTAGTGTTTTTCTCAAACTCTTTTGCTCATCGATGCATCAAATTTTGATTTTATCGAGGTTGTAGAGGAGGCCTTCTGAAAATAAGGGCATTTTATCAAATTTTGATTTGGTCAAATTGGATCATAAACCCATCAAGGGGAATTTGTGTGTTGTTCTCAAACAATAAGCTGTAAAATATTTGACCATCTTTCCGTATCACTTGTGCACTGATTTGTAGACCTTGACCAGTTGATGCTGGTAACAGAATAGGTAAAGGAGGGCTAGTAGGTTCTACAGGCTGATCAACAGGAACAATATCATTATTACCATCCGGGACCATTAAATTGAGTAAATCTGGAATAGGAGCTGCAGGTGTAACTGGTATCGGAGTTGGTTTCCCCACAGTGGCATAAGGAGGAGCACCACTTGATGTAGGTGGTGGAGATGCACCAGGTGCATAAGAAAGCGATTCGGAATACCCAACTTCACTACCATCTAGATAGTCATCTTCTTTAGTTTTCCGAGTCAGTCTTTACATGGGTTACAAATCTGTCTAGGGGCTTATGCTATACAGATGACAAACTAGCAATGTTGGCCAGAAGTTCATCAAGAACACGACATCCTTAGCTGCCTGAGGGTCAGATGAAAGAAGACGCCAATATATGTATGCATGATCTCACAAATCTAGATTGTTAGTCTCTACAGTGGCATTATTTAAGACAACATGAATCATCTGTTGTGGGCCCTCGAGTGACTTATTAAGGAAAAGTTTGACTGTTGCTGTCAGTAACTGCAACTGGACTTGTCCATGTTCTTCAGGGAAACTCTCCAAAAAGTTTTCAGGGAGCTCATCAGCATTATCAATTCTTTCAGCATACTCTCCAATTATTTAGATCATTGATGCCTTAGCCTCTGGCTCATCTAAAGTGTCTAAGCTCTCACAAAGTGTAGCAGTGATGGACTCATAAGTGTTAGGATATCTCCTAAATATATATTTTATGGCTATAATAGATTCTTGAACGACATAATTTACTTTGATCTTGATCAGCTCAAGAAGAACACTAATGCACCGTTCAGCTGCTCTCTTTAGCTTGATGGCACAATATCCAATAGCATGAACTGATTTTCTAATAAATTCAACATATACTTCTGTAGCATACTCTTTGAACTCCTGCATAACCTAGCCTATATTTCTATCGAAAACAAGTTTGATCATAATATCTAACTTTTCCATCTTCACGTAATCTAAATCATTGTACTTGCAGAAAACACCTTGATTTCATAGGTAAGGATTGTAAGTCGTCTTTGTACGACAAGGTTGATGTTTCGCAATGCAACATAGTGAATCTCTAGTTTTTCAGAAAGCAACATCATAGGAGGGGGAGCCATTTTTTTGCAATGATTTTGAACCAAATGAGTACTGGTGATGAGTTCCATTTCTTGAAGGATCATCTTAATAGCGGAAAGAACAACCGCACAATTTTCATACTGCAGTCGTGGAGTAACTCGCTCAATGTTAAATACCAACTTTGCTCAGGGCCGCTGTTGTGTAATATAATTTATAAGATTTCAAACAACCAGTACGAAGCCGATGTTTTTTTAAGACGGTTCGGCTTACACAACCCTACTTGTACTTATGTTCGGCACTAGCAAAAGACAGGTCGATGTGCAATTTAGGACCTCATATTTGCTTATAAGTTCCAGTTCTTTATGCTTTATAGTTTCTATTTTCTATTTTATACTATAGATTCAATTAATACTAATTATTATAAATTCAGACCTCGGTTGGGGTGTGATTGGTCTTGAAAAGGTGTACCCAAGCTCGGCCTTATTTTTATCGACCTAAAAAAGAAAAATTTCAAGTTTGATATACGGGACTACATAATTAGACCAGACCCTATGAATTAGCATCTTGCACCTTTTGGGTGGAGAGTCCTCGGCCAGTTGGCCAATATGTTTATTTTGGGTCAAAACACGGTTGATAGAGTTTTATTAGACGTACATTGCAGTGGTATTGGGGTAAGTGACCTGCTTTGATTTTGGTCTCTGTTGGTGGTTAGGTTTTATTATTTTTTTGCTCAATAGAATCAGATGAATTTAATTTACTGTGCAGGTTATATCTAAAGATGAGTCTGTTAAAATGTCGAAAAGCTTAGAAGATATACGGAATTCTTCCAATCTGCAAAAGGTATAGATATTCTTTTGAAATTTTGATTATTAAAATACATAGTATTTATAGGTGGTGTCATTTTGTTTCTTGATTACATACGAGAAGTTCAACTCTGTTACTTGCATATACCCTGACTAGTAATTATGATTCTAACATTTTTGTATGTCAAAGTGTTTCTATCCGTTTAAGGTTTAGTTAGTACTTAGGTACTTGAACAGGTGGGAAAGAAATGTTAAGAATTCCTTTTGAACTAGATCATTATAGGATCGATCTGAAATTAACAATCCTGATTAATCTCTCGATGCGCTCTATTAACGCAACAGTGAGAACTTACAAACTTACAGGATCGATGGTGAATTTTCAAAATTATAGGAGTTTGACTAGTAATTATTCGATATCTTCTAAGCTTTTCGATATCGAATAATTTTGAGTCAGACTACTATAATTTTCACTTCTTTGGGTTTGACCCGCATCTTGATGGATTAGCTCATTGACTGTTAAGCAGATCACTTTTCACTCATGTTATACCAAAAATATCCATAACTAAAACAGAACTAGTGGGGAGTAAATCCCACTCTTCTATCTTGTGAATATTTCTGCGAGTATAAAACCAATAAGTTAATATTAAAAATAATACTAAATTCTCAAATTTCTTGTGGGAATATGAAGAGTAACGCCTTTCTTGACGTGAACTGTTGGAATGCAACTATACACCATGGGTCATGTGGGATTAGACCTAACCTCAAAAAAGAAAGATAAAAAGTAGTAACATGCACTCAATAAATGAATTGAATTTTTTTTCTAACGTTAATAGAACTAGGTCAGGTACACAAACTGCAGTTTCTTATAACCCTCCATTACACCATGGAGTAGTACAACCACCCAATAAAATAAATTATTTTCCACCTCTCTCATCTTTAATTAGGAAGAAAATGGATCCTTCACACTTGCTAATAACTTCGACGAAATTAGAAAAATTTGTGTGACTTAGATCTGAACGCATGAGTCCTAAGATTATATTTATTTTAATTGAAATTATCATTCTCTTTGCTCAAGGGTGATAAATTTTTGCGAACATGTTAGGAGCCCCTAAAGATTATTGTTGAACGTTCTCTGCCTTTTTTCTTCAAAGGCTTCTTTAAAATCTTGGACGTGACCACTTTTTTTTTCTCCGTTGTATAGAATTCCCAAATTCAATGAGTTTTCTTTAAATTGCATCTGTGTATAAGACACGATCCACCATTCCATCTCACATCTTCGGCTAGCTTCTTGCAATAGTGTTTATTGTCCTTACAAGCCTTAAACTCGAATGAAGTTCTTGTGCCAGGATATATATTTTCTGTTGATTTTGACCTTTATAAGCTACCTGGCTATAAGTATGATTTAGCGGTCAGTCAATATATTTTACAACAAACTCGTACTGTACATGGAATTCACACTTAGACCTCTGAATATCTCTCTCGTCTTGTTAGCTGTCTCCAGGGAAGAATATATGAAATATCATCTCACCTTAATGAGAAACCTTTATTGTTCAAATGCTCTTATTGCTCTTTAAATTGATAAATGCAGGAATGGACCACTTGATCAGAAAAATGGAAGTATCCGGGAACTATAATTCTTATCTTTAGACAGACGACTTCAACATGAACGGTTAACAGTCCTCTCATCAGTTGCTATTCCACTTGTTTAACAAAGTAAATATATGAGATATATTTATGGAAATATATGGACTCCCAACCAACGCCTAACTATCTAGATTTATGTACAAACACATCAAATGATACCACAGTAACTATGGCCATTTTTGTATATCGATTACTCTTCAATAAGATTACACGTGTGTCAATGGCCTGAGAATGTACTAGTATTTTGTGTTATTTACTCAATTATGATTACACATTTACTAAGGTTATTTTTGTTCAACAGGTTCTTATTGGAAAAAATGAAGATTAATTTTGGGAGAATTCAGTCTACTTTTGCAAGGAATATAATGAAGAGTACTTTTGGGAGAATAATGTGTAGAACTTTAATAATGTTATACTTCGTTTAAATTTTGTGGTTCAAATCTAGATGGTTTATCTTGTACTACATTTTGTTTTGAAAATTGTAATGGTTGTGAATGAATTATAGTTTTAGATTGGTTTAATATCATCGAAATGTAGTGTCATTCATTTTGTCATGTGTATTTTGAAATTACGTCTTGAATGAAAATCGTGGGAATTGGTTCTGCATTGCCATTGATTGAGCACGCGAGTTATTACAAGTCTATTCATATATATTTGTTTAATGAGAAACTACTATTTTTTTAAAAATACAATGATATTGTTAACGAAATTTAACCGTTACAAATAAAAACATCTGCTACAAATATATAACACTCCAAATCCGTTACGATGTATTTTGTAACGGTTTTATCTGTTACAAATTCTATATTTGTAACGGATCAAAACCGTTACAATTTAGTAAATCCGTTACTAATATATGTGATGTGTACCAACGCCAAATCCCTTACAAAATAAATTGTAACGGTTTTAATCCATTACGAATATTAATTTTGTAACGGATTTTATCCGTTACAAATTTTGTTAGTAAAATAAATAACGCCAATTTTCTAACGGATTTAATCTGTTGCAAATATTTTTCCTAACGGTTTTTGCCCGTTACAATTGGCTTGTTTTGGTGTAGTAAGTGTTGCCAATCCTCTGGGTTAATTCATATATAAACCTCTCTTTCTTTCGCACCTTGTTACTCAGCTCATCTGGCACAAAATCAGCTAAACGAGTGAACTCCTCCTCATACTCTGCTACGGAGAGACCACCCTGGTTCACCTCACTAAACTTCTTCTACTTCTCGATCTCCACTACTAGCGAGAAGTACTTGTGATTAAACCGCACCTTGAACTCAGTAATTATCATCATATCTCTCTTCTTGGCAGTGGTGATTGACTCCCACCACTATAATGCTGCTCCAGATAGTCTGAAAGTGGATAACATCTGCTTCTTCTCACTTCACTCCACCATGATCAAGTGGCACTGTATGTTCTTCTTCCACTGACATGCCTCAACTATATCAGAGCTACCCTGAAACTCGGGCCAGTGGCACTTATGAAATGACTCTCTAACTCTCAGTCAAGTCGATGGCCTTCGTTGGGCCTGGATCTCTGGTGCCACTGGCGGCTGTGGCTGCGACTGTGGAAAATGAACGGCCATGGCGATCATAGCTTCATTGACTGCCTAGGTTACTATCTCGACCACTTGTGCAGTCGTCATGCTCCCAAGTTATGGTTGTGGTTGTGGAACCGCTGGCTCCTGAGGAGTCTCCCTCTTAAACCCTTGATGTTGCCCTAGCCTGACGTCCTCTCTTAAGCGACATCTGAAATTTCAAAACGAGCTGTATGAGTTCACCATTCATACATCAATAATAATGGAAGAACGTAAATGCGCGTATGCAAAAGAATACAACAATCCTGTCATAAGGCTCTACATCAAAGAACGGTAAGCTGAAACATAAAAAGCCATACAGATCCTAAGGACTCTAGAACCTGATACTCTGATACCATCTGTGACACCCTGCCTAATTAAAAATCGGGTGATCAGTTCTTTACTAAATTAAAAGGGATTTCTCATCTAGTTCATTCTTAGCATCACTGTTGAAAACTTTTTAAAACTACTAATCGCCTAGTATTCAAAAAGTCGATGCTAATTTTTTTTTATCTTTTTTATTAAACAATAACAACATGCTAAAAATATCAATTAAACCATCCACACAATCGCTGAGCCTAAATCAACTGAATCAATAAATAAAAGACTGGCTGAATAAACCATCGGCTAAAACTGCCAACTCCAAAATAATAATCCAAGAGAATAATAAACTGTGTACAAAGTGTGACAGAAATAAAAATAACTGAGGTAACATGCTAAAATAAAATACTGAGTTGCATCCTACTCTAGGAATAAAATGCCTGAAGCGTCTAAGTCCAAATCCTGCAACACTCAAACATGTTGCATCCACGCATCCCTAGAATAGATTCGTCAAGTTTGGGGTCTTTATCAATGGACACCTAAAATGTTTTGAAAATATTTTGTAAGTACGGGTCAGAGCCCAAATCCTTTTGAAAATATTTTGCAACTGAATTAAAATGCAACAATTAAAATCTACGAATGCTCTTCATATTTAAGTTAGTGTCGCACTCACTTGAGATACTACTCACCCCTCATCTACAGTGCACACCTAATGCTTCTTCCTAACCCTCCTAGTTACACTACCCCGTCTAACTATCCTTGTCCTCAAAATTCCTTAACATGCTACTCTAGCCCGAGTAATTTGTACTTTTACTTCATAAGTTATTTATCACATTAACTTAATAAATCCTCTTTCAATGAACTACATAACAATCTCACTAGTTATATACAAGTAATACCTTTTTACTTTATGTAATTGGCCCGTATATAAATATCTCCATCATATATATGTATAAGATATTACAATATTCACACACATGTCGTATACATAACCATCCTCCCGAGTAGGCACTCATCGGATGTTTTCTCTAAAATGCTATCACTATAGGTATACTCATCCACCTGGTTACCTGGAGATGATTAAATACCATCAAATCAGGTAAAAATATAAGTGTAATGGAGGCGGTCATAGTTCCTACCTAGAGTGAGGACAAATCATACCCAAAGCACCTCTTCTCTGAAAAACGGACACTATGACCTGGGGATTATACTCGCCCGGCTCCTCAAGCCAGGGGATTCACCCACATCGCGCAACCTCTTGTGATAACATTAGAGGGGTATGTATTCCTCTAAATATTATTCACCAATGTTTATAAAGCACACAAATATATATATACTACACAATCACCGCATATATATATTTAATTTAAACCGGCTAATCGATTCACAAATCGCGTAGCACTATCCTAAAATATCCGAGTCCATTACCCAACTCTAAACTTTAATTAACTTTCCCATTAATTAATTTTATTATCATGGCATCATTCAACCAAAATACCCGGACACATTCCCTTGGCCCGCAATTCATTTCTTGGAATTTATTGCTCCAAATTCTATAATTTAGATGTCTCCCTCTTTCACTACGTAATTACTAAATTCCCCTTTTATCTCCCTAACTGTTTAATAAAAAAGAACTTCCCAAAAAACCATTCTGAACCATCAATTTCATCTCTGGTCCAGCACAGAGGACAAAACAAATTGAGTCTGGTCCACCCACGTCGTTCGAACGACCCACCGTGTCATTCGAATGGCAGGTGGCATCACGCGAACGAGGTTGGTCGCTCGATCGACCTCTGGACATTTGTCTATCTTCTTCTTCTTCAGATAATCTACCATGGGAGTATTTCTACAACCTTTAAAACCCAGAATTCTTCCTACTATTAATCCTTTATACTAAATCGATTTCCACTAGCTTTAAATTCCAAACTCAGGCTTAACTAACAATCCAACTTTGAAAACCTTTGATAACCCTATATCATCTTACTGTACACAAATGTTTCCCTAAAAAATTCATCGCTCAAATTTCACTAGATTTTCCAAAACTCTTCCTCAATTTATTTTACTTAACATCAATTTGCAGTTTAATATTTGGGTCTTACACTCACAAGACTAAACCTCCCACAGTAGACTTCGTATAATAATCTTCCTTAACAAAGTTCGTACAAGATGTTCCATAAATAAATAAAAACCTAATTTATGAATTAATCCGACCCAAAAATGCTGAATTTTATCACACCCACCATGATATGAATGGATTATCAAAATCTTACATTGAAGCAATTTAACCACTTGCCTTTCTAGTTGTAGAGTCTGAATTCCTTTGGTGTAGATGATGATTCCACGAAGAACACGAAATTCCTTCTTGATTTGGCTCTCCAAAAATCTCCTTGCTTTCTCCCTATTTTCTTCTCTAGAGGACTAGGTTTTCTCCTTTTGAATTTTATCTGTCAAAATACCTCTAATTTGGATTATCTATATTTTCCTTATAGAGTTATGTCCATTTCAAACTCTTAAAATTATCTTTTCTAATACAAATCCAGAAATTAGACTTGTGGGCTAATTTAAAATGGCCCAAACACCCCCGTGTGAGTCCGGTTATGCCTAAAAATATTTCGAGACCCAATTACTATCCTTGGGTACTCTTTTTCGACTATCTCAACCTATCCGGAATCAACCGTGTCCTCAGAATTGCCATCTGAATTACTTTCTAACCTTCTTCAATTTTCGTCCTAAAAAATGCGACACAAAATAATCCGAATAATTAAATCTCAATTCACCAAATTAAATAAATACTCCAATTTAAATAATTTCTCCAAATCATAAATTTAAATTTCTCCAAATTAAAAATAATTTCTATCTCACCCTAAAAAATTAATTTCTATGTCCACAAAATTACGAGGTGTTTATATATATATATCCTATTTGTTAGTAAGAACATCTCCACTGCTTAAACTAAAATAACATAAAAAATTGTTTCAGTGATTAAAGTTTGATATTCCAACTTTTATCAACTTCTTGGATTTGTTCATTTTTGTTTTTTAAAATCAGATTAACATTTAAGTCTACTCTGGTTAGGTATATAATCAATATCTCTCTGTTTATTAGAATCAGAGTTTAGATCTTTATAAATATTGAGTGTTCCTCTATTTTGAAGATCATAAATCTAAACACATTTGTTGAACCATATTTTGTGTGTGTGCACGCGCGTGTGGATGTGTACCCACATTCGTTTTAAAGTAGATCAGGAATTAAAATATTTTTTGTCTTAAAATTATTTAAACTAGTGTAAGGTCTATTTGTGCTCAGTTGTGTAAAACTAAACTTCTGGAACACTCTTCCCGAGTTGTGTGTGAACATGTACATATAACTACTTTGTATTTAGATTTAATCCCTACTGTTGATTATTTATTACTAATGAGAAAACCTAGTACGTGTTTCATCTCTTAGTAATTTATAATCTTTTTTATGTACTGATTAAACCAAACTCATTTAATTAATTATGTTAGTGGTACAATATCACTAATATCCGTGTATTGGGTGTGTAGTTGTGCGTGTGTATCTACTGGTCACTACCTTGGTGTGATTATTACTGTATTTCATATTGTATGTGGGGTTGGATAACTTAGTCTGGGTTTACAGTTTGTATTGACTGAATTTATTCATTTACACTTCTAATTCTGTATTTTGTAATTAATCATTGGTATTAGTGGACTTGTGTGTGTGTGTGGGGTCCAGGAACTAAGGGACCCGGGGTTTTCTAGTTTGTTGGTTTTCTTATGAACAAATACTGTGTTATATTCTGCTTTTCCTTATCCCATTCTAAGTCATTTTTCTTTTGGACAACGTCATCACAAATCTTTTTTTTTTTGTGTGTGTACTGCAGTTTCAATCAATTTTAAAACTGATTTATAAAAAGAGTTAAAAGAGTTTTATTTAATAACTAAAATACGTAAGGGTGATTAGGTTATTTCAAGTGGTATCAGAGCTTCAGGGTTCACTTTTTAAAAGTTTTTATTTCTCAAAGATCCGGGACTCTTTTGTTTTAAATATCAATATTTTATTATTTGTGACCATAATGGGTCTTTCGTACGTCCTCCCGTGTTCTATGGTGACAACTTCGCTTATTGGAGAGAGAGAATGGTTGCGCACCTCTAACACTTGGGAGATGAGGTATGGGATATGGTTGAACTAGTTTTTCAGCTCCAACTCATTTAGTTGGTGATGGTGATGCTCAAATTTATGCAAGAAAACCTCTTTCGAAATGGAATAAAGACAAAAGGTTAAAATCATACTATAACAATAAAGGCAGAAATGCTATTTTTCAAGTGACGGGTGCAACTGAATTTAAAATAATTTCAGTCTGCAGCACATCGAAAGAGGCTTGGGACATTTTGATAACAACTCATGAAGGAGACTCTAGGGTTAAAAGGGCTAAGTCTCAAATGCTAGTTAGACTTTATGACTCTCTTTATATGAAATATAATGAGAAATTTGAGGGCCTTAACCTAAAATTGTAAGATATTGTTAATCAATCACATGCGAATGGTGTTGTGTATGCTAATTTTGAAATATGTGATAACATTATTAGGTCTCTTCCAAAGGGATTTTATTTAATAATTCATGCTATGGGTGAAAATATAGATAATAGTTATACCTCTCATTATTTTTTCTATAGTAAACTTAGAATGTTTGAACTTCAAAACACTTTAAGAGATGAATAAAGAGGCAAAACAACTGTACACACTGAAACTCAAAATGTGTTGAATTTTAGGTCTAAGAAAAATAGTTTAGCTTTTGCATCCTCCTTAGTTAATTTGAATGAATTTTAAATCTGTTTAGATTCTCTAGATAATGAAATTGCACTTATTTCTAAACATTTTAAGAAATTTGTTATGTTTAGAAATAAGTTTGCTTCAAGGGAAGGTCAACTTAGTTATTCAAATCGACCTCATGAAAAGTACTTTGAAAAGAAAAGTTTTGAAAAATGAGAACCTAAGAAGGATTTAAGCCATATTCTATGTAGGAAATGCAATGAATATGGACATTATGCAAACAATTTTTTTTCAAAACTAAATGGGAACCTTCTAATAAAGCACATTTGTCTAAAACTTGGGATGATAGTTGTGATAGTGATAATGAGGAACACTTTTATAATATTATGGCTTTTACATTTGTTTGTACCATAAAGTCTGAGGAAATTTTTGACAATTTATCTACACTTTCTGATGTTTCTAATTTGTGTGTCGATAATTGTGAGATAGATTTTGTAAATTTGTCTCATATATTTTCTAACCCAAAATACCCACATTCACAACTTCTCTATTTGATATTGGTAACATTTATGGTGATTTTGATGAATCTGATTTGATAGAGGATTCTGCTATTGTAGAAGGGAGTGTGAGTATTAATTTTGTTGAGTGTACACTTGATGATAGCACACACTTGGGTGAAATTGATTTTAGAATATTGGGAAAATTTGATGTTCTGAATAATCAAATTAAACTAATAACTGAAGAATTTGCTCTTCATGTTGAAGAACTTGAAAATGATGTTTTATTACTTAAGAAAAGGGTTGTTATGTTAACTGAACTTAACCACTCTATAGAAGTTAAACACAAGTATCTTTTGACTAAATATGATGAATCTAAAAAAACATAATGACACTTTGAAAAAGTTACATTCTAGTATAGTTTTCAAGTCTTTACATGAATATGATGATGTTGCTCCTTTAAAAGGAATTGGATTTAATGGTGAAAATTTTTGGTGAAACAAATTTCATTAACTCTAATGAGCAATTACCTCATGCAAATGAAATTAAAATGAGTACTAAACATGTTAAAAATGAGGATTTCGCTACTGGTGTAATTTTTGTCATAAAAAGGGACACCTAGAAAAATTATGTTTTAAAAAATTAGGACAAAAAAAATCTAAATTAGGAAAATTAGGCAAACTAAAACTGTTAGAAATAATCAAACTGCCAAGCCTATTTTTCAATGTGGATTTTGTTCTATGGAAGGTCATTTAGAACCATTTTATTTTAAAAAGGAAAAATTGAATAATAATAAAGTTGTCCCTAAGCATGCTGCCCAACTAAACCTGTTTATTGAAAGTTTTACTGTTGCAAGTTTTGTAATAAAATGGACATTTGATAGAATTTTGCGCTAAAAGGTTGCATGCTTGTAACAAACCAAGTTTGTTTTACGGTAAAACTGAATTAGTTAAGAAGCCTATTTTGTCTAATAAACAACCCTTAAAAACTGAAAATGATTTTTTGAAAACCAAGGTTGCTTGGGTTACTAAAGCTGAATCAAGTGACACATTAAGATGTAACGTAGTTTTATCAGCATTAAATGCCATTAGTAAAACTCTCAATGGTACTCAGATTCAAGATGCTCTAGGCATATGGCAGGGGACGAATCCAAATTCACTACATTAAAATCTTTTATTAGAGTAATTATGACTTTTAGTGATGGAAAGATGTCCCATATCATAGGCAAAGGGTCGATTAAGCCAAATGGACTCCCTAACTTGGAGGAAGTTTTACTTGTTGAAGGTTTAAAAGTAAATATTTTAAGTATTAGTCAGTTTTGTGACACTGATCATGTTGTGAATTTTTCAAAATCAGATTGTAAAATTTTGGACCCTAATGGGAATACTGTTTTATGTGGAACTAGGATTGTAGATAATTTCTATGTTGTTATTCATGAAAATGAATCTGAAATTTGTTTAACTTCTAGGATTAGTGATTTAGACTTATGGCATGAAATATTAGGACATCATAGTTTATCTAAACTAATTAGTCAAAATCTTGTTCGTGGTGTGCCCAAAATACTAAAGTCCTCATAAGAAAGTGACTGATATTTTTACTTTTCACCCTTTAGAACTTTTACATATGGATTTAACGGGTCCTTCTAGGACAATTAGATTATGTGGTAACTCTTATATTCTATTTATAGTTCATGACTTTACTAGATTTAGTTGGGTAGCTTTTATGAAAGAAAAATCAGACACGTTTAGTCATTTTTTTGAAAATTTGTTAAAAATTGAAAATGAAAAGGATACTTAAGTTACTTGTATTCATAGTGATAGGGGTGGAAAATTTAAAGACACGGGTGTTAATGATTATTGTATTAGGAATGGGCATCAACATGAGTTTAGTGCACCAAGACACCTCAACAAAATGGCATTATTAAAAGAAAAAATTGAACCATTCAAGAAATGGATGGTGTTTTGATTCATGCTAAAAATTTGAAAAAGTATTTTTGGGTTAAAGCCACTCAAACCACTTGTTACATAATTAATAGGGTTCATTTAAGGAAAAATATTAAACAAACTCCATATGAATTATGGTATGGAAAGCAACCGAATCTAGAATATTTTAGGGTGTTCGGTAATAAGTGTTACACGTGTAAGGATCGTGAAAACTTATATAAATTTGACACTAGAGGAGAAAAGGTTGTTTATCTAGGTTACTCCCTAAATAATCATGCTTATAAAGTCTATAATCTGAAAACTAAGACTATTATGGAATCTATAACTGTTGTTATAAATGATTATGTTTCCCCTCCAGTAGAAGAGAACCCAAAATCTCTACTTGCTGAAAATATTTCTTCAAATGATTTACCAAAACAATCAATGGATAGTGACTCGGACTCCCTTCCACCAAAAGATCTTGGTGTTCCTAATTGGGTTAGGGATAATGATCCTAAGAAAAACATTTTAGGTAATGTTAGAGAACCTATTAAAACTAGAGCACAAACTCTAAATGCCTTAATGTCTTCTTTTATTTCTTTAGCTGAGCCTAAAAATATAAAAGATTCCCTCATTGATGAATCTTGGTTACTTGTTATGCAAGAAGATTTAGGTCAATTCAAAATACATGATGTTTGTTTTTTGGTTCCTCATCCTACTCATACTAATGTTATATGAAGTAAATGAATATTTAAAAATATATGTGACGAAATCGAAAATATTTTGCATAATAAAGATAGACTGGTAGCTCAAGGGTACTCCCAATTGATGGGATTGATGTTGATGAAACTTTTGCCCCGGTTGCTAGGATAAAGTCTATTCGACTTTTACTTTTCATTTCATGTCACTTAAAATTTAAACTATATCAAATGGACGTCAAATCTTCATTTTTAAATGGGTTTCTAAATGAAGAAGTTTATATTGAACAACCTAAAAGGTTTATTAATCCTTTTCTTCCCCATCATGTTTTCAAATTAAAGAAAGCTATTTATGGGCTTAAATAAGCCCATCGTGCTTGGTATGAGCAACTTGCTATGTTTCTCATGACCAATGGTTTTAATCGAGGGGGAGTAGACCTAACGATATTTGTCAAAACAAACTCTAATTATATTGTTATTGCTCAATTCTATGTTGATGACATTGTTTTTGGGTCTACATCTCCTCAAGAGGTTGAAGTTTTTTTTAACATAATGAAATCTGAATTTCAAATGTCTATGATGGGTGAGTTGCAATTTTTTTTGGGTTTGCAAGTATCTCAAAAATCAGACTGCATTTATATATCCCAAACTAAATAAGCAACTGAATTAGTTAGACATTTTGGGTTAACAAATGCAAAAACAGCTAAGACTCCTATGAGCTCCACTACTAAGCTTTCTAAAGATTTATCGAGTAAAAACGTTGAAGTTACTTTATATCGTAGTATGATTGGCAGCCTTTTTTACTTAACGACTAGTAGACCCTATATAATCCATAGTGTGTGTGTGTGTGTGTGCGTGCGCTAGATACCAATGTGAACTTAAAGAATCTCACTTACTTGATGTTAAGCGTATATTAAAATATGTTAGTGGTACTTTAAACTTTGGTATTATGTACACGGTTGACACTAGTTCTAAAACTATTGGGTATACGAATGTTGATTGGGCTGGTTGTGCTGATGATAGTTAAAGCACCTCCGGTGGATGTTTTTACTTAAGTCGCAACCTCGTCTCTTGGTCGTCCAAAAAGCAGAATTGCGTGTCTCTTTCCTCTGTCGAAGCCGAGTACATGGTTGCTGGTAGCTGTTGTACCCAGCTTTTGTGGATAAAACAAATGCTAAGTGACTATGTTATAATTAAACCCACTACACTTATTTTAGGTGACAATCAAAGTGCTATTACTATTTCTAAAAATTCGATGTTTCACTCACGCACAAAGCATATCAAAATGCGTGAACACATTTTATTAGCAAAATAATTGAGCAAAAGGAAATTTACATTGAATATCTTAACACTAAAGATCAATTAGCTAATTTATTTACTAAACCATTAGACAATTATAGATTTGAAACACTTTGAATGTCTATTGGTGTGTGTGCTTTTTCAAGCTAATTTTCTTTAGTTTCTTCCCTTTGTCCCTTTGAGACAAACGAGGGAGAATTTGAGACTCTTGTAGTGTCTTCTATTGTATTTCTTTAGGACTATTGTTGTTAGTTAAGTTATGTACTCTTCTTTCTTTAGGACTATTGTTGTTAGCTGAGTTATGTACTCTTCTCTCTCAAGGACTCTTGTTGTTAGTTGAGTTATGTATTGGTATGTTTATTTCCTTATCCGGGTCTCAAAGTCTTAGCTTGTTTTGTCTCAAAATTAGCCAAAGGGGGAGATTGAAATTATCTTTATGATTTGGCTCAATTTTGAGAAATCTGTTTTATTATAATATGTGCATTTATTTTTATATGTTTTATTATTTATTTTATATGCATGGGTTTAATTTTATTAATTAATTTGTTTATTTTTTTTTAATAAAATTCCTTTACTATGTATTTTTAACTTAAATAATTTTTATATTATTAATTATGAATTCTATTATCATTCCAGATATTTTAATTATTTTTTGTATTTTTATTACGATAAAATGTTATTAGATTAAACATTCTTTATTGTTGAATTTAAACATTTGGATAAAAAATTAAACGACAACACTGTGTTGTGTATTTGGTGTCATTTTCGCTATTATTTGATTTGGACCAATGGGGAACCGAGTCTTGAGACACGTGATTTGACCTCGCATGTCTCCTAACCATTTTTTGCAACCAACCATTGTCTCTCCATGCATTTTACAATTTTGCCCCTCATGTTAACCTGATTAAAGATGCATGTATCCTTATATTTATAATCTCATTTTTACCTTCAGTCATCTCCCTATTATGTTACGCTTTTATCCTTATGAGGCGTGGTATTTATTTACGAACCTGTGCCATCCTTTGTGGGTTTGAGAAAAAATTACCTCTTTTATTTTGATTTTTCCTCACGACGTGCTGCCAAAATCCTTACTAATTTTTTTCTCTCTACTATTTTTGTTTACTCTCTTTCATTAAATATTATATACACTGAGTGTAATTTACTGAGAGGTTTAGAGGTTAAAACTTATATAGTTTGAGTTTGTTTGAGGGGTTTTGCTTATCTGGTTTTCAAGATCTATTTTTGAGGATCTTTGGGGTTTCTTTGAGATCGTGGAGTTCCATTTGTGTTTTGGAGGTTTTGGAGGCTCAATCGTTTTTGGAGCTTCTGATACTTGGTTTCAAAATCTATTGGCTCTTTTGTAACATTTCTCTTACTCCCCTTATATATATATATATATATATATATATATATATATATATATATATATATATATATATATATATATATATATATATATATATATATATATATATATCCTATTTGTTAGTAAGAACATCTCCACTGCTTAAGCTAAAATATCATTAAAAATTGTTACGGTGATTAAAAGTTTGATCTTCCAACTTTTATCAACTTCTTGGATCTGTTCATTTTTGTTTGTTAAAATCAGACTAACAGTTAAGTCTATTCTGGTTGGGTATATAATTTATATTTGTTTGTTTATTAAAATCTGAGTTTATGTTTTTATAAATATTGAGTGTTCCTCTATTTTGAAGATCATAAATCTAAACACATTTGTTGAACCAATTTAGTGTGTGTGCATATGTTAGACTCACATTCGTTTTAAACTAAAACATTAATTAAAATAATTTTTGTCTTACACCTATTAAAACCGGTGTAAGGTCTATTTATGTTCAGTTGTGTAAAACTAAACTTCTGGAATCCTCTTCCCGAGTTTTGTGTGGACATTTACATATAACTGTTTTATATTGGATTTAATCATAACTGATGATTATTTATTACATAAAAAAAACCTTGTATATGATTCATCTCTTAGTAATTTATAATCTATTTATATATTGATTAAACTAAACTCGTTTTATTAATTTTGTTGGTTATAGAACTTTACTGATATCCGTGTATTGGGTGTGTAGTTGTGTGTGTGTATCTAGTGTTCACTGCATTGGTGTGATTATTACTGCATTTCAGATTGTATGTGGGGTTGGATAACTTAGTATGGGTTTACAGTTTGTATTGACTGAATTGATTCATTTACACTTGTAATTCTATAATTTGTTATTAATCATCGGTATTAATGGACTTAGGGGATGTGTGTGTGTGGTCCTGGAACTATGGGACCCGGGATTTTCCATTTTGTTGGTTTCCTCATGAACAAATATTGTATTATATTCCACTTTTCCTGATCCCATTCTAAGTCATTTTTATTTGGGAAACATCATCACACATCTATTTTTATATATTTGTGGGCACAACAGTTTCAATCAATTTTTGAAACCAATTTATAAACAGAGTTAAAAGAGTTTCATTTAATGACTAAAACATGTTAGGGTGATTAGGTTATTTTATATTCGATATAGTAGCGAGTGATTCTTATTGGTGTATGTGCGCAATCTTGTCTTCAAAGGGGTCCTCAATTGCATGTGGGTGGCATAACATTCATTTCTTTTCATATCCCATCATCATTTTCGAATGAGCTCGCTATTCCTCATGTTCTCAATTGGGTCTCAATCTGCAGATGGTTTTTCAAGGTTTTTTTTATTGTAAAACGTGTGATACCGATTTAAATAGATTTTCAAGATTTCAATTAAGCCTTATTAATTGGATGTCTACTTTTAAACCGAATAAATTCAGACCCTAAACATGCATCAAACCATAAATAGATGAAGCATGTGACACAAAGTTAAGGAAAAAACCTCTTTCGGGTAAAACCTTTTATTTCTAGAACTTTAAATAATTCACAAGACCATTGACTTACATACAACCTGATAATCGCCCACAAGTGTAATGAATGGTGTCTTTGTCAAACCTCCAAAGTAACGGGTAGAAATATTAACACAGAAATACCCACAGGTGTCGGTTCTGATGTCGTCGGCTGGAACTTTTCCTTTTCAGGAGGGCAGCAATGAAGAAGAGAACGACTTCTCCACAAGGGTTGAACAAAAGCAGAGCTTTGTTCTTCGGTTACAAAAGGATTCACAAAGATTTGGAAAGAATGTGTGAATCAAAACATGAGTCTTGGGACTAAAAAATATGAAGACTTGAGGTGATGGAACTCTCAAAAACGTCTTAGCAAGTCTCAGGAAATAACTCCCCTGAAGTTGGCTTTTATAGGAAAACCAAAAAAGAGTTTTAAAATTTTGGAACTCTGCCAGCGTACAGGTACCTCGAATCGGTTCGGGTGTACCACGAACCGGTTCACCCCCGAATCGGTTTGGCCTTTGGTTCGCGAAATATCGCTGGAACTTGAGGCTGAAATAGTTAGCATTTTTCCAAGTCTTTTTCTCAAAATTTTCTCCATTTTCAAAGGGCCATGACTTCTTCACCGTAGCTCGGATTGAGGTGTCGTTTCTTCCAGTATCTTCGTTACGGTGAGCTCTTTAACTTTCCAGTTGACCCGACCTCCGTACGATGGCTATAAGATTACCAAAATACCTTTAAACATCCATATCTAGCCTTCTTTCACTATTTTGACTTCTCTTGCGTACCACTTGCATCAAGTCCCTAAAATCATGGAACATGAAGTCGTTGAGGAAGATGTGGGACACATGATGGTGATAATGAATGCTTAATTCTCAAAATTTGGATTGAGGCCGTCGAATGAGAACGAGTAGAGACGTGCCAAAAGTAGCGGCGTACGATATATACAAATGTAATATTTCAGACATGATAAAAATGTCCTTACAAATCTCCCCCTATGTCTATGCCAGTACATACATAAAAAAATCCGAATTATCAAATACAAAATTGCCTATACAAATCTACCCTTCCATGAACCCAAAACTGGAAAGATACAAATGAATAAATCTTCATCGTTTGTTCTTCAAATCTTCAAAAAATTTCTCAAAGCTTTTCTCATCAGGGTGTGCAACATATTCTCATCAATGAAGTGCCTACACACATGAGATAAAGCAAATACCAAGTGACGTATCGAGTTTGAAATGAGATAAACATGAATACCAATTTATGATGAAAGCATACATCAAATCTAAAAAACTCACCCAAAATTCAAACTCCCCCATAAAATGATAATTCTTTCTCCCCCTTTTTATTATGTCTCCAAATAGACAAATGAATAGAATAAATCAAACAAGCAATGTCGGGGTGTCACGGTATTCAAAATAAGCATCAACCAAATGACAAATGCGCTCTTGCAAATTGATACTCAAATAATATTTACAAACTATTTTTGATTTTTCAAATTTTTTTCATACAAAAATAAGATACCAAAAAAAATCACACCATGGATTTAAGCTAAAACAACCAAGTCATGGAAATGGAATGTATGGGTGTGAACACATTCGATAAGTAAATAAACTCAATCAATCATATGTGCACGATGCATATGTGTACCCCTAACAAATGAACATCAAAAGTATCCTTAGGTTGAAAAATTGTTGAATTTAGATGGCATCGTCTTATGCAAATCAACAAATCAAAGTCAAAGTGATTTTCACCCCAATAACGTCCAAAACTATGTAGCGCATTTTTAAAAATTTCAAGGACGTACGAACCCGTTATAAAATCCCCAACCAAACTCCCTCATATATATTTTCTTTTAGAGGTGTTAAACTAAATTCTCAAACTTTGGAGAATTGGTGCAAAAACCTAAATGGCCCATAATTGGCATGAATTTCTTTTTATTGCCTGCAAATTTTTTTCGGGCTCTTTTAAACCTCTTTGGACCTCGGATAATAAAATTCCTCAATTTTTTAGGTCCGATATAACGGTGTCTTAGTATTCACAAAGGTCAAATGTGCACCTTTCGTAGCCCCTCCCCATTTTCAAACAAAGCACACAAACTCACAAAATGGTTCTTATATGCATAATTTTCTTATAAAAAATTATCGCGCTTGGTTCGTTTTAAGGACAAGATTGAAGTGAAAACATCCAACCAGCATGTGATAAGACAAGCATAATAATCAAACAAATCCGTGCATGTGTGTAATAAAGGAAATCATAAGTCAAACATGTAGGTAATAACACTTAATTACATCTTAATGACTCCAAACATTATAAAGCACAAGGATAAATTGACCAATTGTCTCAAAACACTATCAAATAGTCACATGAAAAAAAATGAAGTGATGTTGTGACTCGGTCATCCTAAGTGTTCATCCATAAACGGTGCAAACAAAAAACAAAACTCTTTTTGGATTTTTTCAAAAGTTTTATCAAAATAAAATCTTTTTGCAGTTTTCAAAATATTTCAAACACAAAAATTTATACAAAAAGTACATATCACAAAGCTAGCAAAAATATATCAAAAGGCATTACTAGCGTATGGCAAACATGCAAACACAATCATCTATATGATATGGAAAGAGAAGAATCATGTGCAAGCAAATGAGAATCAACTATTCTAAAATCTAGCGTATCCAAAAGACATTTCCTAACCCAAGCGGATGTAACACGTCGACACGACATTTGGGGAAGTAACAAAACACTAGACTTCAAATTCCTAGGACCTATTCCAAGATCAAAACAAAATCTCCTAAGGTGACCTTACCTACCACAATATGAACATGTGTAAACGGGTGGAACGACACCTAAAGTGTGATCTTTTCTAATGTCCTTGGAATTAGTTGACCCTCTAAAACAAATAATGGTTTTGGCTTTAGCATTATAAGTATGAGAACAAAATGAGCCATTACCATCACTATCAAACCTACTTGAGTCCGTCAAATCATTTTTTAACTTCAAAATTTTCACTCAAGTAAAGAATTAGACTCTTTCAAAGACATGGATTTCTTTTTCAAATTTTCAATTAAACTTAGCAGTTTATCACGCTCCCCCTCAATTGGAACAAACTTATCCCTAAGAGTCTTTTCACGTGCCGTAAAATCATCGATTAATTTTTTATTCTCGACGGCACAAACGGGAACCCTAGAAATTTTTAAGTCCTTCAATTCCTTTTCTAAAACTAGGACTTTCTCATCACTCTTCTTTTTGGCAATTTTCAAAGAATCAAAATCAATACATAAAATACCAAAGTGCTCACGACAAATATCACTTTGAGTTTGAAACGCTTGCAAATATTCAATCTTACTTTTAAAGAGACAATTTTCTTTTTCCAAAATTTTAATTCTTTTGCAAAGTTTCAAATTCAAACTTTTTAAATTTTTAGCATCGTCGTGAACATTTTCAAAAATAGGCTCTTCATTAAACGGGCGTTCTATTGGAAAAATTGCGATTTTTCACAAAACTGATTTTTAAAAAAAATCAATATCACACAATTTTTTGCGAAAAACAAAGATCCCGCGATAAATTAGCACAACCCGCTTTGATACCAATTTATAAAACGTGTGATACCGATTTAAATAGATTCGCAAGATTCCAATTAAGCCTTATTTAATTGGATGTCTACTTTTAAACCAAATAAAGTCAGAACCTAAACATGCATCTATGTGTGTGCGCGTGTCAAACCATAAATAGATGAAGCATGTGACACAAAGTTAAGGAAAAAAAACCTTTTGGGTAAAACCTTTTCTTTCTACAACTTTAAAGAATTTACAAGACCATTGACTTACATACAACCTGATAATGGCCCACAAGTGTAATGCACGGTGCCTTTGTCAAACCTTCAAAGTAACGGCTAGAAATATTGACATAAAAATACCCGTAGGTGTCGGTTCTGATGTCGTCGACTGGAACTTTCCTTTTTTAGGAGGGAAGCAATGAAAAAGAGAACGGCTTCTCCACAAGGGTTGAACAAAAGCAGAGTTGTGTTCTTAGGTTACAAAAGGATTCACAAAGATTTGGCAAGAATGTGTGAATCAAAACATGAGTCTTGGGACTCAAAAATATGAAGACTTGAGGTGATAGAACTCTCAAAAACGTCTTAGCAAGTCTAATGAAAAAACTCTCCCGAAGATGGCTTTTATAGGGATACCAAAAAAGAGTTTTAAAATTCTGAAACTCTGCCAGCATACAGGTACCTCGAACCGGTTCAGGTGTATTGCGAATCGATTCGCCCCTCGAACCGGTTTGGCCTTCGGTTCGCGAAATATCGCTAGAACTTGGGGCTGAAACACTTAGCATTTTTCCAAGTCTTTTTCTCAAAATTTTCTTTATTTTCAAAGGGCCATAACTTCTTCACCATCGCTCGGATTGACGTGACGTTTCTTCCAGTATCTTCGTTGCAGTGAGATCTTCAACTTTCCAGTTGACCAGAGCTTCGGACGGTGGCTTTAAGATTACCAAAATCCCCTTAAACATCCATATCTAGCCTTCTTTCACTGTTTTGACTTCTCTTGCGTACCACTTGCATTAAGTCCCTAAAATCATGGAACGTGAAGTCATTGAGGAAGATATGGGACACATGATGGAGATGATGAATGCTTGATTCCCGGAATTCGAATTAAGGCTGTCGAATGAGAATGCGTAGAGACGTGCCAAATGTAGCGGTGTACGAAATATACAAATATAATATTTCGGACATGATAAAAATGTCCTTACATTTATTAAATTGGCTATCTCATCCACCTCATGTTCCTACCACTTTCAGGGGTGATTGAAGAAAATATCCTATCGTGGCATTTATTTTCCAAAAGCAGTATCAACCTATGGCTTAAAAAATTAAAAAAAGGGAAATCTTCTCATTCCTTGATAAAACATCCATTCAGACTAGGATAGTAAGGGGCATGCATATCCCCTAGCTTCTTGGATTTTTACTTTTTGGCTTTCAATTATCTAGTGATTTGTCCTGAATATTGTATTATAGATCCCTTTTCTTCTTGCGCATTTTATCCACCTCTTGTACGTTAATTCCTATGTTTATGATCGTTAACCATACAACCTCTAGTATATCTATTTATTTGTTATGCAAGGTATATTTGATCTTTTATAGGTATTATGGATGCATAGTGTGAAGTTAGATGCGTTTCAAAAATAGTTTGTCATAAGGTGCAATTGCAATTGAAATTTGGTCTCTTCAAAATCCTTATTTTCATGGTATAAATTTACAAACACGTAGCTCATGAAATTATCTAAGCATGGCCACTGGCCGTGCGTTATTTGGATTTCGAATGAGGAAGTTATGACCATTTTTAGAATGTTTTAGTATGTTCTTCTACTTCAAGGATAATTTGGTAATTTAATACTTGACAATTTGGAGGGTTTAAAATCGTCAACGTGTAGAGAATTGAATTTTCCTCTCATGAGTTTTGACCATGAACCATTTCAAGTTAATATAAAGATTTCATATCCTTTTCTATGCGATGTATCAGAATTAGATCGAAGTGAGAAAGGGGACTGTCCGGTCCCGAATCGATTTAAAATTTGGCCTAAATTTTTTCGGGTACTATACACTTTTGTAAATTGATATGTTTTGGGTTATTTTTATTTAGTTTCTTTGTATTTTCATTTGGGGGTATAATATAATGAGAAGAAATTTACTATAGGGAATATCTTTCTTTTTAGTTTAGTTTAGTTGGACATTTGGGGGGTTGGGAGCTTCCCTTCATTTCTCTCTCCTAGTTCCTTGTGGCTAAGGATACTATTCATAATCTTTTTCATTTTTATTATAATTAATAGTTTTTGTTATAACATGCTTAGTTTTTGTTGGATTATTTATTATTTTTTTGTTAATTAGTTGTGTTTATTGTCTTAATCATGTGTAATAACTAGTTTTAAAGGTTGGGATCATATTTTCACCATTGATGGATTTAATAGCTTGAAATATAGGTTTTTATTTGAAACATTTCTAATTGAAACCTTTTGTATGTTGGAATATTATGCATTTAACTTTTTTTGTCACGTAACGGTAGTATTTATAATGATATTGTGACATTAATCCATTTGTGGTCATTTTAAATTAAAAGTTTAATCTTTCATCTTTGAATTAAATTTCTTCATGTTTGATGTTTATAATCAATCAAGTATGCTTGGTTAAATGTTTTCGAATAAAAAATTCTTATTACACGTTGTTAGCCCATAGTGGGGAAGTGATCCTAATACCGTTTTCTTAATCTTTGTTTAGCCTTAATTGCGTAGTTAAATTTGCATTCCCCCCTTTTTGAACTATAATAATTATTTACACATTTATTTGAGAATTAATAAATCAATTAACGTCTATCAAACATTCCCTGTGGATTTTGGTTACTCGAGCTAGCCGCTATACTCCATAGCAGTGTAGTTAAAGTTTAGCTTGTTGCATTGAGGTTGGAAATCTATAACAACGATTAGCATATTTGTTTGGACGCCTGATTTTCTCTTAAGCAAAATGGTTCTGTATCAAGGGAGTTTTTTTTATAGATTGTAAGTGATTTACTATATCGTAATGTATGTTTCATTTATATTTGTGTTCTTTATTTTAACCTTTTTATAGGCTTGCACATTTGAGCACTAATGAATGTTGAATTCTCGATCGCATAACTTTCCTCATGAAATTTGTTCATATACAAACTATTCGAAAATCATGTCTTTTATATTAATTTTGTAATTATAATGGTTCGTATTTGTACGGGAATAGTTCTTGAACTTTTCATTTTGAAGAATTCGTGCCTTCATCAATTACTCTGCACGAGGGATTTCACATTCTTGAGAATAAAAATCTTAAAAAGAGTTATCAGGAAGAAAACCATTATTAGGAACAAGAGTTGGATGCAGGTATGTGGCATTTAGGTTTTTGATTTAACTCAGTTATATTTATTTTGGGATCTTCTATTTTTACTTGGTGCATTTTTATAAAAATATTTTTATTTTTATTTTTAATTTTTGATCTCGTTAGAAAAAGATGTTCTCTCGTTAGAATGAGGTTGCATTTTTGTTATAATGAAATTTTTTAGTTTGTTAGAATGAAGTATGTATTTCGTTGAAACGAAGTTCTATAGTTCATTAAAATGAACTTCAAATTGGGTTTTTCTGTTTCACATAGGTGCACCCCATTGGAAGTTGGTTTTAATGAACTAAGTCTTTCATTCGAATGAAATTTCACCTAATTAGAACAAAACTGGTGTTTTCATTCGAACGAAGTGGCATTATTATTCGAATGAACAACGCTACCTTAAAAATGTGTTTTTAATAAAAAGGAACCCTTTGGACTTTTTCATAACTCTTTTAGCGAAAACCAATTCAGATACTTGTTCTAAAAATTTCCTTCTTTTTGTGCCTTTGAAACAACACTTCATTTTCCAAATCATACATCCATAGAATTATTTGTTGAGTTTGTCAAACCCTAGTTCCATACACTATATCAAACCCTTGTAGATTTTTTCCTCCGACTAAATTTTATCGAGTTTTGACTCTACTACTAAAGAAGAAAGTATTTCCTATCCCGAGGTTATTCGGTGGATACCGAGGGAAGAGTTGCTGCATGTGTACGTTGTTGGACTGTCTGTTTCAAGATTTGAATACCTATACCACATTATACTTAGTGGATATGTAAGTAGTCTGTAAGTCGATTCGTGCTTGCCAATTCTTAAACAATGGTGATATAAGAAGGTTTTCCCCGGAAGGGGTTTTTCCTTAATTTTTCTTCTATGCGGTTTGATTGCTTGGGTTGGCTTAGGTTGCATGGGACTTTATCTTGCATGCACACCGAATGCTAAACAAGATAAAATTTGGTTAAAAATTTGATCTGTGTGTGTAACCTAGGATAAAAGTGAATCCGTATAACCCCGCCTTTTTCGCTTAGGGTACGCAGTTGTTACTTATCCTTCATGGTAGTTTGATTAATAATTCGTTTAATTAAAATATATTAAAACAGATAGATGATTACTTTTATGAGACTAAGAATATGTTAATCAAAATATGTGTGTGAGCCTTAGGGTGAAATCTTATTTAGGTTATTGGTAGCGTTCCATAGTAGTTGTTCATTACGTGATACTGCTTAATTGTCTAGATATAGAGACTTTTAGGATATTTATGCTTTGGGTTTGGACATGCACATAGTATTTCACTTAGGTGAAAGATGATATACTTATTGCATGTGAGATTCGGTGGATAGAAAGTATAGCGAAATAACTGCATCGTTATTTATTGGTATTGGAACTTAATTATTGCAATCTTAGAGCGCTAACCCAAATTATAAAATAGTTTCCCCAGGTATTATTATTATATAAATAGGTTAAGATTGTTGAGCGGCCAAACTTGCAGTTGCTACGATCCAGCTTGGCATTCACAAATTTGGAGTCACTTGTCCATCGTAGTTATCAGCATATTCAGAGTTGACTTAATGGGATTACCTTTGTATTCTATTTCATTTTTAGTTGAAATGTTACAATTATAGGAGGTTTCAGTTGTATTCTTTTATTCAATTTTTATATACTGGATTCAATTTTTCATAGTTTGGCATTTATGTTTATCATCTTTTATTGAGATCTTTATTATAGATGGTTTTTTTATTGTAGTTTTTAGTTTGTCATTGATGTTAAGAATGATATAGATTTTAAAAATCATGCTTGTTACACTATGACCATGTATTCAACATATGAATGTATAAAACACACTTATATAATTTTTAGAATAATCGTATCTCGATGATTAAGGATTCAATTTCATGATTTAGCTAATTTAATGTAACTTCGTCTTTTTTAATCAAAATGTCTTAATTAACCTACGGTTTATAGTCCATTTATTCAATTAACTTAAGGCTTATATATATATATATATATATATAACAGATCTAAGGATTCATATGTTAATTTGTTCATTCATTAAGCAATTGCAAGTGTTCATTGATAACTTAACCAGGGCTCTTAATTTAATTAAATCTTGTTATGAAATTAAGTATAATTATTAAGAAGAACAAATTATATACACATGTTTACAAATTCCAATACATAATTACTACTACAACACAAAAATTAATCATATATCTAAAAAAATAAACTTACCTCAAGGATTATATTGTGAATCAACCTCAAAATCCCCAAATCTCAAGAGCTAGAATTCCTCTCTTCCTCCTTAGCAGATATAGTTTCTCCAAAGTGTGTTATATGTTTTAGGTTAAGTTAATTAGTATATTATATTAATGAAATTCATAATTAGGCTCATGCCTCAAATTAGTCTTAACATAAAAAACAAAAAATAGGCCCAAGATGGTCTAAAACCTGACCCCATCCATATATTAATCAAATAAAAAAATTTCCACTATTATTAACTCAATTCGAAGTTTCTAAATATCCCACTATCCAATCCAAATGTTAACAAGTTCAATGAGTCAATTATTTTATTAAGTTTATTAATTCGCTGGCACGCGTCGCTAAATATTAAATCTTATAATAATAAATTAATTACTTATGACTCGATATTAAGAGAACCTATTTCACGATCGGTGGGACCCAATGCCAATGGAGTAGTCTAAACAAGGAAACCCTAGGCACTTAGCGTCGTGACCATTCCATAGTCGCTCATAATACTCGATCCCATAGATATTTTACTTAATAGGTTAGTACGAGTTCACCAATTACTCTATCTCTCACCAATCAACATGTAACCAAATTATGTAACACTACACATGCATTAAGTAAATCTACTAAATGACATATCGAATGTCATATGAAAAATATCAAATTATCAAGCAACTAATAATTAAATAAACAGTTAAATAAATTCTATAAAATACGAGGAATTAATTTCCTCGCCCATAAACAAGAAATTTCACCTATGAAATTCAATTAATTGTATGTGTGAGTCAAATATCTCTTGATATATCTCCCGCATATCATCTTCACATTCCCAAGTAGACTTCGTCTAGTTATGATGTCCTCATTGGACATGAACTAAAGGAATGAGCTTTAAGAGCAACCGTCCTCTCCAGTCTAGGTTATGCTACAGTATCTCCTTTTAACTCACATCCAACTAGGGGTGGAAAATCGTGTTATTGGGTCGGGTTCAGGACCGACCCGACACGACACGAAATATATTTTAGTGACACGAACATGACACGACACGATGTCGTGTTATTTTTCAACAACCCAAACACGACCCACTTCTAACACGACACGACATGATTGACACGATTGATAATTTTTATCTGACTAAACCCGATTAACACGACATGATTGGCACGACACGACATGGCATGACACGAATGACACGACACGATTGATAGAAATTTTTTTCCAATTCATGCTTCCAAGTGCATCCAAAAAATAATTACATCACAATTTAATTATCCATGACAGATTTTTATCAACAATACTACAATACTTTTGATGCTAAATCTCAACCTTCAAAAGTTTCAAAACATGCACAAATAAAAATTATATCACCAACCATTACATCTCAAACCACAAAAAATATAGCAATCAGAAGTAAACAACTTCAATTGAATAAACAATAGCAAATAAAACCAACAGAGTAGAAAATACACACCTCAATTTCATCTAATTCATTCAGAAGGGGTTCTAAAAATTGCACCCTCTTTTTCTCCCCCAACAACTTCAAATGATTTTATCATTGTATGACATTGATTTCTAGTTCATTTTGAGTGAAGTCACCAGACAGAAATGGGCGCCGGACATAAACGATCATCGGATAGAAGAAATGGGTGTCGGACCCGGACTGAAGGAGCTGATGATGAAATGAGCGCCGGACAGAAGAAATGGGTGGGCGGGGGAGATGATGAAGGAGGGAGAAGGGGGTTTAGGGGCGCTGCCGGAGGCGGGAGATGCCGACGATAGTGTGTGAGAGTTTGTGTGTGGGTGGGTCAAGGTGAAGATATAAGAGATGGCTGAACTACGTTAAATTGTGGCTAGGGTTTATTTTGTGTTGTTTTTTTATGAAGGCTTGAGTTGGATTCGTGGGTTGGGCTTTTTGATAAAAGCCTTTTATTTTTTTTAATAGGTCTATATGGGTCCTAATGGGGTTAATAATGGGTTTTCAATCGGGTCCCTAATAGGTCTTAACGTGATCACTATCGTGTCTTTAACGGGTCTAATTCGGGTCAATTTCGTGGCCAAAATTAAACACGAACACGACACGACAGCGGGTCCAATAACCCAGACCCGAACACGACCCTAACACGATATGCCGTGTCAATTTCATGTTAATTTCGTTCTGTGTCATTTCGTGTTGTCGTGTCGTTTTCGAAATTGCCTCCCCTACATCCGACTACAACTCAATCCCATCGGGATCTATGTGCTAATATGATGACTCGTCCCCTATGAACTTCCTTAGCATTGATATATGGAAAAATTCGTACACATACTGAAGATGATCACATAAGGCGAAAGGATATGTCACTAGTACCACCCTATCTTATATAAGGAAATGACGTAAGTATCTGGGCATGAACGTCCCCTTGGATCCAAACCTCATAACTCCTTTTATCGGGATACATTCTAAAGCACCTGGTCCCCCACTTAAAGCTCCAATATGTGTATCCATCTATCTTTTTATCTATTTAGCCTACTTTGGGCAATTGTCATGACATATAGAGTTGATGAGAGGATAGTCACAACCATGATGGATAAAACTTCATCATATTTATTTATATTTCCCAGTAATTATACTTAAGGTCCATTGTATGTCTAAAATTACCTTACGATTTGAAGGACTCCAATATCTAAACGAGGGAAAAAAAGATTTACGACTTGGTGGGTTTGTTGTCTCAGAGGTTTAATGTTTGGTTGTAAAATATTATCGCTCTAGGTTAGCCCATAATAATTTCATAATCATATATATATATATATATATATATATAAAAGAGAGAGACGAAAGATCACCTACATCATGATGTATATATCACACCACACATCATACCTAGTTCTAGGCACTAAGATTTTTTCTTGAAATTTATCTTCTAATCAATCCATATTAAAAAAATTAGGTCAAAATACATTTTGCAGCTATTTTTAAAAAAACCATAAAAAACTGCTGGCACATACCCTTATAAATATAGTATTTTGAGCAGTTTTTTGTGGATTTTTTAAAAATAACTACAAAATTTATTTTGATCATGGGTTTATTGGAAGGTTAATTTTAAGAAAAACATAAAAAAAAATGGTTTTTTAGGTCGTACAACTAGGTGTGATGTATGACTGATGTATAGAGCATGATGTATGTGAGAATTCTCCTATATATATATAGGGAGAAGTTCAAAAGTCAACATAAAAATGAACATTTGAATGAATATTAACAAAAAATACCTAACAACCCATTAATTTTAATTCTTATGTCGTAATTGGTACGCGCTAGCGGCAATGGGCACGCGTGTGACACGAGATCCCCTTACCCCTACCCCCTACCCCCCCCCCCCCCCATCAAAATCTTTCACTAGCTACGTGGATCTGAAAAAAGAAGTTGGCTGCCCACAAACAAAAAAATCCACCCAAATGGACCTCAACCTCACTGCATTTCTACAAGAAGCAGAGAACGTGAAAAAAGAGATGGGTTCAATCAAATAATCCTTACTTCACCTCTATGAAGCAAACCAAAATCACTAAAACTGGAAGAAATGGATCGATGTAACACAGTGATGGCACATGGGTGGCTCTGTTTGGAGGGGGGGGGGTAGCTCTGTTCACTTTCACTATGGCAGATGGGTTGATAAGTATTGATTTGGCAGAAAGTCATTTGACCATTGCTCATAGGTTGGGTTGGGGTGGGTACGGGGTAGTTGGGGGGGGGGGTAAAAAAATGCGTGTCCGTTTCCGCTGGCTCAGACCAATTACAACATAGGAATTAAAATTAATGGGTTGTTAAGTGTTTTTTGTTAATGTTCATTAAACTATTCATCTTTTAGGTTCACTTTTGAACCTCTCTCTCTCTCTCTCTCTCTCTCTCTCTCTCTATATATATATATATATATATATATATATATATATATATATATATATATATATATATATATATATATATATATATCTGTGTGTGTGTGTGTGTGTGTGTGTGTGTGTGTGTGTGGGTACCGAGAATTAAGACCATGGGCCTGGACGAGTAGCCCAGTTCTGGTGGCCCAAAGTCCAGGCCCCCCACCTCTTATTTTGATCCGGTCTCTTCCCACGTTCCCCTGAGGGGAAGTTATAGGAGAGATGGAAGGCGTGGGGGAACCCATCACCCCCACTCACCTAAATGTACATGTATATATTAAACCCTAGGTCCGGGGTAAAAGGACAAGTTGTATTCTCTGTAATCACTCCCCGGAGTATATAGAAATAAAACCAACTGCACCACCGTGGACGTAGGCACTTCTTTGCTGAACCACGTATATCCTTTGTTGTGTGATTGTCATTTTACATTCCTTCTTCCTACTTGGTGATTGCCTTTCTCTTATCTATTTGTGTTGCATAATAATTGTCACTACAATTGGCGCCTTCTGTGGGAAGCGTTCATCTTTCCCTGAGAAGAGCCCACACTAAGAAAGGAGTTTAAAATGTCTGGTCACAGCAGCAATGCCCCCTAGGCAGGGGATATTCAAGAACCACCTGCACCTCGTAGGATCAGATCTGAAGTTCGACGTTCAGATCCGAGGGCTCGCTTGGAAAGGCCAGCCTCATAAGAAAGCCAGGGACCAGCGAGGTCCACACAGATATCTAGATTGATTGATTCATACGAGGAAAGGGTCCACGAGCAGAGGGAGTCTTCTCGCAGGTACGAGGCTGAGAATGCTCGCGTGAAAAGAAAACTGGAAAGACTGGAGAGGGAGCTTCGTCCTGATAGCAGGAGACATCCATACCTCACTCCTAAACCTCAGGCGAGCAAGTCTCACAGCCGAGGAAGGAGCCCTAGGCGAGGATCTCAAAAGGTCGAGGGAGACGAATCAGACGATGACCTCCACGAGCAGCTGCGAAGAGCTCGCCGTTATCAGAGCCCTGCTCGCAGCGACGAGAACATACGAAATCTGGTCCGCAGGGAAATGGACCAACATCCTGCCCACCACGGTACCAGATCAACCAGATAACTCGCAAGGCGAGCTCTTAAAACCTAGATGAAGTCACCCTTAACGAGGGAAATCGAAGAAGAAGAAGCCCCCAAGAAATTTTCCATTCCAAGGTTCAAGATTTATGACGGTAAAACTGATCCCATCGATCACGTCAGGCAATACCGACAGGCCATGACCCTATGGAATCATCGAGATGCACTGATGTGCCGCATTTTTCCCTGGAGCCTGTATGATGTGGCGCAGAAATGGTTCAAAAGACTCCCCCACCGGTCCATCAGAAGTTTCAAATCCCTGGCCGAGCTCTTTACTGCCGGATTCATCACTAGCAGCTCCCATCCCAAAAGGATGGACGCTTTTCTGACAATGAAGAAAACGCCTCAAGAGACACTCCGAGACTACGCGAAGAGGTACTGGGAGTTATTCAACGAGGTCGAAGATTGCTCAGAACAAGTGGCAGTGGCCTCTTTCAAAATCGGGCTACCCAGCTCCTCCCTTCTATACCAGTCCTTAATAAAGAAGGAAGCTATAACGGTTGACGACCTAATGGCTCGCATCGAGACATCACCCGCCTCAACACAGGAGAAAACGGTCGAGCTAAACTCATTACCAAGGGAAGTGAGAAAACTGAGAACCAGAAGAAAGGAGGAAAGAACGGGGGAAGAAATGGATCCAAGAACGGAGGGAACCATGACGCGTTGAAAGCATTCTAGGCAGTCAACACCGTATTTAAAGAACCAATTTACAAAGGTCTCGCGAAGATCAAAGACGAGCCATTCATCAAATGGCCCAAGAAGATGGGAGGAGATCCCTCGAAGAGGAACAATGCGTTAAGATGCGCTTTTCACAAAGAGGGAGGACATAAGACCGAGCACTGCAAATCTCTTAAGTCTCACCTCGAGGAGTTAGCCCAGTCCGGGAATTTGAACGAGTTTATGGAGAAGAAGGCAGAGAAAGTGGCTGCCAATAAGGAGACGAGACCTGACAACATGCTGAAAGATGACGCTGGATATGAGTTTGCGGTAATTCACGGGGCATCTGATGCTAGGAAGATATAAGGAAATTCAGCTCGAATGGAGGTGAAAAAACTTACAGCAGTAATGCAGGCTTTTCAGATCGATTCAGCAAAGTCACAGCTAGGAAAGCGTCGACGAGAAGATGACGTCAACTATAACAAGAATATTGTCTTCACAGATGAAGATCTGGTGGGAGTGAGGACCCCACATCATGATGCTCTAATCATTACACTCAGGATAACCAACTTTGACGTCGACAAGCTGCTCGTCGATCAAGGAAGCTCGTCCGAAGTAATGTACCTCGACTTATTCAGGAAATTGAAGTTAAGCGTCGCCGACCTAAAGGAAGCTACTGTACCTTTGGTTGGCTTCGCTGGAAAAATGACTATGCCCCTGGGAAAGATTGTACTACTAGTGCGTGCTGGAAACATCTTTAAGATGATCGAGTTTCTGGTAGTTGACATCGACTCACCATACCAAGCCATCCTTGGCAGGGGATGGCTTAATGCGATGAAGGCAGTCTCCTCAACCTACCATCAGAAACTCAAGTACGTAACCAAACGCGGAGTAATGGAAATCCACGGTGATCAGGCAATGGCGAGAAGGTGTTCATAGCATCCATCCGTCCAAAGCCAGAGAAGAAGCCCAACGAGAAAATTGAAGAAGGTATGACACCTTCTAAATAATAATTAAAGTATGGGAGACCTAGAGTAGAGGATACCAGGCTCCTCCCCTCCGAGCGGGTCGTCGAGGACCTGGTAGAAGGTACGGCTGGAGATGGTGACAGTAACAGAGTCTTCTTAATTGGAGCGTCTCTTACAAACCAGGAACAGAAGGAACTGACAACCTTGCTGAGGTGCAACATAGATGTTTTTGCGTGGGAACCATACGAGCTACCTAGAATCGATCCTAGTATGGTTTGTCATCAGTTGCACGTCAACCCCACCTTCAAGCCAGTCACCCAGAAGGCACGACGAACTGCACTCGAGAAGGCTAAGGCGGTCGAAAAAGAAGTTAAAAAACTGCTGGATGCAGGATCCATACGGGAAGTACAATTCCCCAAGTGGCTATCCAACCCAGTAGTAGTTCCGAAGAGAAATGGGAAGTGGAGAGTTTGCATCGACTTCACTGACCTCAACAAAGCATGCCCTAAAGATAGTTTCCCCCTCCCGAAGATAGACCAACTAGTAGACGCCACCGCAGCTCACGAGCGAATGAGTTTCCTGGACGCATACTCAGGGTATCACCAAATCCCCTTATATGACCCAGACCAGGACAAAATAGCGTTTATCACTACAGTTGGGTTATACTGCAACATAGTTATGCCCTTTGGGCTTAAGAATGCAGGGGCAACATATCAGCGGCTGGTTGCCAAGATGTTCAAGGATCAGATGGGAGACACCATGGAGGTCTACATCGATGACATTCTAGTTAAAAGAAAGAAGAAAGAGAATCACCTCTCAGACCGATCAAACACCTTCGAAATTCTCAGAAAGTACCGAATGAAACTTAATGCAAGCAAGTGTTCTTTCGATCTCCAGTCAGGAAAATTTCTTGGGTACTTGGTCAGTAAGAGAGGCATAGAGGCTAATCCAGACCAGATCGATGCAATCAACAGGGTGCAACCCCCTCGCACAATCCGGGACATACATAAGCTCACTGGTATGCTCACTTCCTTAAATCGCTTCATCTCCAAATCCTCCGAGAAGTGAAAGCCTTTTTTCCATCTTCTAAAGGGGAGAAAAATGATAGAGTGGAGTCGAGATTGCTCGCGAGCATTGGTCGAGCTCAAGTCCTACTTAAGCTCTCCACCACTACTTGTCATACCACAGCAAACGGATTCTTTGTACCTGTACCTCTCCGTATCCAGTCACACTGTTAGCTCTGCGCTAATATGCGAGGTTGCAGGAATCCAGCACCCCATTTATTACGCGAGCAAGACCTTACTGGACGCCAAGCAAAGGTACCTACCATTGGAAAAGCTCTCCTTTATACTAGTAGTAGCCTCAAGGAAGCTGAAGCATTATTCCGAAGCTCATACTATCATCGTCCTTACATCGCATCCGCTTAAGGTAGTCCTAAGGAAAGCAAATTTATTGGGCAGACTGTCTAAGTTATCAGTCGAGCTCGATCGATTTGACATCCAATTTCAACCAAGGACAACTATCAAGGGTCAGATCCTTACTTATTTCATAGCCGAATTCACGAGCGAAGAACCCTCCGACCAACCTCAACCAACAAGGCAAACGAAGAACCCAGCAAAAAAGGAAACCTGGAAACTGTTTGTTGATGGAGCCTCCAATTCAAAGGGGGCAGGTTGGGCATTGTCCTCATAACTCCAAAGAACACAATCCTCGAACACGGAATCAGGCTTGGATATGCAGCCTCCAACAACGAAGCAGAGTACGAAGCCCTAATAGCCGTCCTCTAAAAGGCGCGTACTTTGGGAGTAAAATATTTACAGGTGTTCGACGATTCCCGACTGGTCTCCAATCAGATAAGTGGAGATTACAATGCAAAGAATGAAAGAATGGCAGCCTACCTCGCCTTAGTGAAAAAACTAATGTCAAGATTTGAAGAGATCAACGTCCAGCAGTTTTCCAGGGGGCAAAACAGTCATGCTGATGCCTTAGCAGCCCTTAGTTCGGTAGTTGACTCTGACCTAAAAAGAATCATCCCCATCGATTTCCTCACTTGTCTGAGCATCGACAGCAATCCACCAAGCATGGATAAGGTACTCCAGATGGGGTCAGCCCCCAGCTGGATGGACCCCTTAAGAGAATATTTAAAGAATGGCACGCTCTCGGATGACAAGAAGACCGCCCACCAGATAAGAGTCAAAGCCGCTCGCTTTCACTTATCCCCAGAAGGCAACTTGTATAAGAGATCCTTTTCCGTCCCCTACCTCCGATGCGTCCACCCAGGGGATGTCGAGCAAGTGTTATGCTAGCTTCACGAAGGAATCTGTGAAAGCCACACCGGAGGAAGGTCTCTAGCCTTTCGAGAAATGAAGGAAGGCTATTGGTGGCAATATATGCAAAAGGACTCTGCAGTGTATGTCCGCAAATGCCTGAAATGCCAACTCCACGCTCCTATGGTCCACCAACCCACCAGCGACCTAAAGTCCCTGTCCAGCCCATGGCCATTCACCCAATGGGGAATGGACATCGTAGGACCACTGCCTACCGCTGTCGGCAATCGCAAATATCTGTTGGTTGTGACTGACTACTTCACCAAATGGATCGAGGCGGAACCCCTGGCGAACATCCGAGACACTGATATGATAAGGTTCATATGGCGAAATATAATCACTCATTTTGGAATCCCCAGAACCATCATCACCGATAATGGAACTGAGAGTGTAGCTACAGCGGAAATATTACGACTTCTCAAATAAAAACCAATTTTAATTAAACCCAAATTTTAGTTAAACCCTAAGACATGCATCTAGATGATTTATCAAATAAGATGTGTGTGCTCGCGTTCAAATGATCAAATTATATATAAAACCCTTTTAACACAAACAAACCCTAAACATGCAGCAGTATGTGATTGAATAAATTGATAATCTACGCAAGAACATTCAAACACATGCAATTAAGGAAAAATCCCCCTCAGGGGCAAAACCATTTATTTTCACTATAATTTGTAAGAAAACGGCTTACAATAGAATTACAATGAAAATACAAGTTGACTAAGAATTACCCTCGGGTATCGGATTCTGTAGTCGCGGCTGGAATTATCCCTTTCTAGTAGGGCTGCAATGAAGAAGAAGAGCGGTCTCCTCCACAAGGGTTGAACAAACCAAAGTTGTGTTCTTGGGTTGCAAAAGGATTCAAAAATATTTGGCAAGGATGTGTGAATCAAAACATGAGTCTTGGGACTCAAAAATATGAAGACTAGATGTATTTGGACTCTCAAATTCGTCTCCTAAAGTCTTGAAAAACAACTCCCCCGAAGTTGGTATTTATAGGAAAAAATATGAAGAGTCCTATGTTTTTAAAACTCTAAAATTCTATCCAGCGTACAAAAAAAAAACAGCATTCTTTAAGGAATTTTCTCTATCTTCAAAAGGTCATAACTCCTTCACCGTAGCTCGGATTGAGATGCCGTTTTTTCCAGTATCTTCGTTGCGGTGAGCTCTTAAACTTTCTAGTTGACCAAACCTCCGAACTATGGATGTAAAATTACGAAAATACCCTTGAACTCTCCTATAGTGCCTTTTTTCACTGTTTTGACTTCCCTTGCGTACCACTTGCATTAAGTCCCTAAAATCTTGGACCGTGAAGTCGTTGAGGCAGATGTGGGACATATTAATGGAGATGTTGAATGCTTGATTCTCGGAATTCGGATAGAGGCCGTCATGTGAGATCGTGAGGTGATGTGCCAAATGTAGCGGCGCACGACATACACAAATGTAACATGTTGGACATGAGAAAAAATGTCCTTACAGGAACACAGTTCGAAAGTGGCTCCTTTCAGAACTTCTGTGACGAACACGGTATCAGACACCACTTCAGTTCGGTGGCCTACCCTCAGAGCAATGGCCAAGCTGAGGCTTCCAACAAAACTGTTATCGATGGATTGAAGAAGTGATTGGAGCTAGCCAAAGGCCCATGAGCAAATGAACTACCTCACATCCTATGGGAATATTGGACCACCCCTCGGCGAGCAACGGGAGAAACCCCATTTTCGCTGACGTATGGAATGGAGGCAGTTATCCCACTTGAAGCAGGATTGCCAACAATGAGGACCAACATTGTTGACCAAGGCCATAATGATGTAGCATTACTCGCTGAGCTCGACCTGGCCGACGAGCGCCGGGAGCTAGCCCTAGTAAAACTAGCGAGCTATCAGCAATAGCTCGCGAGGCTTTACAACAAAAGGGTCAACCCAAGGGCATTCCGAGTTGGGGACTATGTTCTAAAGAAAGTCCTGGGTAGCGCAGTCAAACCATCAGACGACAAGCTAGGACCTAACTGGGAAGGACCCTTTAAAGTAACAAGAGACGATCTGCAGGGCGCCTATCACTTGGAAACGATGGAAGGCAGAGAAATACCACGAGCATTGAACGCAACCAATCTCAAGAGATTTTATTTTTAGATATTTCTTTTAGTCTTTTGTTATGAAACTAGGAGTATCATTAATGAAAGTTGTTTAATTGGTTACGTTCTGATGCATGACAGCTGCATTTATCGCACATCTTTTCCAAATAACAGGCACATTGATCACTACACTATAGCAGGGCAATATCCCCCCTCAGGTCATCATTATGAAACACGAAAGACCTCTTGTCATTTCCCCTAGCAATATATAAAGCCCTACATGGGATCCTTAGGCAATATGACCAAATTTTATACTGGTCATCAAACCTACCTCGATTAAGTAAAATCCTGATCGAATAAAGCATCCAACACCAGGTGTGTCCTCGCTAATTGCCCCACTTAGGCCTAAGGGAGTGTGACGACACAACCTAAAAGTTAAAGTGGTGCACAATGGTATCTCGGTATTATACTAGACTGGGAGGACACTTGCATGACAAAACAAACTTAGAAGATTATAAAGCAGCAACAATACGAAGAATACAATGCACACGTTTAGTCGGCAAAATTGCCCAAAACATAAACTTTTCATTAATTCATCATATTTACAATAATGGTGATACATGTTTAGTCGACGAGCTCGCCCAAAGCATTTACATTACCAAAAAGAACAAAAAAATAACAACTAGAAAAATCTCAATGGGGGGGAGGCCTCCGAGCGAGATAATGAGCCACTCGAGCTCTTCATCCATCATCGAGAGAAGGAGCTAACTCTTCCACAACCTCATTTGCATCCGGCTCCAATAACTGCCGAGGGATAGCATCGATGGGGATCCATCGATCATCGCTCCGGAAGGGGTTAGGCATCAAGGTAGAGGGAGACATATCATGGCGATACCAGAGCATCGAGTTCCTCGGGACTTGCATCTCCTTTAAGGCACTTAGCCATCCCCTAATAAAAGAAAGCTCCTCGAACTAAGATAACCTTGTTGGAGCATTTGACCGACCTTGGTCATAGCCGTCAGCCCGCGCTTGCCGAGGACCTTTCTTGAGCAAGTGCCACAACCGAGTGACATCCCTTTGAAGCCCAGCAGCAATCACATAGGCTCGCTGGACATCACCACGGAGTTCTTCCATTTCCTTATCTCTAAGTTCTTCCGCTTCCCTATTTCTGCTCCTGGTGCTCTTACCAGCTCGCGGAATGGGTGGGCGAGTGGAACCCCGCGGCACAAAAGGAGTAACATTCTGACCAGCTCTAGTTCGCAATGATGAGGAACCTTGTAATACTGTTGGAACAGTGCTCGGTGCATGCTCCCTAAGTCGTAAGACTTCTCTCCTCAGGTCCTCATTCTCCTGCTGAAGGACCTCCCCAACTTGGTTGATCTCGGAGGCCTCTAATAGTTTTGTTCTCAGCGCATTGACCTCCTCTTGTACTGAAGCACCAATGTCCTCTATCTCCTGGATCCTGTCCTTCAGCTTGGCCACAAGTTCAGATTGCTCTTTATACTTCTGATTCCTAGATCTAAGGGATTTACAAAGCTTAACGAAGGCCTGGAAAACTTCGGGACTCGCATTGGGACCAAGGGTCCTGCCCAATTGGGAAGAGCAGGAATATAATCATCCACATCAACTAACTAAAAGCGAGAGAAAGATAAATGAGAGAAAGAGACAAATCAGTGCGAGCAGAAAATAAAACCTTTTCATTAATAAAGGATTGGAGTTACATCGAACAATAAAGAAAAAATTTACAGACACAAAAAACCAACAGAACAGAACAATCCTAGTAGATAACTTGTGGACAACCTCAGGTGGCCCTGAGGTCGATGGCCTATTCCCCTTATCAACATCAGTAGGAGAACCACCCTCAGCAGGGGTAACTCTGTCCCCACAGCCAGATAAATGTCACCAGGGGTCGCTTGAGGAACAGGATCAGCGCCTTCAACAACTGGGGCAGGAACTTCATCCACGGTTGGCTTCGGATCTGGGTCATGCTCGTCAAACAAATGAGAATCGATGTCGACGCCAGCAGCCAAAAGGGCCTTATTCCAGCCTTTCTTGAAGTTCAGACGACTAATATAGCCTATCTGAACTTCAGCATCCTCATACGCTACAGCCCAACCAGAATTGTATGAGTCCTCCTTGGCAGTAACAGCCTCAGACTCCTTCTTCTTCAGCTCTTCAGAGAGAACCTTGTTATCCTCCACAATAATAAGTTTGCTCGAGCAAACCAGGTCGTAGGCTTACCTTAGCTCCTTCAGATCCTTGACTGCCGCGTCCTTCTCCTTATTAGCAGTGGCAAGAGCCAAGTCAGATGAAATTCGAGCAGCGTCAACGGCTCTAAAATTAGCCTTGAGCTCTTTACCCTTCAGCTTCAGGGCGGAGTTCTTTTTCTCCAACTCGCTGTTTCTTTTCACCAGCTCATCGCGTGAACGATACAGCACGACGAAGTAAGTAACAAACTGCAGAAAAAGAAGGCATTAGAAGAGGAAAAGGAGGGAATTCAGAAAAACATAGGAGAAAAGGGAAAAACCTTACCAGAGCGAGCCTTTGACTAGCTTGAAGGGCCAACTGCTCTGACCCTACCGCCCTTTGGTGATCAGCCGGGAGGACAGCTCTCTCAAGCAGAGCTGGGTTCAACTGGGGGGAAATTACCACAGAGGCCCCCTCAGGTAGCGCAGACACCGGGACTAAGGCCTGCCCGGCCTTCGTCCTCGCTTCTGCCCTCCTCCTATCCTCCTCCTTCTCACTCTTCTTCTTTTTCCTCTCCTCTACCCTCCTTTTCTCTTCCATCTTATTCCTCTCTTCTTCCTTTTTTCCTCTCTCTCTCTCTCACCTACTCCTCTTCCTTCCTCTTCCTCTCCTGCTCCTGAGCAGAGGACCGGGAACCAGTAGCCACATCCCCCGAGCTAAACTTTTTCTTTTTTGACCTTTGTGCGAGAATCATATGGTCTTCATCATCATCATCCCTGATCAAGTTCTTCCTTGGAGGAACCATCTCCTCTCTCGAACTACTAGAAGTGCTCGAAGATCCTTGAGCTTCAGAAACCTCCCTACAATCAGAGGAACTGCTACTGCTAGATCTCTCTCCCCGCAAATCACCTACAACTCCTATAATGTCACTCCCAGAGATTCTCTCTTCCTCGTCCAACTGGATAGGACCCGCAGCAATCTCTTCGAATAAATCAAACTCTGGGATAATATCCACAAGCCTTGCTATAAAGCTGAAGCCAACGTTCTTGTACTCGAGCAGAAAGGCAGCCGATATGGGATGCTCGTCGTCACCCAAAGGCTCCCTGATATTCCAAGCCTTAACCAATTCCGAGATACGAACCTTGCTGAGAGCAGGCTCCAAGTTCTTTGACCTCGCTGTGGAAGAAAAAACAAAGAGGAGTTAGAAAGATCACAAATCAAAAAAAGTTAAAACAACAGTACAATGTCTACCTATGTATTCCTCCCCATAAAAGGGAACAACGAACCTCTCAGACCTCGACCCTTCAAATTGGGGAGAAAACTGCCAATTTCTAACAAGGAAACCTTCTTGCCAGTAGTCCTTATGGGAATCAGGTAGATTTACTACCAATACCCTGTCAGGGCTCCTAGCTTTGAGGTAAACGACACCAGAGCTAGTTCGAGAAAAGGAGTAGCAAAAACAGACCTCGGCGAGCCCTAACCTAGTACCATACAATTGATTTATCCTATGTACGCCATTTACTATTTTCCACACATTGGGCGAGCATTGCGCATGAACAATATTAAAATAGCAAAAAAAATGCAAAAATAAATCATTAAGAGGAAAAGTGAGTCCCCCCTGAGAAAGCAACAAGACGTGGATCCAGTGGGAATCATCTATATCTCTAACGTTTCTAGGAGGGGAGGCACAACACTCAATATCTACCCACTCAGGGATGTTGTAAAACTTCCTAAATTCAGAGATTGGCCTATTTCCAATCTTCGCCATTAGAAAAACCCTAGAAAAACTACAAACCCAAAGAGAAAGTACAAAGAAAGGGCACAAGAAACTTACAAAATAGAAGATCGATTCAAGCGATGAAGAAGTACGAGCCCAAAGAACTAAGAAGAAATGAGAATGGAGTTTGAGAGAAGAAGGTACGAAACGCTAGAGCTCACAGAAAATAGAAGAATGCTAGAAAGACTGAAGCGACGGTAGAAAAGTGGCTATTCCAACAAACCTTCAAATTCTGCCAATCATAGTGCACAAGAAACGAAGCGGGTGCCGCCAAAATCAACTTCACAGCTTTCGAAGAATTTCAAAAAAGCCATTATAGCTAATCATTTAAATTTATTGAGCTCATGAACATGTCCCAACAAACTTAGGGGCAATTGTGGGTACCCAGAATTAAGACCACGGGCCTGGACGAGTAGCCCAGTTCTGGCGGCCCAAAGTCCAGGCCCCCCACCTCTTATTTTGATCCGGTCTCTTCCCACGTTCCCCTGAGGGGAAGTTATAGGAGAGATGGAAGACGTGGGGGAACCCATCACCCCCACTCACCTAAATGTACATGTATATATTAAACCCTAGGTCCGGGGCAAAAGGACAAGTTGTATTCTCTGTAATCACTCCCCGGAGTATATAGAAATAAAACTAACTGCACCACCGTGGACGTAGGCACTTCTTTGCTGAACCACGTACATCCTTTGTTGTGTGATTGTCATTTTACATTCCTTCTTCCTACTTGGTGATTGCCTTTCTCTTATCTATTTGTGTTGCATAATAATTGTCACTATAATATAAATCTCATATGTTTATTTTAGCATCACTCTCAAAAACTTTTTAAAACTTACTAATCACCTAGTACTCAAAAGACAAGGTGTCAAATTTTATCTTTTTATTTAACATCCCAACAACATGCGAAAGAATATATATAATTAACCATCATGCAATCACTGAATCAAGCAATACTAAAATGGAATAGATATAAATCTGGCCGAAACAACCCCTGGCTACAAATAAAATAATGAAATGAATCACAAGAGTAATAGCTGAATACATCAACTAACGAAAACAAAATGGAACAACTAGGGTGACATGCCCAAATGGAACACTGACTGCATCATACTCTAGAAATGAAATGGCTGAAGCGACTAAGTTAAAGTCCTACAACATCTACGTATGTCGCAGCTGCGTAAACCAAGAATAGAACAATTCTGGCATCTCTGTGTGGTTGGGCACCTAAAAGTTTTTGAAAATATTTTATAGCTAGGGTTGGAACCCAAAATATTTTGAAAATATTTAGCAAGTATATTTAAATGCAAGAAATTAAAATGCAAATGCTCCTCATATTTAAGTTAATGCCGTAAACACTCTTGATAACACCTCACCCCTCTACTAATGTGCACGCCTAACGAATTATATATAACTCACCTAGCCACCATCCCCGTAACTACTCTTATCCCCAATATTATACTATTTTCCCCACTACTATATCCCGAGTGAGTTTAGCATAAACATTATAAGTCATTATGCACATTAACTTATTCGAGCAAATTCTCATTCAATACTATATAACTGTTTCATAAGTTATATTAATTATAGAATTCTCATCTTATATCATATTGTATATAATTAAACCATATATACGTACTAATCCTACAACATTCACATATACATGTCATATATATATATATTATCCCCCGAGTAGGCAATCATCGGGAGTTCTCTAGGTGCTATCATAAATGGGTATTCTCATCCACCTGAAACCCTGATACGGTTAGCTCCCCCTTTCAAAACATAAACACATGCTCTTGAGGCGGCCATAGTGTTCCACGGAAGTGAGACTAAATTAGACACCATTCGTCGCACTCCTGAACCGAATGATATGACCTGAGGATTATACTCGCCCTGCTCCTCAAGTCAGGGGATTCACCCACATCGTTTAACCTCCCCTGATAGCACTAGAATATGTATTCTTTACTATAAATATTATTCACACAAATATTTATAAATCATTTATATATATACTATACATCACCATATATATATATATATATATATATATATATATATATATATATATATATATATATATATATATATATATATATAACCCAGGCTACCGGTGTACTATGCCCATATTCAAGCCTAAAACATGTAAGCCTATGGTCCGACTTCATTTCAAATAATTATACACTAATTAATTTTCGTTATTTTTGTTTCACCCTACCTATTATAGCCGGACTCTCTATCTCTCGTCCCATAGTTTAATAGTTTCAATCCATCATTCGATTTCATATAATTAAATCTACCCACTTAATTAACAAGGTTACAATTCACTAAATCATGAACCTTAAATCTTCAATTTCATTAAACCTTCAATTAAGTCAATGGTAGGTGAACAATAATTAAACCCTAAATCATATGCAATATTTTAGAAATATTAACAAGGTTACCATTTACTAAATCATGAAACTTACATCTTCAATTTCATTAACCCTCTAATAAATTCAAGGTTACGTGCTCACAAATTAAACCCTAATTCATACTCAAATTTCAAAAATCAACTGAAGCAGCAACTGTGAATCTCTAACACATAATAGGTCGAAATTAGGGGAAACCAAAAATCTAACAGACTTAGCCGGTCATTCAAACCACAAGCCCTGTTGTTCGAACAACGGTGGCTCTTGTTTACCAGGTCATTCGAACGACCCTGGTATCATCTTCTTCTCTCTTTTCTACTAAAAACCCGGTCTGCTATTAATAAGTTTTCAACCTTTATTCTGTACAAATTTCTTCATCAAAACGTCCCTAGATTCATCTTAATTCCATACTTATATCATATTCAATCTAACCCTAACAATTTCATCAATTAGGAAATCAATTTCATCAAATCTTAACCCCTCTACAGATTTATAACTTCAAATCAAAGAAATCCCCCTTTCTAAAGAACACGACCCTAACATTTAAATTGATTCTCACCTCCTTTAATATGAATAAGTAAATACACATTAACAATTTACAAATTAAACCACTTGCCTCAATGTAGATCAAGGTCTTTGAATGAGGAAGATGGATTGAATCTAAGGGTCTCTTCTTATTCTTGAAGCTACCTTCCAAAATCCCCAAATTGTCTTCTAATGGCTTTCCTCTCAAGCTCTCCACAATTTTAGTCTTCTAAAATGACTTTAGGTTGTCTTACCCTTACCTAATTAGGGTTAAAAGCTTAAATCCCGTCTTTGGGACTATGGGGCTCCGAAAAAGGGCCCAAACTCTTTATTTAGAGCTCAGTTATGTCTAATTAAGTCCCGAAACCCAATATATACATATGGCCACTTATTTTCAACTATTTTGAACCATCGGGATTCACCGTGCACTTCGAATTGTTATTCAAATTAATTTGTCATGTCTTTCAAATTTAAGACCTTAAAATATGACATAAAACAATCCAAAATAATTAATCCTCAATTCGCGAAATTAATAAATTCCTCAAATTTAAAATTTTCTCAAATCATGAATTTAATTCCTCCAAATAAAATAAATTCCTTTTCTCCCAAAAAATTACATAATTAAAGGTCCTTGAATTTGCGGGGTGTTACATACTTCCCCCCTTACAATGGAATTTTGTTCTCGAAATTCGGATGAGCCTAGTACTCCCAGTCTCAACTAGCCCCACAATCACTTACCCTTAACATTGATACACAAAGTTATTGAGCGATTATAATTAACCAGAGCGCCCATACACGTACCCGTGCTTAACCGCACGAAATGAAACCCGACATTTATTATCCCTTAATCCGTAGTATAAGTTCAATCCCAGAGTTATAACATTCCAAATACCCTCCTCTCGGCATGAAAGTATACATATCCACTCTTATGTAAAAAAAATAGATACTACCACGCCCTTACTATCACCAGTTTTCTTGAACGAAAATAAAACTCGAGCTATGTCTTCCCGCTCGATAATAAGTCCAACCACTCTCAATCACATCATAAATGTCCCTACTCCCCAGGATTTCAATTTAACAATATTAGTACATTAACATGCAACACATTTTAACATATATTACCGTATATATACTCTAGATCCTATCTCAGGTGAAACCTAGCAACGATAATTCATACCCTGGTACCGCGAACATTCAATCTTACTATAACTATCCATTATAGACCCAACTATAGCTATACAGTTGAAACTTGAAAAACATCCACTATAATCCCATAATTCTCGTAAGTAGAAATGTCTCATATAATGCAACCTTCCTCTTAGTGTAGCTTCCACTCTCTTCTGGTTAACACCAAATGATCTGTTATCCCACGGTACTTACATATATACAATATGGCTATTTCAACCAACACATCCACTAATATTCGTCTCACTCGCACATCCTAGTGGTAACAAATCATAAGTTGTGGCGCACTCAATATCACTTCCAAACCCCCCCCCCCCCCCCCACACACACTTTACCGTTTCATAATCCATGGAACATCTTATTCCCATTCCTTCGGAATATACCCAAAATCATTACCTTTGCGTCTTCTCCCCGAATCAACTAAATATCTTCACCGTAGAGGCTCTGTATCTTCCCAGGGTGCCCATACACATTCTATCTCGAGCCTAATTGCACAAACCTCCGATCATAAAATATGTAACCATATTTGTCTCAATTTCGGCCCACGTATTATCGACATGGCTATATCCTCCAAATATTTTCGATGACTAACTCATTACCATTCAATTCTCCTCGACATTACACCACCTTTATTATCGATGTGAGATCCTCAAAATACTCCCTTAGTCCCATACCTAAGGGTTTCTATGATGGCAAAAGTGGCTAAAATAAATCACACAAAACACATATCAATACGCACAACATAACAATTTGTGGTTCCAAAACTTCGCAGTGTTTCTATCACAACACTTTTCGGCTCCACTAGCCCTATCTCTTAGTGGCACTCTACTCAACATATTTTCTCCACACGTTCACTAATTACCATTAAATACGATGACCTAGAATCCAATGACATCTCCACACTTTTGACATATTATTAAGGCTTATGCATATAACATTTCCCAGTAAAGCCCAAAAGAACTTTTCCTAGTGCATTATTCCTAGCATCATCGGTTCTTGATTTCCACAGAGCCCAAAGCGTACATGCGGGGAACTCAAACTCTGTCCCTATACTCATAAGTCTAATCATGACCTCCCGTGTCTCTAATGGAGTCATATGCTGCTGCGCTCACACTATCACTAAGTCCTTAACGCTAACTATTAATGACGAGTTAAATCTCTCCACTCCGCGGTAACCCAACACACCCTGAATCTTATTCGTAAACGTTCTACGCATCGGAATCCAATATAACTAGAAAATTGTACTTTACGAAGTCTATTGCATACAATGTTGACGCTATGATATTGCTCAACCCTATTCTAGGTGAGAGATCTCGAGAGAATATACATCCGGCACTGAAACAACAAACACAATATCCTTGCTATAATCGCCCACCATTTCTAACCCGTCCATACCTAAGATAAAACCATACCTCAATTATTACCTCTCAAAGGAGCTAGTCCTCAAGAAATACATCGTCTCAATGTACCCACCTATTCCTTTCAGGTGGAACCGAAGAGTACCCCGCTACTCTATGATAAGAATACACATACTAATGATATTAACTATACTTCCACTAAATCCCTTTTCTCACGAGAGTCTAGTACTAATACATTACTGTGAACCGCTTGAATCACATAAAACATACCCCAATCATCTCAGAATAAGACTTATAGTTTCAGTTACTCATAATACTATTGGCTCAACGGTTAATAGACATAACACCCGTGTACTAACCAAACCAAAAACTTCTCCAACAGATGCTCCTACTAGGCATATAGCTCATGTCCCCTAACTCACTATGGACAAAATCCACCCATGTGTTTCCACACTTTTATAACTAAAATACCTCTTTGTGTCGTCCCTCCTTTCTCTGGCCCCAACGGCCTTGTCGGGATTGTCTTTCTCACGGACCTGGTAGTCTTGACCCAATTGTCCCTTTGGATTTGTTGATACAATACTTGGTTACTGGCCTTGATGGCCCTAACTAAACCCACCATTACTCAGTAGAAATTTCATTGACCTCAATCATTAGCCTGGGTCCCCTACTGGGTATTCCTTCCCTTAGAACCTTACTATCACTAAAAACACGAACTTACTCTTCGATAGATTCTCCAACTCTCTTAGCTCCCCTCTCTAGAGAGCATTGATACCAATTGTAATTATACAACTTTGACGACAACGACATCAGTCATCCTAGCCAGATCTCCTATCCATGATTGAATATTCTACCCGATGGGTCTAATATAAACTTATAAACCCTATTTGATTATTTGTATCCCTTTCCTCGGTAATGAAGTTTGCGAATTCCATCCAATTTTCTTCCCATCCGGCCATTGTCCGACCCTTTTGGAAGATTACTTAAATTTTCCTTGTCTCTTAATTTAACCTCTAGTGAGAGTATTCCTAATAATTCGTACCCCACATGCTTCTTTCTTCATGGTACCTCCCCATGGATGTGGTGACTGGCTCCTGTCACCCCATACTGCTTCTAATGGAAAACTTCCTTGCCCGAAATTTTGACTTGAGTGACACTACACTCCCCCACATGTAATACCAATTGGATGTTCTCTACCCACTAGTAAATCATTCTTTCGCACCTCCCTCGAATCCTAGCGGATTATTTTTCTGAAATAAAATTTTCTTTGACCCTCACCCCTTGTCGTCTACACTTGGGGTTTTAACTTTGCACTATCATCGCTCACGATGGTTATTAGGGAAACTACTATACCCCAAGCAGTTACTCTAACTTTAATTTTTCGAACAATATGGTGACTCCGATTGCATCATTGTTTTCAGAATGCTTTAAAACTTCTGATGAGTCTTCCCTCCTGCAATCCTTCTAACGTCTCGCATTTTTTTGTTCTGAAATGTTTGATCTTCCACTCTCGATCGAAATCGTACATGAATCACATGAACTATACCCTATAGCAAAAGAACGTAAATCATATACGTGAAGGAATGCAACAACCCTATAATAAGGCTCAATATCAAAGAACACTACGCTGAAACGTAAAAAGCCGCACAGATCCTAAAGACACTAGAACCTGATGCTCTGATACCATCTGTGACACCCCGCCTAATAAATACCGGGTTATCAGTCCTATACCAAATTAAACAAGAATCTCATCTGGTTCATTCTTAGCATCACTGTCGAATTTTTTTTAAACTTACTAACCACCTAGTATTCAAAAGACACGGTGTCAAATTTTATCTTTTTATTTAACATCCCAGCAACAACATACGAAAGAATATAGATAATTAACCATCAAGCAATACTAAAATGGAATAAATATAAATCTTGCCGAAACAACCATGAGCTTCAAATCAAATAATGAAATGAATCACAAGAGTAAAAACTGAATACAACAAGTAATGAAAATAAAATGGAACAACTAGGGCGACATGCCCAAATGGAACACTGATTGCATCGTACTCTAGAAATGAAATGACTCAAGAAACTAAGTTAAAGTCCTGCAACATCCACCTGGGTCGCAGCTGCGCAAACCATAAATAGAATAATTTCGACATCCCTGTGGCTGGACACACTACACCAAATCTGCCCATTTGTCAAGGTCATTGACCTTGACAAATTCACCTTGTCAAGGTCAATGACCGTGACATTTCGAGGCGAGACAACTTTTTTTGTCACGGTCGTGTCACGGTCATTGACCTTGACAAAAAACTCGCGTTTTGTGTCACGGTCGTGTCAAGGTCAATGACCGTGACACGTTTGTCACGGTTCTAAACCGTGACATAACCGTGACCCCAATTGTCACGGTCAATGACCGTGACACGTCCGTGACAACTTTGTCGCGGACTTGTCACGGTCAATGACCGTGACAATTTTGGGCAGAATTTAAAAAAAATCTGCTGGGCAGTATGGCCACCGCCACTGCCCAGCAGTATATTTGTACCTGTTATAGCAACGTTGTACCTGTTCCAAACATCATATATCCAACACAAACTAAAGATAATGCAAATATATATTCATGACGATATAATCCAAATATTCAAAGTAAAAACAATATACATGACGATATAATCCAAATTTAATTAAAATGGACAAACTTAAAAATAATGTTACTACATGTCTTGGATAAAACTGAGGAGGTGAGTAGGCCACACGACATACGAATTGACGCACCCACTAATATACGTCGTGCCGCATTGTTCTCGCAACCACAATAGGGAGTTCTCCTTCCCGGGTATGACATGCGTGACGAGCACCCTGGACTTCATCTCTTGAAGCACACGTCCATGGACTATTCCACCCTCGACGATATTCGGGTCCCTCAACCCCCGCCCTATCCGCTGGCCATCAAATACGTCCAATATGAACACGCTCGGCCAACCAATTATCGACAATGGTCTGTTGGAGGGCGTCAAATAGGGAAGTGGATCGTCGAAGTACGAACGTGTCGGTGATGAAGCAGCGAGGTCCACATCCTCGTCATCCTGCGTCTCGTCCTCCCGCACCTCCTCCTCCACCGCCTTCTCCTTCCCTTTCCCTTTCCCTTTACGGTCTCCACCCAACGTATTCTTCATGAATGCATACATATCTTGGACCGTCGCCTCCAAATGGGACAGCTTCGCGTCGTGTGAATCCACCGTTCGAGACAACCCGGTGTCGCTCGTCTCCAATCCGATGATCCTAGATTTGGCCACCTGCGAGCTCACTCCCCTTGTCCTCCCTTTGCGATCAGAGCCAAGCACTTGGCTGAGTGCGTCTGTGGACAAAGATGCCTTGTCGGCATCAGACTGCGACTCATGCACTTCCTTAAGCTTTGCCTGAAATGACAAAAAGCACATGATTAGTAAAATAAGTAAACTAAAAAATTATAACGTAATTAACAATAATTAAACTGTTTGATTACTTATAATCGTGGCCGCGACGCTCGGGGACACCTCCTTGTCCTTCCCCTTCTTCGTCCGAAGAGCCACATAAGTATCGAGCCTATGTGGCTTACCCCCTGGCCCACTCCCTACCCCCTGAAATAAAATAGAGTAAAGTAAAATTAGTATCGACCCCGTAAAGTAAAATAATATCCAATAATATATTTTTGTAGTTATAGATAAATTAAATCTTACCTGCATTCTATGCTCCACCTCAGCATAAAAGGTCCGGCCGGAGTAGTGCACGTCCATCTTTTTAGCCCGATTTTCCCTCCCCGATTGGCGAGATGCCAATTGTCGATCCTCGATCTCATTGTCAATGAACTTTTGCCATTGTGCCAATGAGATCGGCTCCTTGGGCGGGACGGATCCGCGCCATTGTAAAATGGACTCTCGTGTTTTTCCAAAGTACCGTGTCCGCATATTTTTCTTCCACGTCTTGTGTTTCTCCCTCAACTGCTCCAAGACGGAATCGCGTAGCTTTGGATCCAAGTTGAATTGTTCATGTCCAACAAATACAATGTTAGTTGCGAATAAATATAAATATAAATATAAATTGAAATATTCATATAAATATTACCTGTAGTGCCGCCCAAACAGCTAACTTGAGCTCATACGGCACCTCCTTCCAACTCATAAACCCTGGGCCGATGACCGTCTTTAGCAGCTTTAGGGATCTCGCTAAAAGCTCCGACTTATTTTCGACGGTAATCCCAAATTTTCCATATTTGGAGAGCCTAGCGGCGGAGGAGCCCTCGTCGCCTCCGCTACCACCGAACCCAGACGACATCATCATAAACAGCATCATCATCTTCACATTAACATCTGAAGGAGACATTTTTGCTGTAAAAAAAATGTTATTAGTACACCCCACCCCCTGCCCCCTCCACCACCCCCTCCCCCACCACACACACACACACACACCACCCCACCCCCTGCCCCCCTCCACCACCCCCTCCCCCACCACACACCACCACACACACACACACACCCCACCCCACCCCCTACAAGTCTAAGGATGTTCTTGATTAAAAATGGGAAATCTCATATCGTTTACAAAAAGTTCATAGATTCTTAATCCCTAGGGTTATGGATATCAAATTTCTTTCACAATTATTTCTTCGATTGCGATGGGTGAAGTTCAATTATATGTTAGAACAATAGATCCTCGCAAGTTGGTCAATCATTGTGTGAATATGTATGAGATCATAATTTGGAGGAATTCACGTCCAAGAAATAATTTGGATTGTGATACCCCTTGATAGACTTATATGTTTTATTTACCCATCCGATGAACTATTTTATAATCCTATAGAATTAAGTTTTAGAATCAAGGAATTGATCAGATATTCATTAAAATCGGTTAGTAGAAAATTTATTTAACCAAGAGGGTATCGAAAACATAACGTGGGGAATCATAATATACCGTAATAAACTTTAATAATAAGAACACATTCTTTCGAGTGATTTATAAATAATTAAATTTGAGTGCAATCATGATTATTTAGTGGAATGAATCGTGATTAAATAAATAAAGGATATAAATTAGACGGTTATAAATTGGGATTTCCTAGTATTTACTTTGAATCCAGTTTATTTATTTATCTTTGGTCCCTAGTATAGTCATTGACCAAGTAGTAGGAGCGAAACTCTATAAAACCCTAGTTTAGCTAAAGCCCGTGAATTATACCTATATATATTGTGTAAGCAAGGATTTTAGCATAAGAATCAATTGTGGAGGGTTAGAGAGGGAGTGAAAAAAATTATACCTATTCACACACACACACACACACCACCCCACCAAGGGCGAACCTAGGTGGTCCCGAGAGTGGGCGGCCGCCCACCCCTTGTTTTCGGAAATTTCTGTACAGGTATGCGCAAAAAAAATAATATTGGGGCCTATGTGTAAACTCTAGGATCGGAAGGTGTATCTGTTTGTTAGTGTTTTAAAGCTAAGGGGCAGAGTATGTAATTTATTATACTTAAATAGAAAAACACGGAAGAAACATTTTACCAAAACCCTAAATAGAAGAGTAGAAGTACCAGGAAGAGAATGTTTTTCAGGTAAGTTATTTGTTAAGTATATAAAACGTTTTTATTCAAATGTTTAATTTTTTTAAATTAAATGTTAAAAAGTATTTTTGTATTCCTTCAAAGGTTTAAATCATTCAATGTTAGGAGTATCTTTGTGTTCATTTGTAAATATTTAGGAAACTAACACTATTCAATGTTAGGAGTATTTTTTTCTCAAACCTTTAAATGTTAGAAATATTTAGTGGTATGTTAGAAATTAGGGGTATTGTATTTTTGTGTTCAATATTTAGGGGTATCGTATTTAGGGGCAATGTTAAAAATATTTAGGAGAATTTTCAAATTTCAGTGTTATTTTTTCAGTTAATTTTCAATATTGAAGTATAATTTTCTTATAATTTCAATGTTAATCCTAAAAAAATTGCCTTTGGGGCTACCGCCCCTGAACCCCTACATTGCTCGAAAAATTTCGCACCCCCTTACTAAAAATCCTAGGTCCGCCACTGCACCCCACCCCACCCCCTGCCCCCCTCCACCACCCCCTCCCCCACCACACACACACACACACACACACACACCCCACCCACCCCACCCCCTTCCCCCCTCCACCACCCCCTCCCCCACCACACACACCCCCACCCCCCACCCCCTGCCCCCCTCCACCACCCCCTCCCCCAAAACACACCACCACACACACACACACACCCCGCACCCCACCCCGCCCCACCCCCTGCCCCCCTCCACCACCCCCTCCCCCACCCTGCCCCATCCCGCCCCACTCCCCACACACGCACACACATACACACATATATATATATATACACATACACACATAAATATACAGACAAATATATATATAAATGGAAGAGAGAGAGAGAGAGAGAGAGAGAGAGAGGGAGGGAACGGTGGGAGGGAAAAAAGAAGGGGGAAAGGGTTTTTGCTGGAAAAGTTGTCACGGTCGTGTCAAGGTCATTGACCGTGACAAGAATTGTCACGGTCATTGACCGTGACAATTAGTTGTCACGGTCGTGTCAAGGTCAATGACCGTGACATAAAACACGTGTTTTTTTTGTCACGGTCAATGACATTGGCAAGGCTAGCCGGCTGAAAGGTGACAATTTGCCCATTTTGGTGTAGTGACACCTAAAAGGTTTTGAAAATATTTTATAGAAAGGGTTAGAACCCAAAACATTTTAAAAATATTTAGCAAGTGTATTTAAATGCAAGAAATTAAAATGCAGATGCTATTCATTTTTAAATTAGTGTCGTACACAATCTTGAGAACACCTCACCCCTCAACTAATGTGCACGCCTAACGAATTATACATAACTGACCTAGCCGCCACCACCCCCGGTAACTAGTCTTATCCCAAATATTATACTATTTGCATCATTACTGTATCCTGAGTGAGTTTAGCGTACACATTATAAGTTGTTACGCACATGAACTTATTTGAGCAAATTCTCATTCAATACTATAAAACCGTTTCACAAGTTATATTAATTATACAATTCTCGTCCTATATCATCCCGTATATAATTAAACCATATATACGTACTAATCCTATAACATTCATATATACATGTCGTAGATATATATTATCCCCCTAGTAGGCACTCATCGGGTGTTCTCTAGGTGCTATCATAAACGGGTATTCTCATCCACCCGAAACCCTGATACGGTTAGCTCCCCGATTCAAAACAATAAACAAACGCTGTGGAGGCGGACATAGTTTTCTACGGTAGTGAGATCGAATTAGATACCATTCATCACAATTGTGAACCGAACGCTATGACCTGGGGATTCACCCACATCGCGCAACCTCCCCTGATAGCACTAGAATATATATTCTTTACTATAAATATTATTCACATAAATATTTATCAATCATGTATATATATAATACACATCACCGTATATATATATAACCTAGGCTACCGGTGTAGTATGCCCACACCCAAGCCTAAAACATGTAAGCCTATGGTCCGACTACATTTCAAATAATTATACAGTAATTAATTTTCATTATTTTGGTTTCACCCTACCTATTATAACCGAACTCTCTATCTCTCGTCCCATAGTTTAATAGTTTCAATATGTCATTCGATTTCATTCAATTAAGTCTACCCACTTAATTAACAAGGTTACAATTCACTAAATCATGAACCTTAAATCTTCAATTTCATTAATCCTCCAATTAAGTCAAGGGTAAGTACACACTAATTAAACCCTAAATCATAACCAAGATTCCAGAAATGTTAACAAGGTTACCATTTACTAAATCACGAACCTTTCATCTTCAATTTCATTAACCCTCTAATAAATTTAAGGTTATGTACTCACAAATTAAACCCTAATTCATACTCAAATTTCAAAAATCAACTGAAGCAGAAACTATGAATCTCTAACACATAACATGTCTGAATCAGGGGAAACCAGAAATCTAATAGACTTAGCAGGTCGTTCAAATGATAAGCCATGTCGTTCGAACAACAGTGGCTCTCGTTTGAACGAGAACCAGGTTGTTCGAATGACCCTAGTATCATCATCTTCTTCTCTCTCTTCTGCTAAAAACCCAGTCCCCCATTAATAAGTTTTCAACATTTATTCTGTACAAATTTCTTCATCAAAACGTCCCCAGATTCATCATAATTTCATACTTATATCATATTCAATCCAACCCTAATAATTACATCAATTAAAACATCAATTTCATCAAATCTTACCCCCCCCCCTCCCTCCCCACACACACACAGATTTATAGCTTCAAATCAAAGAAATCCCCAATTTCTAAAGAACACAATCCTAACATTTTAATAAATTCTCACCTCCTTTAATATGAATAAGTAAATACACGTTAACAATTTACAAATTAAACCACTTACCTCAATGTAGATCAAGGTCTTTGGATGAGGAAGATGGATTGAATCTAAGGGTCTCTTCTTGTTCTTCAAGCTACCTTCCAAAATCCCTAAATTGTCTTCTAATGGCTTTCCTCTCAAGCTCTCCACAATTTTAGTCTTCTAAAATGACTTTAGGTTGTCTTACCCTTACCCAATTATGATTCAAGCTTAAATCCCGTTTTTGGGCCTACGGGCCTTCTAAAAATGGCCCAAACTCTTTATTTGGAGCTCAATCATGTTTAATTAAGTCCCGAACCCAATATATACATATGATCACTCATTTTCAACTATTTTGACCCATCCAGATTCAACCGTGCACTCCGAATTACCATCCAAATTAATTTGTAACATATTTCAAATTTAAGACCTCAAAATATGACATAAAATAATACAAAATGATTAATCCCCAATTCACCAAATTAATAAATTGCTCAAATTTAAAAATTTCTCAAATCATGAATTTAATTCCTCCAAATAAAATAAATTCCTTTTCTCCCCAAATATTATTTAATTAAAGGTCCTTGAATTTAAGGGGTGTTATATATATATATATATATATATATATATATATATATATATAAAGAGAGAGAGAGAGAGAGAGAGATGATATGATAAAAAAATTGAATTGCTTGATGTTTTTGTTTGTACATGATCTCATCACTATGGAGATTATAAAAAAAATCATAAAAAAATTCAAATGTTTACTATTAAAAAAAATGATATGTACATGTGCATTTTTTGGTACCTAAAACTTTTTTATGATCATATCACCCACGTTTCGACTGAATTTTTTTGAGACTTTTGATGTGAAGACTTCCCCCACCCCCCCCCCCCCCCCCCCCCCCCCCCCAAAAAAAAAAAATCATCAAAAATAGACTCTCTGCACACCAAGTTTGCACATCGATTTTTTAAAATAGTAAAAAAAATAATTTTTAGTTGAATTTCTTTATATGGCATTTAAACATTTCAAGTGGGCCATATAAAAAAAATAAACTCAAAATAACTTTGTTGCTATTTTTAAAAAAAAGGGTCAAACTTTCGCACTTTTTAAAACACTTTACAATCTGTGAAGGTTTGATCGATTTTTTAAAAATAATAAAAAAAATTATTTCAGCTGATTTTTTTATATGGGTTCATTGAAATGTTTAATTGTCATATAAAAAAATTCAACTCAAAATTATGTTTTTTAATATTTTAAAAAAATAAGTAAAAAATCAATGTGCAAACTTGGTGTGCATGAGAGAGAGAGTGTGTGTGTGTGTGTGTGTGTGTGTGTGTGTGTGTGTGTGTGTGTGTATTAACTTCTTTTCGCTTCTCTTTGGGATCTTTAGTTTAAAGTCCTAAGTATTTAATTTTTTTTGGATCCACTCCCATGTCATTTTATAATTCGTTGGAAGTCCTACTTTTTAAAATTATGTGTCATTTTACTAGTTATAGACATTTTACTAAAAATGCAAAAAATATTAACTATTTTGAGACTTAGAACAAAAAATAAAATGACATGGGACTAAAAATTAACCGATTCAAAAAAATAAGACCATCAACTAAATATCTAAAAAAAAATTCCCTACTGTCAACGTTTCAAAGTATATTTCGAGGGAAAATGTAATGGGCTTTTATAATGGCGTTATTTGTCAAATTTGAGGCCATGTAGTATAACTTTTGATCTTATAAGTGGTAGGGTGAGAGTTATCCCCATGGGCTGCCGTAGTGGTTTTTGAGATGAGATTGAACCCAAAATTTCAAGCATTCTCAATACAAAGCTACAAAAATTAAATTGAAAATACATAAGGTGAGCATATTCAAATTCAACATACGCGTAAAGACTCAGTGGGCAAAACACTACTCATACCTAATCGGATTCCGTTTTACTTGTACGTGTTATAGTCCTCGCCCTGAATAAGTTAATACCCACTATGCATGAAAGAAGTACTACCATAAATCGCTATGGTTACAATTAACAAATCCCATCCCTTGTTCACCAAATACAAGTTGCGTAATTTCAATTGCGAGTCACCTAATCATTTCATGAATCCTGAATCACATCATCTCACAGATAATGTATATATAGGGAGAGACCAGTACATAAAGTAAATGGTCACACAATAGTTTCAAATTTACATGATATTTCAAACACTCTCGAATTAAATGTGCTAAACATTTCTTCGAAATAATGGGTTATCACCAATATGTGCTAGTTGTTATAATTTGGATGAGCTGCTTATATAGCGCACCAATGGGTGCAGTTGTGGAAGTTGATATTGGGGTTATTCTTGATTTGGAAACTCCAGTGGGGAAGATGGGACAAACATGCATGTTAACGGCCCTTGAGGATTTCTATGGTGGCAGTGGTCAAAATTACACCACCAAGATTGTCCTTCATTATAGGGATTCCAAGAGTGAGATTGTTGAGGCAGCATCTGCAGGTACTTAATCTTTTCTTTTAATTTGATTAATGAATTTAATTAGGTGAAATCTTGCCCTTAACGGGTCTTGTTGCGTTTGTTTTGGTGTTTAGATTTGTGTTACTCATACGTAACTATAAACAAGTCATGTATAACTCAGTTTGTGTCACGTCCAATTTTGGGTCCTCTTGTAGACAGTGATGAGAGGGGTTGCTCATCATTTAGTTCTGCTGTTAAGGATATCACGTGTCAAATAATTCTGTTTTAAATAAAGCTTCTCTTTTTATTTGACAAAAAAAATTTACACAACATGAATTGGCACGCATGATCACTTAATGGATGGGCCCTTATTGTGTTTAGGTCATTATTGAGTCTAACTTATAATATGCTTTCATATTGTCAAATGATAACTACCATGCGATTGGTATCTTGTGCCTAAGGACATTATAAAATTCAATAAGACTAGTCACATGTCAAACGAAAAACACGGTTTACTTAAAGGGTGGGGATAACATTTCGTGTTTTTGAATTATGTTTGGGAGCTAATGTAACACAGCAAAGTTTTTTTCCACACATGCCGCAACTTATTCACGTTTTTTTTTCTATCTCAAAAGAACATGACCCGTTTAAAACACAAAAGGACATAACTCGCATGATTTTATAATATATGTTCAATAAAACATAAGTGGACGTGATAACACAAGTAAATATAATTAATGCGGTTACATAACATAATTTTGACACGGACACGAAATAACATGACATTTATTCGTGTAAAAAATGCTCAACGCGAGCACAACATGTCATGTGAATTTCCAATCAATCTCGAGTCATTTTTAATATAGTCACCTTATTAATGGATAATAATTAGTTGTGCTCGTGGATTTCAATAAGAAAACAAACCATATATGAATTTGTATTCTTTACATGATAATAAAAGAAATGGTTTTGGCCAAACCCGATAAGACTTGAGGCTATAAGACCCGATACACACATGACCCAAACTGTTCCCTTGTCGGGTTAAGAATAAATCAACACATTAGTCAATATAAACATGCTATAAACCCAGCATTTAAAACTTACACAAACATGTGTAGTTTGTTGGCACGCCTTATATTGACAATCACCATTATCCAGCTACTTGCCGCTAATTTTACTTACTCCCTATGAATTTTATTTGCGCGTTGAATTTTAATTTGATAGAATATTTCATACTCCTGCCCAACTCCCAATTTTCTCAAAAAATATTAAAATAAAAAGTCTATAAGATTTTCCAGGACAGCTAACAATTTAGGATCATTTCGAAAAAAATCGGTTCATATATGTGTCGGCCCACTGTTTCCACATATTTTTAAAATCGATCCCAAGCTTTCAATAATTGTAGAAAATATTTTGAGGTGTTTTTTTTTTAAAAATATGTTGTATAATGATTATTTTAACACGTGATGTTAAAAATCTTCAAAAGAGAAGTACGTGTATCATCGGGTGTTTTTCACTTAACCGGCATGTAACTTGCATGCCATAGTGTCCTTGCACATTCCTTATTATCTGACCAAAAACCACACACACATAGGTCGTCTCAGATACGGACCTGAGACGTAATGTGTGGACCATCTTTTTAAAATGATAAAAAATTTAAATCATTAATCAAATTTTTGAGATGATATTCATAGTGAGGAGATCATCTACAAAAAGATTTATCAAAAAATTCATTTTTAAAAGTGGGTGAGATTTTTAGATGATTTTTTTTGTAGATGATGTTCTCGTCAACAAAATAAATGTCAATAAAATAAATTTTTACCAATTTATAAAAAACTACTATGTATGGGGTATGTATAGATGAGGTGTGCACATTTTCTATTATTTTGTTAAGAAGACATAAAAAATATTGAATGTGTATTTTTTGTCGTTGGAACTTTGGATGATCATCACACTCACATTTGTATTCAATTTTTTTTAATGTAAAATTTTGTAGATGATTTCCTCATTGTCAAGATTATCTCCAAAACAATCACAATTTTTTAATGTTTTACTATTTAAAAAATAATGATGTGCATGGAGGTCGGCACCATCTCATACTCGCATCTAAGACTATATATATATATATATATACACAACATTGCTCTTGTGCGGACCAGTCTGTATTTTAAGAGTGTGGACCGAACATGTGTCACCAGGTGGTGAACCCAGAAAAGAGAGAGAGTGTACCTATAATTTAGCGAATAATTTATAGGCTCATTGCCAGGTGGCACATGTCTGGTCCTCACTCTTAAAAGCGAACTGGTCCGTGTGTGTGTGTGTGTGTGTGTGTACATACAGTCATGTTCTTGTGTGGATCAGTCCGCATTTTAAGAATGCGGACCGGACATGTGTCACCTGACGGTGAGTGCGGAAAAGAGAGAGAGTATGCTTATAATTTAGGCGATAAAATCTAGGCGCACCGTTAGGTGGCACATGTCCGGTCCGCATTCTTAAAATGCGGACTAGTCCGCACAAGAGCATTATATATATATATATATATATATATATATATATATATATATATGTGTGTGTGTGTGTGTGTGTGTGTGTGTGTGTGTGTGTGTGTGTGTGTGTGTGCGAGGATCAGAATTACGGTAGCACGTGATCTCCACTTGTTCGGCACAGGCTCCCAAGCTTCTGGCATATCAAGACAATGAAGTTACCAAGTCACGGAGGACTCCTCCGTATCTATCACTTAGAATGGTTCGAACTTCTAGGGATATCTATTAACGGAGCTTAGGACTTTCCTACGCTCCTCTATAAATCTATATTTTCCCTCATTGACTGGGGCATACGATATTATAACGTCGAACAGTACTACAACTCTGTCGACTAGTTCTCTAAGTTAATAATAGAGCAAACTCCAAACCCCGTAGACGTAAGGACGCTACCGAACGACATATATGTTTCATTGTGTGTTTTTTATCTTCTCCCTTTAATACTCCTCTTAATTTAGCTTGTATGCATTGAATACAAACATTATAGGAAATTACAACTTATAATTGGCGTCGTATATGGGAAGCGATCTGAATTCTTTGTCACTAGCTAAATTTCTTAGATTTATCACTCACCCAACGAAGATTGTATGAACGTCAATGACTAGGGGGTCATAAACAACACTTTTATGGAGACCTATAGGTTTATCCCCTTTACCATGGAGCTTACGATGACCACGAGGGTCACCACCAGCGAACCCCTCTTTCTTAGAGGATAAAATACAAATTAATAAACTTCTAGAAATCCCTTCATCCAAATACATGACTGTCAAAATTTAAAAAAAAAAAGTATTTGACAGATAATAAAATACACGAACACACTCAATATTTGAGAGATAACACTCAATATGAGGAGATAATTTTTTTTATTATTCAAACTATTTTTTGACTTTTTATGACTTCACTTTAAATGTCAACATTACATTAGTATTTATTGGATCTCTAAATTATATCTACACATATACATGTATCTATTACATTTAATGTAAACATACCACATTTAAATTTTTATACATGAACTAATTAAATGTATGTATCAATCAAATACATGTATATTTATATTAATGTAGATAATACAAAATTAATAAATGACTTAATAAAATAGAGAATTAAGGTAAAGGTCATGTTCCTTCCTATATTTGGATTTTTAGGATAATGTTTTTCAAGTTTATAAATCTAGTCTCTGTGATACATTAACATTTATAAATCTAGTCCCTGTGGTACAATAACATTTATTTTTTTGTTCCGCGCCAGTGGTACTATTTTTCACTATTTTTCATGGAATTTTTAGTACATGGACTAAATTTATAAAATTATATAGATTGTCCTAATTTTATACACTTTGACAAATTTTAGATATAAAGGATTGTTTTTGGAGAAAAAACAGAAATAAATACAAGTGTTGGCGTAGTGGCTACGCTTTCTTGTAAAGGAAACAACTTATGCTTATTAGATTCCCCTTAGTGATGCAAAAGTTTAAGAGGCGCAATCTTAATTACGTTGTATGGATTCTAAAATGCAGCTATAGACCTATTGAAAAACGTGCATGTGCATGCAATAGTAGGGCCTCAAAGATCCACACAAGCAGATTTCGTGATCGACATTGGCAACAGAGCTCAGATTCTGATACTTTCTCCCGCCACAAGCCCTTCCCTCTCTCATAAGGAAACCCCTTACTTTGTCCGATCATCACAATCTTCGACCTCTCACACTAAGGCCATTGCAGCTATCGTTAAAGCCATCGGGTGGAGAGATGTAACACTTGTCTATGAGGACACTAACTATGGAGGTGGGATAGTTCCTTATCTCACGGACGAATTGCTAGAGATCGGCACCCATGTCAAGCATCGCAGCGTTATATCTCCCCTCGCCACAGATGATCAAATTATGAAAGAACTCTACAAATTAAAGAGCATGTACATTAGGGTTTTTGTTGTGCATATGTTACCATCTCTCGCTTCACGCCTATTCTTGATGGCAGAAGAAGTTGGAATGATGAGCAAGGGATATGCGTGGATCATTACAGATGCACTCACAATTCTCTTGGATACTATGAATTCTACGGTTATTAATTCCATGCAAGGAGTAATAGGAGCACAGCCATATGTTCCAAGATCCAATGCGCTAGACAATTTAACAAAGAAATGGAACAAGAGAAATCTACTAGAGAATCCGAACATGGAAATGGTTGAACTCAATGTGTTTGGGTTATGGGCGTATGATAGCATCTTTGCACTTGCAACGGCAGTCCAAAGGACTGATATGTCCCTCAAACAATTCAAGAAACCAGTTAAAAGAGAGAGAAATACAGACTTAGCTGCCATTGGAACCTCGCAAATTGGACCAAAACTATTGCAATCCATCTTGAATATTAGGTTTAAAGGAGTAAGTGGAGATTTCCAATTTGTTAATGGGGAATTACAGTCATCGGCCTCTAGAATTATCAATGTTAACGGAAATGGGGTAAGAGGAATTGGATTTTGGACTGAAAAATATGGGATCTCAAATGAACTAATGATGCCAAATCATAATGATGTGTACACAACTAAAAGTGCCGTTTTAAGATCAATCATATGGCCAGGGAAATCAAGTGTCGTACCTAAAGGTTGGGAATTACCGGTGAATGAGAAGAAATTAAGGGTTGGGGTTCCTGTAAAAAATGGGTTCAAAGAATTTGCAAGAGTGGAGAAAGATCCTCAAACAAATGCTATCAGTGCCACTGGTTTCTGCATAAATGTATTCAAAGAAGTAATGGAATCTTTACCATATGTCGTCCCTTATGAATTTATTCCTTTCAAAAGCGTTGGAATTTACAATGATCTTGTTCACCAAGTGTTTCTCGAGGTAATCTATACTTTTCCAATTCAACTTGTTTTAGTGCATCAGAGCATACGTGACATACCAATCTGCTCTTTCTTTGAAACTCCTATCACACATTTTAAATTAGGGTATGTTTGAACCAAAGTACCTCGTCAATGGTCTCACTACGTTATTTGAATTTTTTGGTCATTTGTACTTTCTATCCAAAATGTATTAAAGTTGACGATGCAAAATTTTGATGAAAAACTTTGTTAACCGTGGACGATTTTAACAAAAATTTCAGGCTTATTCCTAGAAAATAATCAAATTTAATTTTAAACGAATTTAATTCTATAATTAAAAAAGATGATAGTGATATTATATGCACGATAATGACTGTAGCTACCAAACATATGAAGGTGACGTGACATTATTTGATTACCATGTTTGGTAAATTTTATCATGAGGCCACAAAAAAATATGTTGTGGAACTACCACGTCGTATCCAACGCTCATATGACAATTTAAGCTAAAGTCATTGTGAAGGACTAATTTTTTTTTTTTATCAAATGCTCAAACATTTATTCTTGAATTGTCACATTAGTGACATAAAATGTTTTTCTTCACGTGTTACCACTTCTAGTAATAAAACTTTGTGCTATAATTAATTGTGATCGTCAACTTTAATGGTTGTTGGACCAAAATATTACTAAATCTGAAAAAAAGATAAATAAATACTTAAGTCTAATTAAGGTCATTAATGACGTATCCAATTCTGAAAATGTCTACAACATATACACGTAAACATGTTTTTTATGTGACGAAGTTTGAAGTTACTAAAGTTTAGGTATGAATGTGACAGAAATTCGATGCAGTTGTGGGAGATGTAACTATCATTGCAAACAGATCTAAATTCGTTGATTTTACATTACCTTTCACAGAGTCCGGAGTTCGAATAATCGTCCCGATCACGGGAGATGAGAGGAAGAATGCATGGATTTTTATGAAACCTCTAAATATGGATCTTTGGTTAACAACTGGGGCATTTTTCTTCATCACTGCCCTTGTCATTAAGGTCCTCGAGCATACCGGTAATATAGAATTTCGCGGCTCACGTAATGAACAATGTGGGAAGATTTTATATTTCTCCTTCTCCACCCTCGTGTTTTCCCATAGTAAGTCTCACACTTAGTTTATACACCAAAATTTGTTGTGATATTTACAAATTAATTGACCCTAATTTAGGAAGATCATGAAAAAATCTCAAATTTTTTAGGAAGTTCTCTGTATTTTTTTTTTAGGTCCATTTTTAATTTTTGCATTGTATATGCACAAAATTTCTTAATAAATTGAAAATAGTAAAATTTTTGTACCACGTACTACAAATAAAAGACTAATGAAACTGAAGACGTGTGTGCTCGCGTTCAAATGATCAAATTATATATAAAACCCTTTTAACACAAACAAACCCTAAACATGCAGCAGTATGTGATTGAATAAATTGATAATCTACGCAAGAACATTCAAACACATGCAATTAAGGAAAAATCCCCCACAGGAGCAAAACCATTTATTTTCACTATAATTTGTAAGAAAACGGCTTACAATCGAATTACAATGAAAATACAAGTTGACTAAGAATTACCCTCGGGTATCGAATTCTGTAGTCGCGGCTGGAACTATCCCTTTCCAGTAGGGCTGCAATGGAGAAGAGAAACGGCTTCTCCACAAGGGTTGAACAAACCAAAGTTATGTTCTTGGGTTGCAAAAGGATTCACAAATATTTGGCAAGGATGTGTGAATCAAAACATGAGTCTTGGGACTCAAAAATATGAAGACTAGATGTATTTGGACTCTCAAAAACTTCTTCTAAAGTCTTGCAAAACAACTCCCCCGAAGTTGGTATTTATAGGGAAATACATGAAGAAACCCACGATTTTAAAACACTGAAATTCTATCCAGCGTACAGGTACCCCGAACCGGTTCGGGTACCCTGCGAACCGGTTCGCCCCTCCGAACCGATTTCGGACTGGGTTCGGGAAAGTGTGCTGGGAACTGGGGATTAAACACTTAGAAAAATTCCCAGAATTTTCTATGTAAATATCTCCATTTTCAATGGGCCATAACTTGTTCACCGTAGCTCGGATTGAGGTGCCGTTTCTTCCAGTATCTTTGTTGCGGCAAGCTCTTCAACTTTCCAGTTGACCGGTCCTCCGGACAGTGGCTGTAAAATTACCAATTTGCCCTTGAACATCCCTATCATGCCTTGTTTCAGTGATTTGACTTCTCTTGCGTACCACTTGCATTACGAGCCTAGAATCAAGGAACGTGAAGTCGTTGATGCAGATGAGGGACACAATAATGGAGATAATGCATGCTTGATTCCCGGAATTCGGATAGAGGCCGTCATGTGAGATCGTGAGGTGACGTGCCAAATGTAGCGGCGTACGACATAAATAAATGAAACATTTCGGACATGAGAAAAATGTCCTTACAAATCTCCCTCCTATGTCTATGCCGGTACATACATAAAAAATCCGAATTATTAAATATGAAATTGCCTATACAAATCTACCCTCCCATGAACCCAAAACTGGAAAAGGTATAAGTGAATAGTCTTCATCGTTTGTTCTTCAAATCGTCAGGAATCTCAAATCTTTTCTCATCAGGGTGTGCAATTTAGTGATCATCAATGTAGTACCTACACACATGAGATAAAGCAAAATACCAAGTGACATATCGAGTTTGAAATGATGAGATAAACATATATATATCAATTTATGAGCAAACTCAAATTTCAAATCTCCCCCATAATAAGATAATTCATTAATAAGATAATTCATTCTCCCCATTTTTATGATGTCCCCAAATAGACAAATGTGAGAAACAAATCAAATAAGCACGAGCGGGGTGACACTAGGATAAAACCACACCATGAATGAACACAAAGCAACCAAGTCGATGATAGCGTAAATGAAGTGGTGTAATCAAATTCGATAGGAAAATCAATGCATACAAACATGACATATGTGCACGATGAATATTGGATATTCCTAGCGAATGAACTCAAATGATTCCTTTGGTGTAAAATAATGACAATATAAGATATTGACTCAATCAAATCAACAAATCAAAGCTCAAAATGATTTTCACACCAATAACGTCCAAAATGATTTTATGCTTTTTCAGGACTTTCAAGGAAGTGCAAACCCGTTTATATTCTCCAACCAAACTCCCTCAGATATTATTTTGAATAGAGGCATTCTAAATTCTCAAACTTTGGAGAATTGATGGTGAAACTTAAGTGGCCCATATTTGGCATGAATTGCTTTTTATTGCCTATAAATTTTTTGGGCTCTTTTAACCTCTTTGGACCTCGGATATTAAAATTCCTCCATTTTTTTGGTCCTTTTTAACGGTGGCTTTTGCGCAAAGGATAGATGATTACCTTTTGCAGCCCCTCCCCTTCATATAAAAAACACACAGTCTCACCAAAACGGATTTTTCAAGCATTCCAATCTTGTCAAGTTTTATCGCATATTGTACATTGTATAGACAGAATTGAGATGGAAACACTCAAGCCAATATGAGATAGACAAGTACAATAATCAAATATAGCCATGCATGTGTGAAATAAAGGATATAGGAGTCAAACATGTAGGAAGATATCACTAATTACATCTCAAAGACTCTATACTAAGTAAATCACATGGATGAAATGATGTAGCGTCTCAAATCTCTATCAAACAGTCACATGGATAAATGGAATGAAGTTGTGACTTGGCTATCTTAAATGCTCATCCATAAAAGAAGCAAAAAAAATCTTTTTGGTCTTTTTCAAAATAAAATCTTTTTGTGCTTTTTCTAAAAATTTTCTTAAAGGAAAATCTTTTTGTATTTTTTTTTTCAAAAGAAATATAAACAGTAAAAAGAATAAATACAAGCTGTACAACTAAGCAATGGTACATATAAACAGAGTAGCAATAGGAAGCATATGATATGAACATGAAGAAGCATCCTATACTAGACATAGACCAACCCCTCAGTCAACTGTGCAAATACCCAAAGACTTCCTAAGACTCTCAAATCTAAGGGCATCTAAAGGTTTCGTGAAAATGTCGGCTAACTAACGGTCGGTGGGAACAAAACTCAGGGATACAGTGTTATCCTCAACTAACTGACGAATAAAGTGCTCACGTATCCTGATGTGTTTTGTGCGCGAATGCTGGACGGGATTACGAGATATGTGTATCGCGCTCATGTTATCACAAGAAATGATCATGGTGTCTTGTGAAATCCCATAATCCTCCAACATTTGCTTCATCCACAAGAGTTGTGTGCAACAACTCCAGGCTGCAATGTACTCAGCCTCCGCAGTGGACAAAGAGATGGAATTTTGCTTCTTGCTCAGCCAGGAGACAAGAGCAGAACCAAAATAGAAACACCCACCAGAAGTGCTCCTACAACCATCTACATTCCCAGCCCAATCGGCATCCGAATAGGCGGACAAACGGTCATCGGTCTCAAAGGAATACCAAATACCGTATGATAGAGTCCCACTCACGTATTTAATAATACGTTTTAGAGCAAGTAAATGTGACTCTTTCGGGGACGCCTGATATCGCGCACAGACTCCAACACTAAATGCGATGTCGGGACGACTGGCAGTCAAGTAGAGAAGACTACCTATCATACTCCGATATAAGGTTTGCTCTACGTCCTTGCCTGAAGTGTCCTTACTAAGCTTGGTAGTGGTACTCATAGGTGTACGTGCATGCTTAGCGGAGTCTAAACCAAATTTCTTCACTAGGTCTCTAGCATACTTGGATTGGGAGATGAACATCCCATCCTCTAGCTGACGAACCTGGAGACCAAGGAAGAATGTAAGCTCACCAACCATGCTCATCTCAAACTCACTTTTCATCTCCTCCTCAAAGTGGTGAGCATGCTGGGAGCATGTGGATCCAAAGACTATGTCGTCCACATAGACCTGGGCAACCAAAATAGCACCGTCATCTCTCCTGACGAACAACGTCATATCTACTCCCCCTCTCTTGAAGCCATGAGCTAAGAGATAGGAAGTAAGCCTCGTGTACCAAGCATGGGGTGCTTGCTTCAAACCATACAAGGCTTTCCTAAGATAGTAGACGTGTTCTGGGTGCTGAGGGTCTTCAAACCCTTTTGGTTGTTCCACATAAACCTCCTCCTGTAGAATGCCATTCAGAAAGGCACTCTTGACATCCATCTGATATACCTTAAAGCGTAGATGACATGTGATGGCGAGCAGAAGACGGACGGACTCAAGCCTCGCAACAGGAGCAAATGTCTCCCCAAAGTCTACACCCTCTATCTGTGTGTAGCCTTGAGCGACCAACCTAGCCTTATTTCTGATTATGGTACCATTTTCATCCATTTGAACACGCACTTTTTCAAAAATCAATTTTTTTTTCAGAAAATTGATATCTTAGAAAAATTTTGCGGAAAAAGGAATACGCGATAAATTAGCGTAACCTGCTCTGATACCAATTTGAAGACGTGTGTGCTCGCGTTCAAATGATCAAATTATATATAAAACCCTTTTAACACAAACAAACCCTAAACATGCAGCAGTATGTGATTGAATAAATTGATAATCTACGCAAGAACATTCAAACACATGCAATTAAGGAAAAATCCCCCACAGCGGTAAAACCATTTATTTTCACTATAATTTGTAAGAAAACGGCTTACAATCGGATTACAATGAAAATACAAGTTGACTAAGAATTACCCTCGGGTATCGAATTCTGTAGTCGCGGCTGGAACTATCCCTTTCCAGTAGGGCTGCAATGGAGAAGAGAAACGGCTTCTCCACAAGGGTTGAACAAACCAAAGTTGTGTTCTTGGGTTGCAAAAGGATTCACAAATATTTGGCAAGGATGTGTGAATCAAAACATGAGTCTTGGGACTCAAAAATATGAAGACTAGATGTATTTGGACTCTCAAAAACGTCTTCTAAAGTCTTGCAAAACAACTCCCCCGAAGTTGGTATTTATAGGGAAATACATGAAGAAACCCACGATTTTAAAACACTGAAATTCTATCCAGCGTACAGGTACCCCGAACCGGTTCGGGTACCCTGCGAACCGGTTCGCCCCCCCGAACCGGTTTCGGACTGGGTTCGGGAAAGTGTGCTGGGAACTGGGGATTAAACACTTAGAAAAATTCCCAGAATTTTCTATGTAAATATCTCCATTTTCAACGGGCCATAACTTGTTCACCGTAGCTCGGATTGAGGTGCCGTTTCTTCCAGTATCTTTGTTGCGGCAAGCTCTTCAACTTTCCAGTTGACCGGTCCTCCGGACAGTGGCTGTAAAATTACCAATTTTCCCTTGAACATCCCTATCATGCCTTGTTTCACTGATTTGACTTCTCTTGCGTACCACTTGCATTACGAGCCTAGAATCAAGGAACGTGAAGTCGTTGATGCAGATGAGGGACACAATAATGGAGATAATGCATGCTTGATTCACGGAATTGGGATAGAGGCCGTCATGTGAGATCGTGAGGTGACGTGCCAAATGCAGCGGCGTACGACATAAATAAATGAAACATTTCGGACATGAGAAAAATGTCCTTACAGAAACCCAAAGGGGGAAATAAAGATTTTACTTTTCATTAGTTTTCCAATAAATGACCAATTGATAGTTACAATGATCATGAGTATAAAAGTAATATGTTCCCTGAATAATATAAGTAAACATGTTAAAAATGAAGTGAGAACTATAGACTCATATTAGGATTTTTTTTGTTATGATTTTGTTAATGTATCAAATAAATATTAGATGATATTTATAATTTACATGTGTCCATTTGAAAAATCATTTCAAATGTAATTAATACATCTACTAAAGGTAAAATATTTCAGGGGAGCAATTGAAAACCAACTTAGCTAGATTCGTGGTGATCGTGTGGGTCTTCTTGGTTCTAGTACTAACGTCAAGTTACACAGCCAACTTAACATCAATGCTAACAGTACAACAACTTCAACCTACTTTTACTGACATTAAAGATCTCATAAAAAATGGGGAGTATGTTGGGTACCAAAGAGGCTCTTTTATTACTGGGCTTTTGGAAGGTATGAATTTTAATAGCTCCAAGCTAAAATTCTATGACACTGTAGAAGAGTACGATGAAGCCCTTTCAAATGGGACGAAAAAGGGAGGAGTTGGTGCTATTATTGATGAGCTGCCATACATAAGGCTTTTTCTTGCAAAATATTGTAGCAAGTACACTATGATTGGTCCAACCTATCAAACTGCTGGCTTTGGATTTGTAAGTCCTCTATCTTAATTTGGTAGCGTTAAAATTTGAGAATTATTTTTATTTTATAATAAGAGGGGTGAACCTAGATCAACGGTAACGTTGTCTCATTGTGACGTAAAAGTCACCAGTTCAAATCTTTAAAACGATTACACTCCTTAGTACATTTGTATGGGTGAGCTTTCGTATATTTAATCCCTCAGTATTCTGAAGTGGCGAAAGACTCGTGTAGTAAGTTTGTCCTTTTAATTTATAGTAAGGCTATTTCAATGTGATATAGATATAAATAATTTGAGTTACAAAAAACAATCTCCTTGTTTTCACGATCAATAAATTTAACCGTCATTGGACCCCACAGTCGTGAGAAAGATGGCCATTAGGAAAAAATTTTATATCATTATATTAGGCGCATTGTAATTTTTATTTTAACAAAATATTTTGCTCACTATTTTAAGGGATTATTATATCTAAGTCTAACTTAGACAATTTTTGTTACTTAATTAAGTCCTATTGACTAGTCAACCATCAATTAACTCCTATTTTTAAATTTCTGATTTTTTTTTACTAATATACTCCTCTTTATATTCCCTCCAAAACTAAAAATGGTAATTCTTTTTTCTCTTTCAAACTTTAAAGAACTATAACTTTTGATATATAGTTTCAAAATTTATATATTTAAAAGCTACTAATCGAGCCCTATTAAACAAGACCCATATTCAATAGAAAATATTAAAAAATAAAGATAATATATTTTCTTCGTTTTTTAGGTGGATAGAAAATATTACTATCTGATATAAAAATATTTCATTTTCCAATAAACACATCCGTAAAAATTTTGCAAATATAAATGTGTTTCACACACGCATGTGTGCAGGTATTTCCAAAAGGTTCCCCTTAGTTTCCGATGTTTCAAGTGCGGTCTTAAATGTGACACAGGGAGAAAAAATGTCAAGAATTTCAAAACAATGGTTTGATGACGGGGATGAAATCAATTGCCCAGAGCAAAATGGAAGGATTATTACTTCTAATAGCCTCACGCTTGATAGTTTTAAAGGACTTTTCATTATAACTGGCATAACATTTTTCCTTGCTCTCCTCATATTCTTATTTTTCTTCCTTCATGATAATTGGCGCATTTTAGTATCTAACGAACCAATCGGGCAAAGGTTTGTTGCCCTGGCAAGAGCCTTTAATCCAGTAATCGTTCAAGAAAATCCTCAACAAGGATAAAGTGTTCTTAACAATATCAATTGACGAAGAAAGTTGGTGGTTTTCATATTGAATAAAGGTCTCTACGGGGGAGAATTCTATTAGAAGCATAAGAAACAAATACAAGAAGGAGGTTTAAGTTGTGATGACTGTATTTTTCCATATTAACGTTTTATTTATTCTTTTGTATTATTGGGACACTTATTGCTTAATGTATTTAAGTTAAATCGTGTCTGATTGTATATTAAATGTGTAACCTTTTTCGTGTACTATTCCGTTGGTGCAGGTACGCGTTGCATGGCCGTAGTTATAAAAATTATGTTTGTTCATTTGATAACGTTTATAAAAAAATTATGTTGATTAAGTTAATGCCGATTATGGTAATTGTTGATGTAAAAAACTATATTTGACCTAATTCTTTAATCACAGATAAAAATAAACAAGACAAAAGATTTTTAAAGTGGTTCAGCCTTGAAAGAATGACCTACGTCCACTATTTGTGTTATTGCTGACTGTTTTCAGAATTCTCGATAATGCGTTTACCAAGAAATTCGGAGTCCCCTGCTAATGAGGAGGTTACAATGTATTTATAGCCTTGAGGCGGTACAAATGAAAGAATAATACATAGCTGTCCAATAGGGGTGTGCGTCTGTGTGATAATAATGAGCATTTAATGCGCAGTCATCCTCTTGATTATCCGGATATGAATGCTCTGTACGAGATGCAGCTCGGACCGCCTAAGCTGCTCGAACCGCCTAAGTAGCTCGGTATACATGAGTTGCTCGATACAATAGAGTTCCTCAGAGAACACTTGTTTCTCGGAGCTCCTGAGTTGGTCGGGGAGGTTGAGTTCCTCGGAGTCAAGGTGTTGTTCAAAAAATGTTTGTGGGTGCCATGCAGATTGACATGTGTCTCCTCATAATTGGTCCACGTCAGCAGACTAAATTTGGTATCAACAGAAGCCCTCAATGTTTCGTAGTTTGATGTTGAAGAAAAGTATGGAACATTCTCCTGCCTAAACTTTATGGATTTTAGACAAACTTTCGTTGTTTATAACTCCTTTTTGAGTGCATAGTATCAGGCTTTTAAAGTATTTTGAATTTTCATAACCGCTTCATTTTTCGTGCCCTTTTCTTCTTCTTAGCCGCCGGATACGCAATCGTCCATCCTGGTAATCATTGTTTTTCTCCATTCTCGAGGTAAAGTATTTAAACGCTTCAGAAAACTCGGTCGTCTTTTACTTTTTCAAATCTGCATCTTAGAACTTTTTCACTTCTTCTCTATCTTGTGCGTTCATTTCTTCCATTGTTCGTTGTCAACTGACTCACCCTTTTCCTGTAAGATCTTCTTCCTTATCTTTTACTTTCTTTGTTCATCATGGTTTACCTTGTTGAGTCGCTTGATAAGTTTCGCTCTGATTTTTCTATTCCTTCATGGGTTACTTTGGAAGAACTTTCTGAACCTTCTGACTATTTTCGTCTGGCTGAGGGACATTGGTTCTCCAGTCTCTTTGTGACCGAATGCGACTTTTCTTTTCCTCCAAATCCTTTATGTTTGGAGTTCTGTCTGTTTTTTGATGTTGTTCCTGCAAAAATAGCGCCAAACACTTGGAGAATAGTTAATGGAGTTCATAGGTTAAATCAAATTCATGGAACCCGTTTAGGAATTCCAAAAATTATATTTTGTTATAGATAGGTTGTCAGCGACAGTAAAAAGACTTGTTCTTGGAAAAGAAGAAGAGGACGAAGCTGCCTCTGAGGAATCCTCCTTGATGATTGGAGATCAAATCCCTCCTATTCCAGTTGTTCAAACTTTCTACGAGCAACTCCAACCCATCAATACTTCAGTCGAGCAACTGCCAATATCTTCCGAGCAAATTTTTATGCCCCCCGAGCAACCTACCTCTTTGTCCAAGCCTCCCGAGGAAGTCTTAGGAGGCAAGGAGAAGGTGTAGAGTTGTTCGGACCTTTCTCTTTACTTTTTTGTTAAATATAATTCTGGGCTATGTACTTCTCTTTGTGATATAATAAAATTCGAACTTTCGGCTATTTATATTGACTTTTTCTTCTACTTGCTCTGTTTGCATCTTTATTGATTCTTTTTGTCTCTTTTCTTTACTAGTTTATGGCTAAAATGGAGCTCTTGTCAGCTCACGATACCGAACTGATGAAAAAATGCAATGACTACTTCAAGGCTGTCCATGCAGATCTAAACGAGGCTCAAATTATTGACATCCTTGGTCCAAATTCTTCTGAACAAGCAGTTGAAGCATATCAGTATTTGAAATGCCTGCTTGACCGAGTTATTATCAATAATATGGCATACTATGAGATGATTAAGGACCTTCAAGGAATCATCAGGGAACTCCAATAATAATACGAGGAATCTTCTTCCCTTTTGCATCAGGGGTATGAGAAAAAATATCAGCAACTCAATGCTAATAAAGGATATGATAAGTTAATTGCTGCTTACGAGAAGAAAGATAAAATTCTAAGGGTTGAGATCGAGGAGTATAGGAAAATAGCGAAGCTGCTGGAGCAGGAAAACAATGTTCTGAGAGAAGAGAGATCTCAATTGAAATCTGCAGCATCTTTTTCGGGAGCCTTGGTCCCTGTTAATGATGAAGGTTTCTCATTTCTGGAGGTTGAAAATTCCAATTTGATAGATGAATTGGAAACCTTAAAAATGACTACTTCTACTCGCGGACGAGCAAGAGCTTCTCGGGGACGAACAAGAGCTGCTCGGGTTACTATTGAAGAGGCAAGAACTCAAGCAGCTTTGGAGAATCAAGCATTCCAGTTGGTGGCAAAGAATCAGGCTTTGTCAGAGATGTCCAAGAAGATTCTGAACCTTAGCGAGCAACTCTTCACACAAAACTCTGCCTTGGAGAATAAAGATATTTTAGTGAAGAACCTTCATGAACAACTGGAGAGGCTAACTTACCAGTTTCACAAACAGCCTAGGGAATTTTGGATGGCTGGATACAATGAAGCTCTTTATCATCTCGATGACCGGATCCAACAATCAAACAACGAGGGGTACAAGCAAGGATGGTTGAATGCCCTGGGTGTGCTACAATTGGAACAGGGTCACTATTTGTGTGACTATTATGATCCTGGGTTGCTTGATTTTCCAGTGCCTCCATTTAATCTTGACATGAGTTGGAATCCTGCTCGGGAAATTCCTCAGTGCCTGATCTCAAAGTATCTTGGCGACTACAGTCTTGATTCTAATTTTGAGATATCTCGCCCGAAGCACTTGCTTGATCTGCCATCAGTAATGAATGTCAGGATGCTTAGAGATCTAAACTTCATAAATTCTCCTTACGCCTTAGATGATCCTCCTGTTGGAGTAGAGCCTGTTTCAAAGTCATAAGGGAAAAAGCCAATAGAATAGGATTTTTATGTAATGATTTCTACTTTCCACAGCATATGTAATCCTTCTCGATTTGAATGAAAAGTTTTGGTAATGAAATACATTTCTCACATCATTTGTCTTTTGTCATTACTTTATAAAATATCTATTTTATTCTCTGATGAATGTGTATGTATGTCTTGTAAGAAAACAAAAATTTACTGTGTTATTTTAAATTGCCGACCAACTGGAGTTGGTGAAAATTTATTGTTGACCATTCTGAGTTTGTGATAATTATTTGACGATCAACCGGAGTTGATGATATTTTGTTTCCCGACCAACTCAGAGTTGGGGGTAATTTGATATGCCATAAGTAAAGAAATTATGTTTTATTTTTTGATTATAGTGACTAATCACTTTTTAATTATAAGCCACGAAATGACTTCCATCCCATGATATTTCTTAAACAATTATTTCCGACCAACCGGAGTTGGTGGATTTTATTTTACCGACCAATCGTAGTTGGTGGACCGACCAACCGTAGTTGGGGGGTTTTATTTTACCGACCAACCATAGTTGGTGGATTTTATTTTATCGACCAACCGTAGTTGGTGGACCGACCAACCGTAGTTGATGGACCGACCAACCGTAGTTGGTGAGTTTTATTTTACCGACCAACCGTAGTTGGTGGACCAACCAATCGTAGTTGGGGTATTTTATTTTACCGACCAAATGTAGTTGGTGGACCGACCAATCGTAGTTGGGGGGATTTATTTTACCGATCAACCGTAGTTGGTGGACCGACCAACCGTAGTTGGGGGGTTTATTTTACCGACCAATCGTAGTTGGTGGACCGACCAACCGTAGTTGGTGGATTTTTATTCTGAACTTGATGCGTAGTGTGTAGCACTAATACTCCGAAAAAATTTCATCAAAAGGAGAGAATTGGATAAAAACTTCAACACTTTATTCATACTGAAGAAAACTTCATTTACATAGGAATCCCAACTACTGATAATACTTGCGTAGATGTTCTGCATTTCATGCATTCTTAAATTCTTCCCCTTCCAAGGTTTCAATCCTGTAGGTTCCTCGACGAACAACTTCTGTTACTCTGTAGGGTCCATGCGAGTTAGCTTCCAATTTATTGTGCTTTTGAATTACTTTCTTTAGCACGTAGTCTCCTTCCTTCAAATCACACTTTTTTACCCTCTTATTGTAAAACAAAGTTGTTCGTTGTTAGTATGCAGCATTCTTGATTGCTGCTTCTTCTCTAACTTCCTCGAGCATATCCAAATCTAATCTTCTCATCAAGTCACTGATAGGATAATTGAAATTCAGCACTCTGTGTGTGGGGAGGCCCAGCTCGACAGGTATAACAGCTTCACTTCCAAATGCCAATATGTATGGAGATTCTCCTGTTGCTGCTCGTGTTGTAGTACGATAAGCCCACAGCACAGAATGTAGCTCATTGATCCAATTTGCCTTCGCATCATCCAGTCTTTTCTTCAAACCATTCAGCAGCGTTCGGTTTGCCACCTCAGTTTGGCCATTGGTCTGGGGATGGCATGGTGCAGAGTGGGTTTTCAATATGTTTGACTGATGACAATATGCAGCGAACTCCTGTTATCAAATTGAGTTCCATGGTCTGTGATGAATGCATGAGGAAGACCATATCTACAAATGATTTTCTTCCATATAAATTGATACACCTTGTCGTATGTCATATTAATAAGGGGCTCAGCTTCCACCCACTTAGTAAAGTAATCCACCGCGACCACGAGATATTTAAATCTTCCCCTGGTCATTGGAAGTGGCCCGACCAAGTCAATTCCCCACATGGCAAATGGCCAAGGGGAAGTAATGGGTGTTAACAATGCTTGGGGAGTTCTTCAGATAGAGGAGAAGCGTTGACATTTATCACATTTTTTGGCATAGGCTATACAATCAGCCCTCATCGTTGGCCAATAGTATCGTTGCGTCATTATTCTTTGCAAAAGCGTCCGACTTGCTACATGGGCTCCACAGGACCCTTCATGGATCTCTTCAATCAAGTCTTTCACCTCGGAGGGATGCACACATCTTTGCAAACTTGCTATAATTCCTCGTCTATATAGAATACCATTATTCAATACATAACGAGCAGCTTTAAACTTCAGTTTCTTAGCTGTGAGTTTATCAGTTGGCAAAACCCCTTCTTCAATATATGCCCATCAGATCTTCGTCGATGCTCCTACTAGCCAAAATTTCTATTGGGATTGTTCTTCGTAGCTCGGTGCGTGTGGATGAGGCTAACCGAGCTAAAGCATCTGCTCTTGCATTCTCCAATCTTGGTGTTCTAATTAACTGTACTGCGTTAAAGCTCGATACAATCTCCATTGCTTTCGCATAATACTTGATCATCAATTCTCCCTTTGTTGCGTCCACTCCCAGCATTTAATTTACGATCAACTATGAGTCACTGAATATAATGACCTGCTCTGCCCCCATGGTTTTTGCTAAACTAAGACCTACAATCATAGCTTCATATTCAGCCTCATTATTAGAAGCCTTGAATTGAAAGCGCAAAGCATACTCCACATCGATTTCATCTGGGCTGTTTAAAATAATCCCTGCCCCACAGCCTGTACTGCAAGATGAGCCATCCACATACAGATTCCATATAGGTACTTCATCCTCAAATTTTTTATCGGATAGAGTTCCTCGGTGGAATATTTGTTTCTTCTTTATATCCTCCCTTAACACTTCTTGTTGCTCGTCGACCATCTCCTCTTGAACGTCAACCGACTTAAGTTGGTCAGAGTTTAAATTTGATGATCCTGTAACATCCACAGATTGGTCGGTATTCAGCTTTTGCTCCTCGGAGGTGTCAGGATAAGTGAATTTTGCTATAAAATCTGCTACTGCTTGCCCTTTAAGCGACGATCTAGGCTCATAAACTATGTCATATTCACCAAGTTCTATTTCCCAGTACATCAATCTCCCTAATTTCTCTGGTTTATGAAGAGCTTGCCTCAACGGCATATCGGTATACACAACTATGGTATGAGCCTGGAAGTATGGCCTCATTCTTCTACTCACTTCGATCCATGCTAGTGCTAACTTTTCCAGTCTTGGATATCTGATCTCTGCTCCTCGGAAGGCCTTGCTAGTGTAATAAATTAGTTTTTGCACTCCATTCTCCATTCTTATCAATGCCGAGCTAACTGCATTCTCCGAAACTGCCAGATACAAGTACAATCTTTCTCCCATCATTAGCCTGGACAACAGTGGCGGTGCTCCCAGGTATTTCTTTAATTCATGAAAGGCCTTCTCGCATTCATCATTCCACTCGAAATTCTTTCGGAGTGTTTTGAAGAATTGTAGACACCTGTCAGTTGCTCGTGATACAAATCTATTAAGTGCTACAACTCGCCCTGTGAGACTTTGCACTTCCTTCTTCGTCGTTGGAGATCGTAGTCCCAATAGAGCCTTGATCTTTTCAGGGTTTGCTTCAATTCCTCGTTGGTTGACAATATACCCGAGGAACATGCCTTCTCGTACTCCGAATATGCATTTGGCAGGATTCAACTTCATTTGATATTTATCTAGTTGATCAAAGGTCTGGCCTAAATCAATTAGATGATCATCAGCTTTCTTGCTCTTCGTCAACATAAACTTCCATGTTATAACTGATTTGCTCTGTAAACACCTTGTTCATCAGCCGCTGATATGTTGCACCTACATTTTTCAATCCAAAAGGCATAACATTATAATAATAAGTTCCCCTGGGGGTAATAAAAGAGGTACTCTCCCTGTCCTCAGGCTTCATCTTAATCTGATTGTAACCAGAGTAAGCATTTATAAAACTCAGCAATTCGTGCCTCGAGGTAGCATCCACCAGTTGATCGATTCGGGGCAGAGGAAAATGATCCTTTGGGCATGCCTTATTGAGATCGGTGAAGTCTACACACATCCTCCATTTGTTATTTTTCTTCTTCACCATCACCATATTAGCTAGCCAATCAGGATATTTGACATCCTTAATAAAACAGGATTTTTTGAGCTTCTCGACTTCTTCTTGTATAGCTTGGTTCTTTTCGGGGATGAACACTCTTCTTCTTTGTTTTATTGGCTTGATCTCCTTATTCACATTAAGCTCGTGACATAGGAAATTTGGGTCTATCCCTGGCATGTCTTCGTGGCTCCATGAAAAAGTTTGTTTTCTGCTTTTTAGAAATGCTATCAGCTCTTGTTTTATTGACACATCTAGTGAGGCACCAATTTGAGTTGTTCGTTCTGGATGCTCGTCGTCCAGAACGATATTTTCAGTAGCCTCCATGACTTGACCCTTAACAAGCTGAGACTCATCTCTTGGGTCTAAAGTCTCAATCTCTGTGTCTTCTATCTCATCAACCTGATAAGTAGTAGTCTTCTTTCTGGATTCTTCACGCTCTTCTTGCTCGGTAGATGAATAGTAGCATTCCCGAGCTACTTTTTGGTCTCCCTTTACAATTCCTACACCAAAGTTGGATGGAAATTTTAGTCATTGATGTACAGTAGATGGTACTGCTTCGAACTTCTTCAATCCTACCCTTCCCATGATGATATTGTAAGCTGATTGAACATTTTTATCCATCACGAAAAAGCGCACTATTTCCGTTCGACAAGCAGGCCATGTACCGATGAACATATCCAACTTTATCGTCCCAAACTTTCTCACCAGTAAAACCACTGAGATAACTTTAAATTTAAGCTGTCAAAGCATGAGTAGAACATGATATCCGCCGAGCTACCATTATCCACCAGTACTCTTGAGATAATTACTTCCTTCATCCTCATTTTGATCACCAATGGATCATCATGAGGATATAGCACACCTGCGAGGTCGTTCTTGGAGAAACCGATGACCAATTTTTCTTCATTTACCTTCCTCGGGCGGTCATCCTCAGCTAGATTTATTCACTAAATATATGAACAAGCTTGAGGCTCATTGAGGTAAGCTTTCCTCTTTGTAGTAAGGTCTTTACCTCCTGCATGTCCACCTGTAATAACATTACAATCAAATGATCCAAAATGAATTAAAAATACCTCACGTTCTGACTGTCTTAGTCTTTTGGGGAGATCCGGGTCGTCTTCTGGATCATCTTTATGATTTCTTTTCTTGTCTTCTTCTGCTCGACGAGGAGATCTGGATCTCTGTCTTGCTCGGTCGTTGTTCTTTCCTTCACTTCTACGATCAACATACTTGGCCAGCTTTCCTTGTCTGGTAAGTGCTTCAATTTCATTCTAAAGAGCTATGCAATTTTTAGTCGTGTGACAATGGTCTTTGTGGAACTCGTAATATTTGGCCTTATTCCTCTTGTCAGGATCTGTCTTCATTTTCTCTGGACAATTTAACTCCTCGCTGTTCTTGATCTCTTCCAGAACGTGATTTATATCTACCTTCAAAGGAGTATAGTTTCCAAATTTCTTCAATTATTCCAATGCTTGCTTTGCTTTTGACTGCTTGTTACCACCATTATTCTTCTGCTCTTTCTTCTCAGCCTTATCACCCTCAATCTTGGTCTCTTTGGGATCCATATTCTTCTTCGCAGCCATAGCTTCCTCGGTATTCATAATTTTGGTTGCCTTTGCCATTAGCTCTGCCATGGTTGTGGGTGGATCTTTGGCTAGAGTGTAGTACAGTTTATTTGGCAACAATCCACTCATCAGAGCAGTAATTGTTGTCTTTTCCTCGTAATCAATAACTTCAAGCTTCTCGTTATTGAAACGAGTTATGTAATCCCTGGTGCTCTCACCTGCTTTTTGTCTAACACTTAACAAGTGTGCTACTCATTTAACTGGTTTTGCTCCAAAATATAAGTTTCCAATAAAGAGCTCGGTCAATTGAAAGAAAGTTGCAATCTTTCCTCGAGGAAGATTGTTGTACCATATTTGAGCAGATCTAGTGAGAGTTCCTGAAAATGCCCTGCATCTCATCTCGTCTGGCACGACATAGATATCAGCAGCAGCTTGGTATTGTTCTATATGAAGGACAGGGTCGGTTTTTCCATCAAATTTAGGAGTCACAACAGGTGCTTTGAACTTTGATGGTGTGGGAAAATCCACAATTGCCTGGATAAAAGGTGTCCCTTGGACAAAAGTTCTTTGTAGAGGATTTTTGGCCTTAGCCATTTCCCCTAGTCTATCCTCCAACCTCTTAATAGAGCCTTTCCATGCATCATTTCCCTCCTTGGTCCTGTTGGTTCGAGCAACTGATCGTGTTGAATTTGCCTCCTGGGATCTTTCATTATGAGTAGTTGGTCATGATTGGGCAGAACCCTCCCTTAGATCGGATGGTCGTCGAAAGTTCCTCGACACAGGCTTAGGAGGACTTTTATTCCTCCTAGGTACCAAATGATCAAAAGGAGAGGCCCTACTTAATCTCTCGAATGCACTAGTCCTTTCTGGAGAGAGAGTGATGTTTTGTTCAGTATCTGTAGCTCGTACTCATGAACTTCGGCCAGGTTGATAATAAAAATCATTAGATCTATCAGTGCGATATGAATCGGCATGTCTAGATCGAGATTCCTCTGGGAGTAACGTTCACCTAGAAGGTAACCGGGTATTTATTTGAATGCTTCGTTGTCCGGAATGGGTAGATACTCCACCCTGGACAGTTTGTATGAGTTGTCCCATAGTTTCTTGTATGGCGGTTTGGCCTTGAGCTAGATTAGCCATTATTCCAGCCAGATCTTGGACATTTGGAGGAGTGGATAGATTTGGAGGGTTTCCAGCCTTTCGATTACTGGATTCAGGATTATCAGCCATTGGTGATGAATTGTTTTAGTGAAAAACGATAATTACAGTCGTTTTCCCACAGACGACGCCAATCTGTTGATGTAAAAAACTAGATTTGACCTAATTCTTTAATCACAGATAAAAATAAACAAGACAAAATATTTTTAAAGTGGTTTAGCCTTGAAAGAATGGCCTACGTCCACTATATGTGTTATTGCTGACTGTTTTCAGAATTCTCGATAATGGGTTTACCAAGAAATTCTGAGTCCCCTGCTAATGAGGAGGTTACAATGTATTTATAGCCTTGAGGCGGTACAAATAAAAGAATAATACATAGTTGTCCAATAGGCGTGTGCGTCTGTGTGATAATAATGAGCATTTAATGCGCAATCATCCTCTTGATTATTCGAATATGAATGCTCTGTACGAGATGCAGCTCGGACCGCCTAAGCTGCTCGAACCGCCTAAGTAGCTCGGTATACATGAGTTGCTCGGTACAATAGAGTTCCTCGGAGAACACTTGTTTCTCGGAGCGCCTGAGTTAGTCGGGGAGGTTGAGTTCCTCGGAGTCAAGGTGTTGTTCAAAAAATGTTTGTGGGTGCCATGTAGATTGACATGTGTCTCCTCATAATTGGTCCACGTCAGCAGACTAAATTTGGTATCAACAGTAATATTATTTTAAATAAATAAAACTTTTTTTAAATAAATGACGCTTAATATTAAATCAATATAAAATATGTTATGAATGACACTTTTCTTTATAAAATTACAATTTTAAATGTTAAATATATGGACAAAATTACAATCCTTAGACATTGAAAATGTAATTGGAAATCCTCTAGGTTTCCAAAAACCAAATATATCACTAATTACCATAATAAATATGTGTATCAGCCCGAGTGAGCCTAAAAAAATATATATATTACTCAAAAATAAAAATATTTTCTAGGAGGCATGACTATACACTAATATTTAAAAAACAATTGATAATGGATAAAATTAAACAATAGAACCAGATTAACCAAATATACAATATTCAAAGCATGAAATATCCAAATTAATAAGCTCCTCCTCCCTAAAAATTTAATTTATAATAAACCTATGTCAAATAGTAAGATTTCAGTCAATTGAAATAAAAAAATATACTTCTTAAAGATAAAGAAAAGCAAAATGTGTTTATGAAATTACTAAAAAAATCCCAAAAGACAATGATTTAAAGGGGAGAAAAGGAGCCAAAAAGTCAAATAGCTAGACCAACGGGTGTCCCAGTGTTATCGTCATTGAGCGCATGGGAAGGATATACATTTCTCATTAAAAAAGACATTTTTTCTCTCTAAGACAAAAAATAATTAAACATGATGGACCTCGCACCAACGAATCAATTATTATCGGTGTCGAACCATTTCACCTCGGTCTGGTCGAAATCAAAGGACAAACCCCAACATTAGAATGAGGAGAGACATCCAATGAAGAGATAAACTAGAACCTTTTCTTGTCGATTTGGGTTCCGATTTTCTCTGCCAAATTTCTCTGCTTATTTGATATCAGTCTAGGTTCCGAATTTCTCTGTTGATTTGTGTGTGTGGGAGATGGGTTATGGTTTTTTAATGAAATTTGTGTTGGATTGGAGTATTTGAAGAGTTGTTTTATTTCTCTATTGATTTGTGTGTTTGAGAGATGGGTTATGGTATTTTTTTAATGGAATTTGTGTGGGATTAAAGTATCCAAAGAGTTGTTTGATTTGTGTCTGCCGACTGGTAATTTTTAGATACCTTGTGAGCATCGTTTGGTATATCAGATTTATTATACATTGATGGAGCAGATGTGGCAGAAGTCTACAACTTTAGGCTATATATATATATATATATATATATATATATATATATATATATATATATATATATATATGTGTGTGTGTGTGTGTGTGTGTGTGTGTGTGTGTGTGTGTGTGTGTGTGTGTGCGTGTGTGTGTGTGTGTGTGATTTATTCATTTTCATATAAATGGTTTGTTAATTTAAGTGGCACGTGACATTTAAGTACAATACTAACTTTTTTTGCATGGTAAGGTTACATTAGAGTTGTTGGAAAATATCAAGAGTTCTTGCTTATTATATATTCATTATATCCTAAATTAAGAGTACTTATTCTTTTTTGTATAGATAAATGAATCACTTAATCAATGGTTAAGATCAATACTTGTTCACTACCAGAGAATTTGGTTCATTGATTATATCCAAAAGGAAAAATGAACTATTAATTTGGGACAACATAAGAAGGAATAATGAACTCTTAATTTGGAATAGAGTATATATATATATATATATATATATATATATAGAGAGAGAGAGAGAGAGAGAGAGACAGGCTCCTGTGCACACTAAGTTTGCACCGTGCTGACGCACACCAATTTTTTTAAAGCATTAAAAAATATATTTTTGAGTTAATTTTTTTTATATGATATTTAAACATTTCAAGGGACCCATGTAAAAAAATCAGCTCAAAAAAATGTTTTTTATTATTTTTAAAAAATCGGTCAAACTTTCACAGCTTTTAAAGTGCTTTAAAGCAGTGAAAGTTTGACTGATTTTTCAAAAATAGCGAAAAAAGTTTTTTTTGAGCTGATTTTTTTTACATAGATCCGTTGAAATGTTATAATATCACACAAAAAAAATCAACTGAAAAATATTTTGTTTACTATTTAAAAAAAATAATGTGCAAACTTAGTGTGCACATGAGCGTCTCTCTCTCTCTCTTTCGAGAGAGAGAGAGAGAGAGTCAGGCTCTCATACATACCAAGTTTACATACTGATTTTTTTAAAATAGTAAAAAAAAATATTTTTGAGTTGAATTTTTTATATGGTATTTAAACATTCAAGGGACTTATACGAAAAAACTCAGGTCAAAATAACTTTTTTTGATATTTTTAAAAATATGTCAAACTTTCAAAATTTGTAGAGAAGGAGAATGGCTACTAGATAAAACTATATATATTGAGAGATAAGGAAAATCGTCTTTATGGGAGAAGAAGATTAGGAAAAGGTTTGAGAGAAAATTAATGAAAAGCTATGAAAATTTTTACCATAAAGAATTTACTCACTATATATATATATATATATATATATATATATATATATATATATATATATATATATATATATATATATATTGTGAGTTCAGATTTATCACAATAATACGATCCCAGAAAGAAAATAAAAAGCAGAAAATAAATGATCACAAACAACATTAAATATACGTGGTTCGACAATTTGACTACATCCACAGAGAGGTTATTATTCTATTAAGGTTCTCTCAAGCAATCAAAATGACATCCACTTTGCCCCGAGGTCGAGATTTGCATTTATAGTTCTAAAAAATAAGTGGTTGAATTCTACAAGTAATTCATCCAACTTGTAGATAGCTCGTAAGGTGTCCCTGAATATCTCTCTGAGATTATGGCTAACCGATTTGAGCCTATCAACATGTATTTAATCACAAGTTAAATACAAATCCAAGAAAATTTAATATCTGATTAGGCCGAGATGTCCTTGCTACGCACTGGGTTGCTCGACTAACATAGTGGGCCTAGTGAATAAATTCAGTCCTCCCAATTGCCACTAAAATATTTACGCTCAGATGTTAGGCCAATAGATTTTGTGTTCATGAACTAAACTGTTAATAATCATTATGGCACATCTGTTAAACCTGATAACTGTTAAGAGTACACTCGTCCAAGTAGATTTAGAGGTGACTAGAATGGCAGACTTGTAATAACCTTGAAACAACGGGGGTGCGCGGGTCCGAACAGTCATTTAAAGTGTCAAAATTATCCTTGGGAACTGTTTCCCATCATTTCACATAAAGTTTAAATATAGTTCAGTTGTAAGAAACTGTCACTCTTGCCTTCCAACCTTTCTTCTTTATGAACTTTACTTAGAGCTTTCTTGCTAGTTCTCTATATTTTCAGAGTTCTTTCTCACTACTTTCTTCGTGTAAGTTCGTTATTATTTCTCTTCTTTTTGTTTGAATTTCTTTCTTCAATGGCCACTCTGGATGGCAGAACTGTAGAAGAGTTTAGAAAAATGTATTCTTTTTCGGACTAGGTGGACATCGACTGTGTCCCCATGCCCAAAAATGTCTAAGACACGGATGACGGGCACTAGATGTACACCTTGGTTGTAGTCCAAGGGGGTTTCACCTTTCCCCTATATCGCCTATTTCTAGAGTTTTTTTTATTATTTTGATGTCGTCCCTGCCCATTGTGTCCTCAACACTTGTAGGATTGTGAACGGATTTCACAGGATCAATGAACTGTTTGAGACCAACCTAGGGGTCCACGAGATCAGATTCAGCTACGGATGGTTGCATATTTTTGATGGTCTTTTGTACTTGAAAGCGCAGAAGGCTAACAGAATCCTGGTCGTGAACTTGCCTGATTCTAATAAAGGATATTAGGATCAGGGTTTTATCACCCCAAACTAGCAACATCCTTCCCTTACTAAGGGTGAGAAGCGCGGAGACCCCTTTTGCCCTCACTGGGGGAGGATCACATAGGTTGTTAATTGTTCTTTTCTGTAAATTATTGAATTTATATTTCTACCACTTGATTTACTTCCTAATGTGTGTATGTTGAGTGAATTTATAAGAATAAGGAACCACTTATTCATCTCACAAGGATCGAAAATTTGCGGAAGGCTAGGGGATAAAGGATAAGCTACTTGATGGTGAGCATCCTCAGACTGCTGATTACTTGTTGGAATACACCAATACCACCTCCAGATTTGTCGCTCGCCCGATGGAGGATGTTCTTGAGATTACCATTCCAGGCAAGGGTATTGCTTGCTCTGAACCAATAGACATTGACTTTTTTTCCCAAGAAGAAGAGAAAGAAGATCAAATGCATCCTCCTAGAAGAAGGCCGATTCTTGAAGGTGATGATGATGATGATGATGACCAGGTCCTTCTGTCTGCTAGGGTTAAGGCCCTAAAGGGGTTAGATAAGGATTCCCCCAGGCCTGGTAGCCCCAGCACGAGGGCTACTGAGAAGGAAAATGAGAGAAGAAGATAAGGGGGAAAAAAGAGAAGAAAAAGGTCATTGAGGACCTGATAAAGATCTCATCCATTTATAGTGTTTTCTTGGTCGAGAGTATGTTCGTCAACCCATCTATTTGCCCCACCCTGATGAAATGGGCAGTACATACTACTGACTGTAAGAAGTCGATACCAGCTTCCCTTGCGATCTTCTCAGGCTCTTGCCTTGGTAAGTGTTATCTTATGTCGATTTCTTTTCATGTTGAGATGTGGTTTCTTTTCCAATACTCATATCCTTCATATTTTGTAGTTTTTGGCAGAATTTTTTAGTCTTTTGGATGGTCATATCTACCAGTCCAAGAAAAAAATAAAATTGGCTGAGGCCTTAAAGAATTCCTATATGAGCTAGAGAAAAAGTCCACCATTGAGGCGATGGCCTCACTGAAGATGACTAATAGCTTATTAGCCATAGAGAACGAGAAGTTGGTCGGGCAGGTGAAGTAGATGGCCATAAGATCCCTTCCATCAAAGAGAACAGCTATTAGCAAGGTTGGAATGCGGCGTATGATGACGCCGAAATCCAAATTACCTATGCTTGAAAGGCGATCTTTAAGAAAGGATAAGACAAAGTCTTAACTGTGGCGGGAGTGACTTCTCATTTTAATCTTTTAGGGAGGTATCATCTAGGTCCTCCGATTATTGAGGAGAAGACTTTTGTTGGTCATGGAATCGACCATATCAAAGGAACCTCGAATCAGGTTGAGGCAGCTACTGAACATGATAAGAAGGTTGCAGCCAAAGGAAAAGCATCGGAGTTATCTGAGCAGGTGAACGAGTGAAGCTTGTAGATTTAGGCTTTTATTTTTTATTTTTCTATCCAAACATTGTTCTCTCCTTTTCCTTTGTTGTAATGGATCTTCCTACCTCTTCAATGATCAATAAAAGGAATATATTCTCTTTTACTAATTTTCTCTATGATTTCTGTTTACCTTAGTGCTTATATCTTGTTGTTGAAGATAGTTCTTCTTCTTCTAAGAACCTTGAAAAGATATTAGGCCCTAGAGTGAGCGAGCTAGCTCGTCGAGCATTTATAAAGGTTTGTAAAGCGTTGAAGCCAAGAACAGAGGCGTATAAGGAACACTATGAGTTAGTCACCAAATTAAAAGACAATCTCTAGGACTTAGAGGATATTAAGTATGGCTGGTAAGCTAGTCCAGTTGGAGAACAATGCTCTAAAGTAGAATCTTTATAAAGTAGAGGAAGATTCTCAAAGGAAAATTTTCATTATATTCGAGATTTCGAGACATATAAAGAGGCTCAGGTTCCTATTCGTAATGGGCCCCCTAGCTGTGTGGTCAACAAGCTACGATGAGGGCTGGCGGGATGCACCTGTGAGGTTACAGGAAGCACAGGACGTTGCATCCAAACATGGATGGTTAACCGCCCACAAAGTGCCCAAAGAACCAAAAGAGTCCCAGCTATGGTATATGTACTAAGTAGACTACTCGACATAGTGCTGACCTCCTTTTGGGAAAGATGAGCAGTGGGTTCCCCTAGATTCTATTTCTTATCAGCTGCTAAACAACTTTAAGGTAGATCTTTGCAGTGAGGAAGAGTTTAACCCCAACCCAAATGATGGTCAGAGAAGGTAAATAACAGAATTTATGGCTCTTCGACCATAAATAGTCTGTGCCATTTCAATATATTTTTTTGTAATTCCGCTATGTAATTAACACCATAGGTGTTTTGTAACTTTTAGGACTCTTCCAAATAAATGAAGTTATTTATTAACTATTGTGTATTTTGGGTGTGTGCCGACTAAATAGAGTTAATAATAATTATTATGCATTTTCCAGTCCAATATGCCTTAGCATGTATCATTCAATCCTCCTTACCTTTTAAATCGTGTTGTCACACTTCCTTCAGCCTAGGAGAGGTGATGGAAAAAATTCACCTGGTTATTGGGCCATCCACCCTTTCAGGATTTTTATCAACCAACATAGTTGGCAACTAACTTAATTTGGCTTTTCACCTAAGGATCCCCTGTAGGGCTTTTATTGTTGTCTGGGAAACCTGTGAGGTCCTTTGTGTTTAAAATGACAAAGACCTAAGGACTCTCTTAATCGAAATAAACTTAACAACTTATTGTGACTAACCTAACTCCTACTCTTTACTAGAAAATTTCTTGACTAGAATAAGTTGAATGACTTATTGTAATCAGATGGAAATCCATTTGGTGTGAGGAAACCTTGAATAGAACAAGTTGAGAAACTTATTATAATCAAGTGTAATCCTGCTTGGTGCACTTGGGTGGAGATGTTTTCTTGGAATAGGTTCATGATACCAAGGTAAAACATCATACAAAACTGAGATAATCAAGACATAAGAGCAAATAGGTCTTTATTTATAAAATATTAACATGTGAGCAACATGAGTTTGAAATAAAAATTTGCATAAATTAGATTTGTTGCAATAGAGGAATAAGACTAGAAGTAGATCTTCTCGAGGTTGGAAGCATTCCATGTTCTTGGTATCTCTCTACCCTCCAGCGTTTTCATGTGATAAGCTCCTTGAATATTATTCGTAATCACCTTGAACTTCCCTTCCTAGTTTGGTCTCAGTTTTCCATCTGACGGTCTTACAGCACTCCCGAGGACTTACCTCAGGACATAGTCTCTTATTTGGAACTGACTCGAATTAACCCTTCTCTTGTACTTATTTACCATTTATTACTGATATGAGGCCGACTTAATCATAGCCTACTCTCTTTTCTCATATGCTAGATCAAGTTCAGTGTGTAAGGCATCATCGTTCAGTCCTTCGTCGACCAAGTTGGTTCTCATGGTAGGGAGACCATCTTCCAGCGGAATAGTAGCTTCCATTCCATACACGAGTTCCAAGGGTATTTCCCCGATCTGCCTTCTGGGCGTAGTACAATAGGCCTATAGGACATGGGAGCTCTTCTACCTAAACACTTTTTCGCTCTTTCTAGTCTCTTTTCAGGCGATCAAGTATCATTTTATTAAAAGATTTTGCTTGTCCGTTTCTCTGGAGGTACAGTACTAAGCTAAAATAATGCTTGATGACATGTTCGTCACAAAAGTTTTAGAAAAAGACGCTTTCAAAATATGTGCCGTTGTCAGTGATGATGGCCCTTGGTACACCAAATCACGTTATGACATACTTTCAAATTAACCTCATCATGTCCGCATCATGGATGTTGGCTAGTGGTTCTACCTCTTCCCATTGGTGAAGTAATATGTGTCGATTAGAAGATACTTACGATTTCCAAATGCGATAGGTAGTGGTGCCACAATATCCAATCCACACTGTTCAAAAGGCCATGGGTTGGTCAAAGACTTCAAATCCTTAGTTGGATGGTGAACATAGGAGAGAACTTTTGGCATTTCCCACACTTTTAGGCATATATACTTGCATTTTTCTGCATGTGTGTCCACTAGTAGCCTTTCTTGATTGCTCAAAATGCCAGAGATTTTCCTCCTGCGTGACTCCCACAGATTCCATCATAAAGATTGCGAAGGACTTGCTCGATATCTTGTGGGTAAACGCACTAGAGGTAAGGACCGTAAAAGAAATCTTATAAAGATTCCCTCCTGGACCAAGATAGAAGCGAGTTTCCTTAACCATTACTTGGTAAGCCAACTTCTTATCGTCTAGTAGCGTCTCATTTTGCAAGTCAGCAGTGATTGGATTCATCTATCTAAGACCTTTTTTCTAGGGCGAGAATCTGCTTGGCGACCATAGTCTTATCAATAATGGGCTAAGTGGGGAATTCCACTTCGATCGTTCTTATAAGGTCAGAGTCCACTGCCGAGCTAAGGACTGCCAAGGCATCAGCATAACTATTTTTCCCCTAGGGGAACTATTGAACGTGGAATTCTTCGAATTCTACCATGAGCTTCCATACCAAAATGAGGCAGACTAATATTTTATCATCTTTTGCATTGAAATCTCCACTCACTTGGTTGGATACCAGTTTGGAGTCACTAAACACATTGAGCCGCTTTTCCCTAGCATAGCTATGAGTGCTTATATTCGGCTTCGTTATTGGAGGCTTCAAATCCTATCCCGATTCCTTGATCGATGATAGTGTCCTCTAGAGTGACCAGGATAATCCCCACTCCTACCCCCTGAGAATTGGAGTCTCCATCAAAGTATCGGGTCTAGTCCTCAGACTGTGCTTCATTATTCGATGGTTGCTCCGCAATTTGTTGGTCGGTAGGCTCGTCTTTCGTGAATTCTTCGATAAAATAGGTGAAGATCTTCCCCTTAATTATTATTCTTAGTTAAAAGTGAATATTGAACCTTCCGAGCTCAAATGACCATTTCAACTATCGTCCGGAGAGTTTAGCTTTCCAAATAATAACTTTTAGGGGAAAGAAAGTGATAACGATGAATGATTAGGCTTCAAAATGGTGCTTAATCTTTCTGAAGGAAACTACCAGAGTGTAGCTAACGTTTTGAGTGGTAAGTACCGTTGTTTTGCATCCAGGAGTGTCTTGGTGGCATAATAGACAGTACACTGCCTTCCCTCCTTCTCGCATACCAAAGTTGAGCTAATCGTGTGACTTGATACCGTAAGGTAGAGGTATATAGTATCTCATTCGTCAGGGATTGATAGCAAGGACAGTTTGATAAAGTAAGACTTGATCTCCTCTAGGGATTTTCAAATAATCGTCATTCCAGGTGAGGCCATTATCCTTCTTGAGAAGCTGAAAGAATGATTGGCAGCACTCAGGTGACATGGAGATGAAACAATTGAGTGTCTCAAGCATCCTAGTAAGCTTCTAAATATCTCACAATGTCTTCGGCGGCTGGACCGTGGTTATAGTGTCAATTTGGTCTGGATTGTCATCTATCCCTCTCTTGCTTACCAGATAACCCATAAATTTTCACGACTGGACTTCAAATGAGCACTTGCTTCCATTGAGCTTTATTTAATAGGGCCTGAGGGTATTGTCCAGGTCCCTGAGATGGTCACCCTTGTGTCTGCCTTGACTAACATATCGTCAATATAGACCATCATAGTGTCCCCCCCTCCCCCCCCCCCCCCCCCCCGCATTCTTGAGTGCGAATAAAATGACTTTGTAATAGTATAGTCCAACTAGCATGATGAAGGATGTCTTGTCCTAGTCGGGGCCAAACAATGTGATCTGGTGATACCTCGAATAGGCATCCAAGAATCTTATTCGCTCATATGTTATCATGGCATTAACCAACTGATAAATCTTTTACAGGGGAAACTCTTTTAGGGGCATACTTTGTTGAGGTCCATGAAGTCGATGCAAACTCTCCAGCTACCGTTAATCTTTTGTACTACCACTGGATTTGACATACACTTAGGGAACTTAACTTCCCTAATAGACCCTACATCCAGAAGCTTTCCTACTTCGTTCTCCACCACTCTATCCTTTTTTGAGGCTATTCGACATGCCTTTTGAGTGAATGGCTTGAAGACAGTGTCCACGTTAAGGTGATGAAAAGTAACTTCGAGATCAATCCCTTGCAGGTCGTTGGGCTCCCAAGAAAAAAGGTTAAAATTATTTTTCAAAAGGCAATCAAATCCTTTTTATCATTATCGATAAGTGTTTTTTCGATCAGAAACCTGGTCAGGCTTGAACTAAGTGCTCGTGTAGAAGCACTATTGTTGTTTTTGATCCACCACCTCTATACAAAAACCTAAACTATTACTACACTCGATAAGAGAGTATAGTGGTCAGTCCGGGTATCAAGAATCCATATGGAGTGTTGGACAGATTGTAATTGATTTGTCACTTCTAAAATAAAAGTGTAAAAGGTGATAGGTTAGAAGTAACGAAAGTGGAAAATAAGAAGTTAACACTAAATAAGAATTAATAAAACGAGAGTTAGGGTCACATCCCTGCCATGGACTAAACAACGTATAATTAGAATTTTAATTCGAAAGGATTTAACCAAGCATATTCAACTAATTATAAATATCAACCATGAAGGAATTTAATCCAAAAATGCGACATAAGACATTTAATAAAAAAATAGTCACACGTGGATTAAATTCAGAATATCGCAATAAACACTAACATTGCATGATAAAGAAAGTTAAACGCATAACATTCCAAATTTAATACATGCGATTTCAATTAAATGCAATTTTACACAAAACCTAACTTTTGGAGCTCAACGTCTATCAATGGCAGAAACATAACCCCAACCCTTTAACTAAGAAGAATACATAAATAAAACTAATGAAAACAACTAATTACTAAAGAAAACAACAATTAAACGACCAACAACTAATTAACTAAGCAATAAAATTAACTACAAAGCAAGAAATAAAATAAGAAAAGCATGTATGAACAAAGAAGATAATGAATAAGAAAAACTTACATTAATGGGTATACACCCAAAGAGAAATGGAGGAGAGGGTAGCTCCACAAAAATACCTAACCTAACTAATGTCTAAAAATGATCCCCCCAGCTTAATACAATGTTTATATATAAATACCCCACCAAAAACCCACTTAAAAATAGAGATTTGCATACTTTCTAGCATTCCGAATCGATTTGGAAAATTTCCAAATCGATTCGCCGATAGCAGGTCTCAATCTTTAGCTTGGATCAACAATACAGAAAATGCCTTAACTTGTTCATTATAAGTCAAAATCGGGTGCAATCGGAAGCTAAGTGAAGCTAACTTAGAGGGATAAAACTTCCAAGAAGACATTGGGTGAAAAAACAAAATAATAAAATAACTAAAATGCCTTTGAATGTGCCCCTGAATGTTCTTTTGAAGATAAAACCTTCCCCAAAAGGCCATAACCTCTTCATTATAAATTGGAATCATGCACCGTTGGTGGCCACGCGAAGAGAAATCAATGAGATACAACTTTCATGAAGAACTCGGGATCAAAACTTGAGTATTGAAATTACTAAAATGCCCCCGAAGTTGCAATAGTCAACGAAACTTTTTCGGAAAGCATCCAAACTTCACGCTAGGCACTTTAATACCTAAAAAAGCTCAATTATACCTCGCAAAACATGTAAACATATAAAATAAAGATTGTCTATTTAATGAGAATAAATATAGAAATTAAGGTACCCGAGGGGGCTAAAATGCATAAATAAAGAGGGTAAAAACATGCAATATTCGATACGAATCACACCCCCTAACTTACACATTGCTAGTCTCTAGCAATGAAATACAAAGAGAGAAGAACTACAAGTAAACCACCAGAAAGGAGATATGTACAAAAGAGATAAAAGCCACTGTCACGGGCTAACGATTGCATTTAGCTGCAATAAGCCATTAAATCCCTAGGTTACCCTAGTGGACGAGTGTCGTCTCGTGAGGATTTTCAGGGATGAAAACCATAAACATCAATGTTTCCTCAAAATTTATGCCCAACCACATGCGAAAAGCCCAACAATAATGAAAAATATTTCAAACACATTATTAGCAAAGTGAATGAATTCACACAAAAGTCCATCGTTAATAACATAATAGAATGAACTTCATAGAACTGAAACCTTAAAAGTGGGAGGGGAGCGAGCACATGCAAAATATTATTTGGCAAAAACTTATATAAACCGGATAATAAAAATTAAAGCATGCATAATTTCAATCCTCACCGGATATTACACCAAACAAATAAAATTACTATGAAAAGGGAGGTAATACAAAGGACAAGCGATCATAAAGAGTAAATGTAAATGGAAACTAGGCCGCACACTTGTCACTAATGAAGAGCGTTATATATAAAATAAAAAACATGTAATCTCAATGAAAGATACCGTCACTAAAGGAGGCGAAACATATTTTCACAAATTATCAAAACTATTATTACTTTTAAATTGAATTTACCCAAGGATCACATATGACTTTATAGGATTGTAATGTAGGTTTGGGGTTAAGGTTCCGAAAGGAAGGGGATATTTACGGATTATAAGGTATTTGGAGATGGAAAACTCGGGATAATAGAAAATTGTGGGCAATTTCAAAATTGAAAAAAATAACTTCCATAACAAGCATTTGATATGAAATTGGAGAGCGACAGTGATTATTGAACACTAAAAACAAAATGTACAAACTTTCTCTTTCTTTTATTTTTCACTTCTTTCTTTTCTTCACTTTTTTCCTTTTGTGTTATTTTGTTTTTCTCTTCTTTTTTTTTTCTATTTCACTTCTTTCTTTTCTTCCCTTTTCTCATTGTTTTCATGCTGAATTGCCACCACAAAGCAAGAACATCATTCAATACCAAGTATTATTCCAATCAAAGGTATGCAAGGTAATAAGTATGATTTATAAATCAAATGTGGAGTTGGTTATGGAATTTTGGGTAATGAAACGAAAGGCTATATTAAGGCTCAAAGGGGTTGATTAGGGAAATACATAAGGTGAGGTCAAGATTAATATGGGTGATATAAAAAAAAGATGGTCTATAATAATTTCCTAAAGTTTACACAATTTTCGAGTCAAAACAACTTTAAAAATCATTCTCAAGTAACACATTTCATAAATGAACTTAATTAATGAACGATCAAATGAATGAATAGTGAGATTACCAACGAATTTAACATTTTTAATGAGGAAATAGTAGTGTATAATATTCACAAATGAAGGTATGTCTCGAATCTCACTTATGTAAGTATATACAATGCAACAAAAGATTACCGAGTTATAGAAATCTTAAACCAAATCAATAAAACGAGAAAAGTGCATGTACTCATGGGATTAAGGTTTAATTCATGAAGTTATTTATAATCTCAATGATTTGAGGACTGAAGTTTAATAACTTATAAAATCGAGAACATGTATCATTGAATTATCTATTGAATTGGGCATTTATTTAAATTTATCATCAGAAATGATGGCAAAAAGGCCAACAAAAGAGGAGCAAGAAAGAAAATATTTTTTGAAAATTTTAAATTTTTTTGACAAAAGCATGCTTGGAATGAACATGTTATCAAATCAATGAAACTAAAAAAGTAATGAGAAGAATAACCCACACCTCCTAACTTAAATGTTGAATTTTCCTCAATGTGAATCAAGAACACAACATAAAGAGAGAAAAAAAAAAGATATTACCCAAAATGGAGCGATCTCCGGATAGCACAAGTCTATTGAATCTACAAAACATGTTAGTAACAAGCATCATAAAAAGAATAATAAAATTTTTAACTAATTGCACTAGACTACAATTAAAAAAAAAATAATTATTTACAACCTACGATTTTAACTTCTAACTAATTATACACTAGAATTCAAAAGTTTTGAGGGTCCACCCAAAATACGGTTTGACTTTGAGGGATAATCGGTGTACCCTCCTTTGAAAGCATGCCTCCCCAAAAAAAGGAATTTCGTTTGAATAATGGAAGGCATGTGTAAGGTGAGAGAAATGAACCATCGTCAATTAAACATTTTTGGGGGACGATGGGGGATTTGGATACTAAGGGGGAGACGTGAAATTGGTATCTAAGAAAAATAGAATCACCTCCCAAAGGTTTTTCAAGTAGAATGGGATGTGGTGCACACATGGGGGAAAAATCCATCTTGAAAAATAATTTTGGTAAAGAGTCCTCATTAGTAAAAGGTTTTAAATTCTCAATAATTTCGACCAAATTATAGGAATCAATCGGTACTTCTAATGGTGCGATAATGGAAACGAATATGGTGATGAAATAAATTCAATCTCAATCAATTCATCGTCACAAAGATACTGAATTTCAGGGGAGAAAGACTCACTTTCAATGAAATATTCTTTTAAAATTTGAGGTGAAACACAAGTCTCCATCTCCTAATTGATTTCCACAAAAGAATCAATCTCATTGAAAAGTGTTTTAATTCTCAATCCAGCACCAATAACGTTATCCACGCTTCGGGTGAAAAGAAGAAGAGATTCTTCCAAAGTATGCTTCCTTGGCTTTAGATCCCCGGATTCCTCATTCAGTTGAAACGCTTCTTCAACTTCATAAGTATCAAAAGAAAAATCATTGTTGGATTCGAATAATTCATCCAACTCAAGCTCCCAACAATGACTTTCTTCCCAATAAATGTTTTCAAGCCTTTCATTCTTAATAATTCGAAGGCCTTCATGCATGGTAATAGGTGGGGACCCAAATTCTTGAGAATAAAAGGTTTGAGAACAATTTCCAAATAAAGAATCATTAGAATTATCGACATAAAATAAAAATAGGACATGATTAACAAAAGGTTTTTAGATAAATAATCCACGTAGGAAGGCGTGCAGCCATGAATTCAAAGTTTCATGGCGCTCAAATGTGCAATCCTGTAAAAAACGTTAAAACAGAGAATACAAATACAAAAGAACAAATAGTACGAAATAATAAAACAAGTACAATCTAAATCAAAACACTCCTCGACAATGGCGCCATTTTGATCAGGCATGAACTAAGTGCTCGTGTAAAAGCATTGTCGTTGTTTTTGGTTCACCGCCTCAATACAGAAACCTAAACTATGACTACACTCGGTAAGGGAATATATCGGCCAGTCCGAGTATCGAGAATCTAAAGAGAGTGTTGGACAGATTATAATTGATTTGTCACTTCTAAAATAAAAGTGTAAAAGGTGATGGTTTGGAAGTAAAGAAAGTGAAAAATAAGAAGTTAACACTAAACAAGAATTAATAAAACGAGAATTAGGGTCACATCCCCGCCATGGGCTAAACAACGCATAGTTAGAATTTTGGTTCGAAAGCATTTAACCAAGCATATTCAATTAATTATAAACATCACCCATGAAGGAATTTAATCCAAAAACGGGAGATAAAATATTTAATAAAAAATGGTCACCCATGGATTAAATTCGGGATATCGCAATAAACGCTAACATTGCATGGCAGGGGAAGTTAAATGCATAACATTACAACTTTAATACACATGATTTCAATTAAACACAATTTTACACAAAACCTAATTTTTGGATCTCAACGCCCATCAATGGCCGAAACATAACCCCAACCCTTTAACTAAGGAAAATACATAAATAAAACTAATGAAAACAACTAATTACTAAAGAAAACAAGAATTAAACTACCAATAACTAATTAACTAAGCAATAAAAGTAACTACAAAGAAAGAAAGAAAAGAAGTAAATCATGTATTAAATAAAGAAGACAATGAATAGTAGAAACTTACGTTAATGGGTATACACCCAAAGATAAATGGAGGAGAGGGAAGCTCCACAAAAATCCCCAAAAACTGATTTTCTAACTTAACTAATGTTTAAAAATCAACAAAAATACAATGTTTTTATATAAATATCCCACAAAAAACACACTTAAAATATAGATTTTTGGACTTTCTGGAATCCCGAATATCTAGTATAATCAACAAAATGTGTAAGCTAATAGAAATTCGCACAATTCAAAATCCATGTGAGTATACCAAACCCACATCCAATCATATAGGGCCATAAACTGTAGGGGGAGATTAAAGATAAAATTATAATTAGAAACAATCCCCCACAATTAGAGGAAGGCACAAAGTCAAATAATCAGGCTCATGAGCTAGCCCGAGTAAATAATGAAGAAAAAAAGTAAGTTGTTTCAAGCAATTGAAGGGGCCACGAGGAAGCTTCCCAAATGAGTTGTTCGTGGAAGCTTTGTATTTTTGTTTGTACTTAAATTATATATTTGTAAGACATATTATAATTTTATGACATGTATTGTAATCTATGGGTGAGGATAATTGGTATCCGGGAGGGACTAAGTCTCGGAGGGGTTGGGAGAGCTTTCGTGCTCTATCGAACAACCTCACCATGGGAACCGATGAGCGAACTCGTTTGGAGGATTGAAAAGTAAGGCTACATTAAGACATGACTTAACCACTTTATACACACCAAGAAAAACACAGAGGGAGTATAACTCGCGAGAGCATCATCCGAGCAACCATGAGTCCAATCACCCATTGGGTTCAGTGCAAAATAATCATTTACCCAAAGTAACATTTGTCTTAAGTGATGTCACACGTGACCTACCCAATGTCCAATCCAAACTTGAGTAAAATGAGGTGGTTTGGGGGTTGTCGGTTAGTTTGGTAGATTTCCACTGTTGTGATAGTCTCCTGACACATAGTTGGTCACAAAAGTTGTACATTGGCATTTAAGGCCAATAACGTAGAGTCACGCTAACACATCTTTACATTGAATGCTAGTGACGTAAAGTTATGAAGGGTTATCATGTACATTTATTAAGCCTGAGATTACTCGAGTGAGGACGACTATATAGATACCCCCACCACTGAGGGATTATTATCGTTATTATGATCAGATTACCGAGAGATAGAGAGTTATTGCAAAACAAGTGCATATCATCCATCATTAATACACTTTTTTCAAGATTTCCCACCAAGAACCTAAGAACTTATTGATCTATGACCTATATTTCCTAAGACCTTGGTGTTTAAGCTGCCTGCCTTGGGTGTATCTAAGAGTTATTTCTTCTCTCTCACTCAAGCAAGTTATTTCAAAGGTTAATTTAATGCTTACCATTGAGTTATACATAAGTTTTTTGTGAGCTTATATGTAACAACCCCCATTTTTTCACGTAAAGGTTGGCCAGATGCAATATACTGAATATGGGGCTTGCTATACAATATATATCATTCTAGGGATCAAACTATGTAAAATATTTATTTGTAAACAACGATTGAGTTTGAAACTAAATCTAAATTAACATCCAAGAAAATAATAGAATCCAACATCCACGTAATATAAATAAATCCCAAGATAAGTGTCTCGAACCAGCAATAAATAAAATAGACTTCGGGCTTATGCCCATACAATAATCCAAAAGTAAAAAAATTGAAGGAGCGTATCAACTTAATCTAGAATCAACAATCTAAAATCCGGTACGCAAAGTGAGACTTCAAGGTTGATTTGTCAATGATCATGTCCAGGTGTACCTAGGGGAAGAAAACATTTACAATTTTGGGTCAGTACCCTAGAGTGTGCAAGAACTAACTTACTAAATTTATTTTGCAAAAGTATAGTTAATTCAAAGTGAATACTTCCCATCGTCACTCATATACATAACATGTCTCACCCCTCATACATAAAAGTATGAGGGGATATACGTGTAAAACTACTCACATACATAAAATTATAGTTCATTCAAAGTGAATACTTCCCATTGTCACTCACATACATAACATGTATCATCCCTCATCTAAAAGTAGTGCTACACGTATAACCACCCAAGTCTCTATACATATGATGGATAAATGCTAATGACAGTATAAGAATGCAATTAATAAGATAAACACAGTGAAATAGAATTATCTACATTAAAGTTACCATCTACCTAATTACCCCAACCATGCTACCCATAAAATGATGGCATCAAACATCATACATACTACGTAGTATTGGGGTCCGTGTTTTATAGTCTATATCATTAAAATTAGGAAATTCTTCCTTTCATATGTAATAACCAAGGTTTTAAAAAATGCGGGGCGTGACCGAGGCGTGGAGGCCAAGCTTTAAGCCTTAGAAGCCTAGGCGGGCCTTAGGCGTGAAAAGGCGTTTAGGCATTTTTTAATATATTTTAATATTTTTTTGACTATGACAAGACTATTAAACATACTAAAATGGTACATACCTTAAAAATATGTCTAAATATTTGTAAATTAAAATACTACATTTTTAAAATACAAAAAAAAAATTGTGTTTTTCACGTCTTACTTCTAAAAAACTCGCGTTTTTCCATGCCTTACACCCCCCAAACACATGTTTTTTCACGCCTTACCCCAAAAAATGTTGACTATCATTGACCATGCCTTGATCCACGCCTAGGGCCAAAACTTGGGGTATCTAAAAAGCCTCGCACCTAGGTGCGCCTTGGCGCCGCCTAGGCGCGTTTTTAAGAACACTGGTAATAACCCTTGCTTTTGAGTAATTTATTTTATATTAATTTGCCATGAGAGTTAATTATATAAAATATTGGATAATGGGGTAAATATTGTTTTAAGTGAATTAAAAGATAATATTTACTAGATTTTGCATATTTACTATTATGTGAATGTAAATAGCATTATGTTACGATTCATGGTGTCGTTGTGCTTTAAACGGTATTTATGGTTTAAATGAAGTTGGAACTTGAAATGATTTATATTATTCTAAATGCCAATTTAGAGAGCGCGGTTAGTCCCGAAATAGTCGAGATAGTAAAAATAAGGGTCATATTGTATTTTCGGGTTCCGGACACTTTTAACATGTTATGACTTAATTATGTAGTTACGAGTCATTTTATTGGTGTATTAACATTTAAAGAGGGACACTAATATTAATTACACGGTTAAGTCTTGGAACCCCTCTTAATTCTCATGTGTATGCTTCCTAAACCTAGAGAGAAAGAGAGAGTAAGAGAATTGTGGAGAAAAAGGAGAGAAAGGAGAAGAATTGAAGAAATTGGGTTTGATCTTTCATCTACCATAAGGGAATCCGAGATTTTAGCTTAAGACAAGTTTCGAACTTGCAAATATATAATCTAGAGTGAATAAATTGCATTTTGGTTGTGTTCTTGAGAATTTTCCATTTATGGGTTGTGATAAAATTGGTGTTTAGACCCTTCACTATGATATTAAAATTAATTTAAGTTGGTTTTAATGAGTATTGTTATCTTAGTAATTTTTTGGTATTTACATGAGCTGATTTAGTTGAGATTTAAGGAAAGAAGTATGAAATTTGGGAAAATTAGGGTTCATAACCCGTAGCCCCCACTTGGCAAATTCACCAAGGCGAATCGATTTGCCTCCTAGCGAATCGATTAGCTAATAAGGGAGGCTACAGGTCTGGAAAATCGAATCGATTCGGGTAAGGCCGAATCAATTCAGCGTGAGATAGAGTGTTGGTTCCCCCTACCAAATCGATTCACTTTTTGGCGAATCGGTTCGCTACCTGGGGAGAATCGATTCGGCCTTAGGGAGAATCAATTCGAAATCCTGCTGTTTTGGGGGATTTTTCCAACTTAGTTTTTAGCCTTTTCTTTTAGGCTTAGGACCTAGGAACCTTCTATTATGAAGTAAACTTAGTGTCCCAGATTCTTATATTAGTTAGGTAACTACCCTATATTAGGAAGGGAATAGATGGGGCTTATTCCGAGGATTATCAAATAGATGACAAGGTAGTTTCTTCCCTTAGCAAGCTATTTTGAGATTACGAGATGTAGGATTATATAATCGGGGAACTTTAGAGACGTGATTGAGGTATAGTAGACTTGGTGGCTTATAGTAACGTCATTATTTCTTGAAGACTTACTTGGGGATTTGTTAAACATTGAAGTTTATAATGATAACATTAACCGAATATGGCTCCAGATAAAACGTAATGCATATTTTAAAATGAGATTAAGTTGTGAATGATAATTTGTGTATACACACCTCTCTAAATGCTATCATAGGGGAAGTTACGCACATGAGGTGAAGTCCCCTGGCTAGTGAATGCAGGGTGAATATTGTACTTAGCCATTGGACCGGTGATTATTATATTGTGTGATTATTGTTCAAAGTGAGGTAATTTTGGGTGTGGTTATGACTCACTGTCAAAGGTATATGTCTGCTTACCGACGTCACGCAATGTAGGATGCCCAGGTTGTCTTGGTGATAGGCCCTGGAAGATGATAGCTATTTAGGGGCGCCTCCAGTGGAGAAACCCGGAAGGACGGTCTTAGAATCATTTTATGTTGTGTAATATAAATATTCTTGTTAAAGTGGAGTCTTGTTGATAATACGGCACTTTATGAAATAAATTTCTTTGAGTACGTTTCCTAATGAGAAAGGAATGGCGAAATGAATTGTGTATAAAAGGAAATTAAATCTCATTAAGTAATATTTTATTCATATTCTCCTGCATAATTGAATTGTGATCATTGTCATTACATTTGCGTTAGGTTATGCTTTTCGATTGAGAAGTTAGATTCCCTATCATTATTTAGAGTGAACGAAACAAACTTATTCATGATGATTAAACTGTCCATAACTGTCATGAACTTTATTCAACTGGTGATTATATTAAATCGGGCCCTGACCCATTTATATCTTTTTTTTACATGAATCTTATTATTCGCCCAGGTGTTCCACCACAAGGACGCCCGTATTGACTTTTCTATCCCGGTTCCATGGAGTTGTAACATATTGCGGATGTTACGGGATATTTGATATAGATGCTTCCATCTTTTTGCACTCTAGTTTTGATCGGTTACACATTCAGGCGTGTTGCCTAAGTTTTGTACTTGTATTATATAATGTGATATTGCACTTTAATACTCGGTGTAACCCCATTTGTTTATGTCTGTTAACCGATAAATTATTCGGTTATTTTGTCGCATATAATTGCCGATTTATTATCTGTCTTTTTGTATCGACCTTCTTCTCATTTGGATTGCTTAAATTATTTTCTTTAACTTACAAATAAATTTTGACAATCCATTTTCTAAAATAATGAGTGGTTATCTCGTACATTTATTGTATTACTGTGATGCTAAGAATGGACCATCTATGATTCCTGTTGTTATTGGAGTATCGGGTTGGCCACCTCTTATTTTAATAAGCGGGGTGTCACAGATGGTATCAGAGCTTTGGGTTCTAGAGTCTTTAGGAACTATGTGGACTTGTCACGTTCTATCGTAGCGTTCTTTGATATAGAGCCTAAATGTTAGGACTATTTTGTTTGTCTATATTTACGAACTTCTGCTAAGATCAATTATTCTTAATAGTATTCTAATTCAGTTGTTTCTTCATCTCAGATGCCGCCTAAGAGAGGTCGCCCTGCGATAAGAAATATAGTTGTAGAAGATGATATAGTTCCTCCACCGCTGCTGCAAGGAACTATAAATGCCGCTGAGGTAGCCAATATCGTGGCCTAGACGGTTAATACTTCGATGACTGCCGTGGTTCAGCAAATTCCCCAAGCCCAATAGCAAGGTTCAGGAGGTGCAAGCCCCTGCGGGACCTTCGTTGTGGGAAAGGGTTAGAGAATCCTTTTTAAAGGGTCATCCCCCAAAATTTCAGGGTGGTTCCGATGTGATAGTAGCTAACCAATGGAAAAAGGATATGCAATGTCATCTTTGCTTGATAGACTGTAGTGAAGAACGAAAGAAAATCCTTAATACTCTTAAGCTAGTTGGAGCAGCCTTACATTGGTGGGAGTCGATGACCACGCCAGAGCAAAGAGATACTATGACTATCACTGACTTTTGGGTTTTGTTTGATCGAAAATATTTTCCTCCGAAAGTCCAAAGGGAAAGGAGGAGGAAGCTTCAAGATGTAGTTCAAGGTAAATGTTCTATGGCTGAGTATGAGGAAGAATTCACTCGGTTGGCTAGTTTTGTGCTGGATGAGGTAACTCCGGAGGAGAGGAGAATATCAAAGTTCATTGGAGGATTACATTGGAGGATACAACAACACTTTTTGGGCAATCCAGCTTTAGAAACTTTTGGGGATGTGATGAATGCCGCGTTACTTCATTGTCAAGATCATCGATTGCATGTAGAAGGAAGTAAGAAAGTTTCAGTTGTGGGGAAAGCGAGTAATCCTGGAGGCAATGGTGCGGGAGGGGGAGAACTACCCTCGTCCTAATCATCGGGAGGTAAGCAAAAGGAAGGGACGACCAACAAGGGGAATTGTCCAAAAGGCAGCGTTTGGGGGATTTAATTTCAGAGGCAGTAATTTCAGGCACGATGAAGATGCCCAGCAACAGCACCAGGTAGGTTAGGTAGGTCGGGGTAACAATGGGGGTCGAGTCCATTCGGGCCAAGGCTTTGGGCAGTTCAGAAATAACAGGGGCCGTAATCAGGAAAATATGGCGGGTCATTGTTTTCAATGTGGGGACACGGGTCATTATAGGAAGGCATGTTCGCAGTTGATTGGGGGACAATTTCTTAGAATTCCACAGCATCAGCATGCACAACAACCACCGCTAGTGCCTAATCCAGGTTTCCCTCCACAATAGGGACAACTACAGTATGAACATGTTTACCACAAACAGGATGATATGCTTCCTCCAGCCCTGCCAACGCCGCCAGCTATTGAAGGTAAGTTTCCCATTCAGGGGCTTATGGGTCGTGTATTGTTTGATACGGGTGCGACACACTCGTTTATTTCTAGAAGTTTTGCTCAATCGATGGAGCTAATTAAATCTGCGAAGAGTACTTTCACTAGTTTCGAATCTTCTATGGGTGATGGTTCGCTCATTTTCTTTATTTATAAACGAGTAGAAATAAATCTTGGTAATTTGTGTTTTGAGGCCGATTTGCTCGTCCTTGATATGGTCGGGTATGATGTAATCCTGGGTATGGATTGGCTAGTAAAGTATCACGCGATAGTAAATTGCTATGGGAAGAGTATAGTATTTGCCATTCCGAGGTAAGAGGTGTTTTTAGTAACTATGCCTCGTTCAGAGGGAGGTTCTAGCACTTATTTATATTGCATTGCGGAGGAGACTTCTCGGGATGTAGTCGTTTCCTTAGATTCAATTCCGATTGTTAGGGAATTCGAAGATGTTTTTTGGAAAATACTGAGTTTACCTCCAAGTAGGGAGATTGAGTTCGTAATTAATTTAGCACCGGGAACGTGACCGATTGCTAGAGCTCCGTACCGTATAGCTCCTGTTGAGATGAGGGAGTTAAGAGATTAGATTTAGAAGTTGTTAGAACAGGGGTTTATTAAGCGTAGTACGTCGCCGTGGGGAGCTCCTGTATTATTTGTGAAGAAAAGAGATGGTTATCTCCGGTTGTGTGTTGATTACATGGAGTTGAATAAAGTCACCATCAGGAACAAATACCCACTACCTCGGATTGATGATTTGTTCGATCAACTTAGGGGAGCGTTGTACTTCTCTAAAATAGATTTGAGGGCTGGGTATCACCAGCTACGGATACGAGAACAAGACGTGTCCAAAACTGCGTTCCTAACTAGATATGGGTCCTATGAATTTCCGATTATGCCTTTTGGGCTAACCAATGCTCCTGAAGTGTTTATGGACCTTATGAATAGAGTGTTTTGGGAATTCCTGGACCAGTTTTCTATCGTGTTTATTGATGACATCCTAGTGTATTCTCAAACAGAACCCGATCATGCTACGCATTTATGGTTGGTCCTGCAGACGTTGAGGGATCATCAATTGTATGCTAAGTTTGAGAAGTGTGGTTTTTGGTTGCAGGAAGTATAGTTTCTGGGTCACATTGTGACAGCTCAGGGTATTTCGGTAGACCCGAGTAAAGTTGTTGCGGTGAGGGAATGGGGTCAGCCCATGACACCTACAGAGATTCCCAGTTTTTTGGGTTTGGCTGGCTATTACCACAGATTTATCAAGGTTTTTTCTAAGATTGCTAGCCCTTTGATAAATTTAACTCAGAAGGGAGTGAGGTTCGTTTGGGATGATTCTTGTCAACTAGCTTTTGATGAGTTGAAAGATAAGTTAACTTTTGCTCCAGTACTTGTGTTACTGAGGTCGGGTTTAGAATATTTGGTCTTTACGGACGCATCTCTGCAAGGGTTGGGAGGTGTGTTACAGCAAGAGCATCGGGCTATTGCTTATGCTTCTCGCAAGCTAAAGCCCCATAAGAAGAATTATCGAGTTCATGATTTGGAATTTGGTGCAGTGGTTTTTGCCTTGAAGATATGGAAACATTACCTCTTGGGGGAGAAATTTAGTCTTTTCACGGACCACAAATCGTTGCAATATTTGTTTTCACAGAAATATTTGAATATGCGACAGCGCCGATGGTTAGAGTTTGTGAAAGACTACCAATTTGATATTCATTATCACCCGAGTAAGGCTAATGTAGTGGCAGATGCGTTGATTCGAAAACCCGAGGGGGAGTTAGCCACGGTATGGAAGGCTAAATGGAAGGAGCTGAGCCAAGAGGATATTGTTGCTAGGGCGTTTATGTCGATGTTGACCCACTACACCAAAATGGCCAAAATGTCACCTTTCAACCGGCCACCCTTGTCAAGGTCATTGACCGTGATAAAAAAAAAGCATTTTTTGTCACGGTCATTGACCGTGACAAGACCGTGACAATACTTAAAATAATTGTCACGGTCAAGGACCTTGACACGACCCTAACAATCTCTTCAGTAAAAAAAGCCCTAGGCTCTTTTTTTCCCACCGTTTTTTGGTTTCCCTCTTTCTCTCTCTCTATAAGCGATTTCAGCGCTCTTTCTCTCTCTCTAAGGTATATTTTTTTCCTCTCTTTCTCTTTCATTTCTATATGTGTGTGTATGTGTGTATATGTATGTGTATATGTGTGTGTATATATGTGTGTGGTGGTGTGTGGCGGGGGAGGGGGCAGGGGGTGGGTGGTGGGGTGGGTGCAGTTGTGGTGGGGGTGGGGTGAGGGGGCAGGGGGTGTGGTAGGGGTAGGGGTGGGGGGCTGCGTGTGTGTCTATGTGTGTATGCGCGTAGTATCCCTTGTAAAGAATTGATTGATTATTAATTTTAATTTTTTTTAGTAAACTAATATATGATTGCCCCTTATTATAAATAGTAAGTTAATATATGATTGCTCCTTATCGTAAATTAGTAAATTAATATATGATTAATTATGAAAGTAGGATTGCCCTTAATTGAGTAGATGAATTAGAAGGAGTACGGGATACACATTTGTTGTTGACATTGCTGTTGGATTATTTTGTTTAGAAAATGTTGGGTTGGTTAGTTTTAAAAGTGGCATGACCACTGGATTATTGTCTATAAGGGCGTGGGATTTTTCAACTTTTGAATAATTGAATTTGAATATAAATAAGAAATAATTAAATGAAACATACTATATATAATTATTAATAATTGAATTTGAACATAAATAAGACATAATTAAATGAAACATAGTATATATAATTATTAATCATTACTGGATTATTGTGTGTGTGTGGTGGGGGCCAGGGGGTGGTGTGTGTACGTGTACGTGTGCATGTGTCTGGTGGGGGTGGGGTGAGGGGGGGAGGGGGTGGGGGCAGGGATGAGGGGTGGGGTGGGGTAGGGGTGGGGGGCTGCGTGTGTGTCTATGTGTGTGTGCGCGTAGTGTCCCTTGCAAAGAATTAATTAATTATTATTTTTTTTAGTAAATTAATATATGATTGCCCCTTATTGTAAATTAGTAAATTAATATATGATTAATTATGAAAGTAGGATTGCCCCTCATTGTAAATTAGTAAATTAATAATTGAGTAGATGAATTAATTTAGTAGATAAATTAGAAGGAGTACGGGATACACATTTGTTGTTGACATTGCTGTTGGATTATTTTGTTTAGTAAATGTTGGGTTGGTTAGTTTTAAAAGTGGCATGACCACTGGATTATTGTCCATATGGGGGTGGGATTTTTCAACTTTTGAATAATTGAATTTGAATATGAATAAGACATAATTAAATGAAACATATTATATATAATTATTAATAATTGAATTTGAATATAAATAAAACATAATTAAATGAAACATAGTATATGTAATTATTAATCATTATTGGATTATTGTGTGTGTGGTGGGGGGCAGGGGGTAGTGTGTGTACGTGTGCATGTGCGTGTGTGTGGTGGGGGTGGGGGCAGGGTGGGGGAAAGGGGTGGGGCAAGGTGGGGGAGAGGGGGCAGGGATGGGGGAAGGGGGTGGGGCAAGGTAGTTTAATTGAGTAGATGAATTAATTGAGTAGATGAATTAGAAGGAGTACGGGATACACATTTGTTGTTGACATTGCTGTTGAATTATTTTGTTTAGTAAATGTTGGGTTGGTTAGTTTTAAAAGTGGCATGACCACTGGATTATTATCCATATGGGGTGAGATTTTTCAACTTTTGAATAATGGAATTTGAATATAAATAAGACATAATTATATGAAACATACTATATATAATTTTTAATAATAGAATTTGAATATAAATAAGACATAATTAAATGAAACATAGTATATATAATTATTAATCATTATTGGATTATTGAATGTGTGGTGGGGGGAAGGGGGTGGTGTGTGTACGTGTGCGTGTGTGTGGTGGGGAGGGGAGGGGGTGGGGGCAGGGTGGGGGAAAGGGGTGGGGCAAGGTGGGGGGAAGGGGCAGGGATGGGGGAAGGGGGTAGGGCAAGGTAGTTTAATTGACTAGATGAATTAGAAGGGGATACAAATTTGTTGTTGACATTGCTGTTGGATTATTTTGTTTAGTAAATGTTGGGTTGGTTAGTTTTAAAAGTGGCATGAACACTGGATTATTGTTCATATAGGGGTGGGATTTTTCAACTTCTGAATAATTGAATTTGAATATAAATAAGACATAATTAAATGAAACATATTGTATATAATTATTAATCATTATTGGATTATTGTGTGTTTGGTGGGGGGCAGGGAGTGATGTGTGTACGTGTACGTGTGTGTGGTGGGGGAGGGGGTGGGGGCAGGGGTGGTTTGTAGTAATTGTACATATTTGCATGTCTTCATCTAAATTTTTTTTATCTGTACTAATAACATTTTTTTACAGCAAATGTCTCCTTCAGGTATTAAGGCGAGGATGATGATGCCGGTTATGATGATGTCGTCTGGGCTCGGTGGTAGCGGAGGTGACGAGGGCTCCTCGTCCCGTAGGCTCCCCAAATATGGAAAATTTGGGATTACCATCGAGAACAAGTCAGAGCTATTAGTGAGATTCCTCGAGCTGCTAAAGACAGTCATCGGCCCAGGGTTTATGAGTTGGAAGGAGGTGTCATATGAGCTCAAGTTAGCTGTTTAGGCGGTACTACAGGTAATATATTTATATGAATATGAATATTTTAATTTCAATTTCAATTTCATTTTATATTTATTCGCAACTAACATTGTATTTGTTGGACAGGAACAATTCAACTTGGATCCAAAGCTATGCGATTCCGTCTTGGAGCAGTTGAGGGAGCAACATAAGACGTGGAAGAAAAATATGCGGACATGGTACTTTGGGAAAACACAAGAGTTCATTATCCAATGGCGTGAATCCGTCCCGCCCAAGGAGCCGATCTCATTGGCACAATGGCAACAGTTCATTGACAATGAGATCGGGGAGCGACAATTGGCATCTCTCCAATCGGGGGGGAAAATCGGGCAAAAATGACGGACGTGCACTACTCCGGCTGGACGTCTTATGCCGAAGTGGAGCATAGGGTGACGGTAAGATTTAATTTTTCTATAACTACAAAAATATATTATTCTTCATTATTTTACTTTGCGGGGCCGATACTAATTTTACTTTATTTTATTTCAGGGGTAGGGAGTGGCCCTGGGGGTAAGCCACATAGGCTCGATACTTATGTGGCTCTTCGGACAAAGAAGGGGAAGGACAAGGAGGTTTCCCCGAGCATCACGACCACGATTTTAAGTATTCCGACAGTTTAATTTTTGTTAATTACGTTATAATTTTTTAGTTTACTTATTTTACTAATCATGTGCTTTTTGTCATTTCAGGCAAAGCTTAAGGAAGTGCACGAGTCGCAGTCGATGTCGACAAGGCGTCTTTGTCCACAGACGCACTCAGCCAAGTGCTTGGCTCTGATCTCAAGGGGAGGACAAGGGGGTGAGCTCGCAGGTGGTCAAATCTAGGATCATCGGATTGGAGACGAGCGACACTGGGTTGGCTCGAACAGTGGATTCACATGACGTGAAGCTGTCCCGTTTGGAGGCGACGGTCCAAGATATGTACTCATTCATGAAGCGTACGTTAGGCGGAGACCATAAGGGTAAAGGGAAGGAGAAGGCACTGGAAGAGGAAGAGGTGCTGGAGGATGAGGCGCAGGATGACGAGGATGTGGACCTCGCCTCTTCATCACCGACATGTGTGTACCTCGATGATCCACTTCCTTATTTGGATCCCTTTCCCAAACCGATGTTGATAATTGGTTGGCTGAGCGTGTTCATATTGGACGTATTTGATGGCTAGTGGATAGGGCGAGGGTTGAGGGACCCGAATATCGTCCAGGGTGGAATAGTTCATGGACGTGCGCTTCAAGAGATCGAGTCCAAAGTGCTCGTCACGCATGTGATACCCGGGAAGGAGAACTCACTATTGTGGTTACGCGAACAATGCGGCACGATGTATATTAGTGGGTGTGTCAATTCGTATATCATGTAGCCTACTCACCTCCTCACATTTACCCCAGACATGTAGTGACATTATTTTTAAGTTGGTACATTTGAATTATATTTGGATTACGTCGTCATGTATATTGTTTCTATTTTGAATATATATTTGCATTATCTTTAATTTTTTTGATATATGATGTTTGAACAGGTACAACGTTGCTATAACAGGTACAATTATACTGCTGGGCAGTGGTAGTGGCCATACTGCCCAGCAGATTTTTTTAAAATTCTGCCCAGAATTATCACGGTCATTGACCGTGACAAGCTTGTGACAAAGGATTGTTGTCACTATCAATGACCGTGACAATTTCAAAAAAGGGTTAAGAATTTGTCACGCTTATTAACCGTGACTAAACTTGTCACGATTATGGACCGTGACACGACCGTGACAATTTTGACGAACTTGTCAAGGTCAATGACCGTGACAAGTCCGTGAAAAAAAAGGTTGTCTCACCCCGAATTGTCACAGTCATTGACCTTCATAAGTCCAACTTCTGAAGGTCAATGACCATGACAATTAGGCAGATTTGGTGTAGTGAACATTACGCCTACTATAGTGGCAAGGGTTCTGGAAACTCTAGGAAGGGACAAAAATTATCAGGACCGCATACACCAATTATTAACCGAGGGAGCGGAATCCTACTCTATGAGTTCTGAGGGTGGGTTACGTTTCCACGGGAGACTTGTTGTCCGGGACGAAGGGGATTTAAGATGAGCCGTAATAACAAAATCTCATGGGTCCAAATTTGCAGTACATCCTGTTGGGGACAAAATGTACCAAGACATGCGCCGTCAATAATGGTGGGCGGGTATGAAACGGGACATTTCTGAATTTATTTCCCAATGTATTACTTGTCAACTGGTGAAAGTAGATCATCAGCGACTGACGAGATTGTTGCAACCCTTGGAAATACCGGTATGGAAGTGGGAAAGCATCTAGATGGATTTCATCACGGGATTACAAACGTCACAAAGAGGTGATGATTACATTTGGGTTATCGTTCATCGCTTAACTAAGCCGGAACACTTCTTACCGGTACATATAAACTACAATACTACTCGTTATGCTCGGCTATTTATTGCAAAGATTGTTAGACTCCACGGGGTGCCCATTAATATAGTCTCCGATCGAGACAAAAATTTTGTTTCCCATTTTTGGCGAAGTTTCCAAGAAGCTATAGGAATTGAATTGAAGTTGAGTACCTCCTACCACTCTCAAACAGATGGGCAGACGGAAAGAGTCAACCAAATATTGGAGGATATGCTCAGAATGTGTGTGCTTGATTTCAAAGGAGGTTGGGAACAATACCTTCCCTTCGTCGAAGTTGCTTATAATAATTCGTACCAATTCACTATCGGGATGACACCCTATGAAGCATTATATGGTCGACCGTGTAGATCACCTACTTGTTGGTTGAAAGTAGGGGATAATAAATTTCATGGACCTGAAATGATCCAAGATACTTCTTTGAAGATTGAATTTATTCGCAATCACGTCCGAATAGCTCAAGATCGTCAAAAGAGTTATGCTGATGCTAATAGAAGGCATGTGGAATTGGATTTGGAGATCAAGTTTTGGTGCGAGTATCGCCAATGAAGGGTATAAAGTGATTTAGGAAGAAAGGAAAGCTTGCGCCGCGCTACGTCGGACATTTTCCCATTATTGCTAAGGTAGGCCCAGTAGCGTATCAAGTTGCCTTACCGGAACACTTACAACAAATTCATGATGTGTTTCATGTTTCATCCTTGAAAAAGTACAAGAGGTGTGAAGGAGCTCAGTGGCATGTTCCTTTGGACAATATCGAATTGCAGCCCTATATTTTATACGAGGAATAACCAGTTGCAATCTTAGATCACAGGGAGCGTAGGCAGAGATCTTGAGTGATGGCCTTGGTTCGGGTCCAATGGAGGCATCACAATGCCGAGGATTCAACGTGGGAGCGTGAAGACAATTTAGGACAAAAGTATCCACATCTCTTTTTGCAAAGTACGCCTAAATTTTGAGGGTAAAATTTTCTTATAGGGGGGGAGTATATAATAACCCTTACTTTTGAGTAATTTATTTTATATTAATTTTCCATGAGAGGTAATTATATAAAATATTGGATAATGGGGTAAATATTGTTTTAAGTGAATTAAAAGATAATATTTACTAGATTTTGCATATTTACTGTTATGTGATTGTAAATAGCATTATGTTACGATTCATGGTGTCGTTGTGCTTTAAACGACATTTATGGTTTAAATGAAGTTGGAACTTGAAATGATTTATATTATTCCGAATGCCAATTTAGAGGGCGCGGTTAGTCCCGAAATAGTCGAGATACTCAAAATAAGTGCCATAATGTATTTTTGGGTTCCGGGCACTTTTAACAGGTTATGACTTAATTATGTAGTTACGCGTCATTTTATTGGTGTATTAACATTTAAAGAGGGACATTAATATTAATTACACAGTTAAGTCTTGCAACCCCTCTTAATTCTCATGTGTATGCTTCCTAAACCTAGAGAGAAAGAGAGAGGAAGAGAATTGTGGAGAAAAAGGAGAGAAAGGAGAAGAATTGAAGAAATTGGGTTTGATCTTACATCTACCGTAAGGGAATCCGTGATTTCAGCTTAAGGCAAGTTTCTAACTTGCAAATATATAATCTAGAGTGAATAAATTGAATTTTGGTTGTGTTCTTGAGAATTTTCCATTTATGGGTTGTGATAAAATTGGTGTTTAGACCCTTCACTATGATATTAAAATTAATTTAAGTTGGTTTTAATGACTATTGTTATCTTAGTAATATTTTAGTATTTACATGAGTGGATTTGGTTGAGATTTGAGGAAAGAAGTATGAAATTGGGGTAAATTAGGGTTCATAACCCGTAGCCCCCAACTTGGCAAATTCGCCAGAGCGAATCGATTCGCCCCCTAGCGAATCGATTCGCTAAGAAGGGAGGCTACAGGTCTGGAAAGTCGAATCAATTAGGGTAAGGCCGAATCGATTCGGCGTGAGACAGAGTGTTGGTTCCCTCTACCAAATTGATTCACTTTTTGGTGAATCAATTCGCTACCTGGGGCGAATCGATTCGGCCTTAGGGCGAATCGATTCAAAATCCTGCTATTTTGGGGGATTTTTTTAACTTAGTTTTTAGCCTTTTCTTTTGGTCTTAGGACCTAGGAACCTTCTCTTATGAACTAAACTTAGTGTCCTAGAGTTTTATAATAGTTAGGTAACTACCCCATATTAGGAAGGGAATAGATGGGGCTTATTCCAAGGATTATCAAATAGATGATAAGGTAGTTTCTTCCCTTAGCAAGCTAGTTTGAGATTAGGCGATGTAGGATTATATAATCAGGGAACTTTAGAGACGTGATTGAGGTATACTAGACTTGGTGGCTTATAGTAACGTCATTATTTTTCGGAGGTTAATTTGGGGATTTGTTAAACGTTGAAGTTTATAGTGATAACATTAACCGAATATGGCTCCGAATAAAATGTAATCCATATTTTTAAATGATATTAAGTTGTGAATGATAATTTGTATATACACACCTCTCTAAATGCTATCATAGGGAAAGTTATGCGCATGAGGTGAAGTCCCCTGGCTAGTGAATGTTGGGTGAATATAGTCCTCGGCCATATGACTGGTTATTATTATATTGTGTGATTATTATTCGAAGTGAGGTAATTTCGGGTGTGGTTATGACGTCACGCGATGTGGGATGCCCAGGTTGTCTTGGTGATAGGCCCTGGAAGATGATATCTATTTTGGGGCGCGTCCAGTGAGGAAACCCGAAAGGACAGTCTTAGAATCGTTATATGTTGTGTAATATAACTATTCTTGTTAAAGTGGAATCTTTTGATAATACGACACTTTATGAAATAAATTGCTTTGAGTATGTTTCCTAATGAGAAAGGAACGGCAAAATGAATTGTGTATAAAAGGAAATTGAATCTCATTAAGTAATATTTGATTCATATTCTCCTGCATAATTGAATTGTGATCATTGTCATTATATTTGCGTTAGGTTATGCTTTTCCATTGAGAAGTTAGATTCCCTATCATTATTTACGGTGAACGAAACAAGCTTATTCATGATGATTAGACTGTCCATAACTGTCATGCACTTTATTCACTTAGTGATCATATTAAATCGGGCCCTGACCCGTTTATATCTTTTTGTTTTGCATGAATCTTATTATTTGACCAGGTGTTCCACCGCAAGGACGCCCGTATTGACTTTTATATCCCGGTGCCATGGAGCTGTAGCACATTGTGGATGTTATAGGATATTTGATATAGACGATTCCATCGTTTTGCACTCTAGTCATGATCGGTTACACATTCGGGCGTGTTGCCAAAGTTTTGTACTTGTATTATATAATGTGATATTGCACTTTAATACTCGGTGTAACCCCATTTGTTTATGTCTGTTAACCGATAGCTTATTCGGTTATTTTGTTGTATATAGTTATCGATTTATTATCTGTCTTTTTGTATCCACCTTTTTTCAATTTAGTGGCTTAAATGTTTTTCTTTAACTTACAAATAAATTTTGACAATCCGTTTTCTAAAATAATGGGTGGTTATCTCGTACATTTATTGTATTACGGTGATGCTAAGAATGGATCATCTATGATTCATGTTGTTATTGGAGTATCGGGCTGACCACCTCTTATTTTAATATGTGGGGTGTCACATCATATTCATTAATTATATATATGTACTTATATATGCAAAACTAAGGCATCTACATGCTCTATCGGTAAGTCCAGAGGAGTCTCCAATCCAAAAAAGAGAACACATTACACATACAGTTGGGGCGATTGTAATACCCCGTATTTTTATGCTATATTAATTTGGGGGTTTTATTAAATTTAATGAGAGTGAATTATTTAATAAGAATCCGAAAATTAATTATGTTATAATTATTAACGTGACGAGAGTTAGTAATTATATAAAAATTGTCGAATATTACTAATGAGCATAGTAATATATGATATGGGTTATATTAAAGGTCACAAGTGAATGAAATGTCAATTTTGAGAATTTTAGTCGGGACACGCCCGTGTCGCGTCGGGACTAATTATTGAGATATAAAAGTAAATATTTTATAAGTTGTTCGTATGGTCGTTTTGAGTGCTCCAACGCGTCCGGAAGGGTCGAGATAGTCAGAAAAGTGTACCCGGGAGTTTAGTTTGGGTCTCGGGATGTTTTTAGGCTTAATTAGTGACCCGGGAGGGCATTTTGTCATTTTACAAAATAGGGTAATTAAACCCACGAATTTCAGCCATCCTTAGCAGCCATTTAAGTCAGCCTTTTAGGGTTAGAACATTCAGAACCCTAGAACGTCCATTGGAGTAGAGAGGAGAGAGCTCTCAAGGTGATTCAAGGCCAAAAAAAAACACCACCATTTGCACCACCGTCACCACCAACGCGTAGATCGCGAGGAGGAGAACGCAACCACACCAATATCAGCAGTAAACCAGACCTCTGAAATCCCAGGCAAGTGTTTAACTTGCGTATTTTCGTTGGTGCAATATTCATATTAGTGTAGGAATGATTAGGAGTGTAATCAATGGAAGAAAACCCCAATTTTGGTAGGGATTTGCATGTAGAAAACAATATAACCATATTCTGGAAATATTATGTAAAGTAGATGATTAACCCACGAATTTTTGATGATACGTTAGAAGGAAATTCTGGAGAAAACTGATTAGAACAAAAGTTAAGAAAACATTAGGGTTCTTGATGTTTAAATGAGATTTTGGGTTGTTTAACCATGTTTAATGATGGATATACGCATGCTTAACGTTAAAGACATCTGGAAATATGTTATTATGTTTGTAGTAGGAGTTTTGGGACGATTAGTGTTGGAAAATATTGATTTGGGTGAAGAATTTTGGTAAAACCCGTAACTGCACTTCTGCAGGATTTCGCAGACCTGCTTGATCGATCGATCGAGCCTAGATCTTCGATCCATCGAAGGTTCGATCGATCGAGCCCCAGACCTCGATCGATCGACCCTTCCTGGCAGACTCTTATTTCCCCTTATTTAATTAATTGAACATGATTCATCGTGAAATAGTTTATGGGCTTTACGAATAAAATGTTTTGGGATATAGGAGAGACCAGTAGGGCATATGATTAAGTGTTGAGAACTTTATTATGAGATGATAATTGTATTTTAGGGACAATTATTTAAAGGACGAGGAAACTACGTAATTCAAGTGAGAGATTACGTCAAATACTTACGATAGTGAATAGACGTTTACCTATTGATTTTGCTACTTGGATGGATAGAATCCACGAGTGTCACATAGCTAGTGAGAAAACCCTTCGAGTTAAGGTTAGAGACGAAACCTTATACGTAATCATAATAATGAGAAATTAAGGATAAATGTTGTGACTATGGGTTACGAGAGGAACCTATATTAATATGATGAAATGGGTATATTTATATGATTGTGTGTACATATATTATATATAAATGTGAAAAACGTACCCGCACTACTTGCTATCCCTGAGGTTACCGCGCTGGGATGATCTTATCCTGTGTTGCTTTATGGGGGATATTGATTCGTACCCTAGAAGATAGAGATCCTAGGTACGGGCTATCAGATTGATAGTCGGACGGTCCTAAGAGACGTGTGGGTATGTGCTGACCTCTTGGACTTGGAATCTATGCTTCGCCTCAACGTTGTTTTGTATATGTTAATACAGTTCGAGAGTGATTCCGAACTTGTATTTCCCTTTGTGTGAGCGATACGGGGATTGGATAGAAGAGTATGCCCGCACCATAGTTTAGTTGGGGTGTTGTTACATATATATATATATTATACGAGTAGTTAATATATATATATGATATTATAAACTTTAAACTGCCTACTGTGATTTGATAGGTAGGACATAGTTGTTGACGCAATAATAAATACTTGTTTTGTGAAAGTATGAGAAGACACTGGGAAACTTTATAATTTAATGAAGACAAAACGAGAGGAGTGCTACATATTGAAAGTAACCTTTTTAAAACGTTGTCATCGTTCGGTTTTAAAAACTTATGAGTAAGTTAAGATAAACTAAATTATTTGGGAAGGTTAGTACGATAGGCGTGCACATTAGAAGAGAGGTGAGAATTTCTCAAGAGAGTGTCGAACTAATATGATTTGCATTGGCCTCTATCAATTTAAATACTTGCTTAACGTATTTTAAAATCAAACACACTTTTGGGCTCTGACCCGTTTCTTTTCCTCTCTCTCTCTCTTGTATATATATATATATGTATATTTTCAGGTGCCCAGCCACATGGGCGTCTTGCTTAGGATCCCTTGAGAAGGACGAGCCGCAGCTTAGGTGGGAGTTGCAGGTTACTTGAGTAGACGGCTTCTGTTATTGACTCCACTCCTATTAATCTCATTTATTGGGCACGTGTCGCCCTTTTCATCATTTCATTTGTTGTTGGGATTTTGTATTTCTTTTATTTCCAGTATTGTCCTATGGGATTTATTCAGGATGGATTTGTGGTTTTAGTTCCATTTGTTGAAATTCGATTGACGAATGTATTATGTTATTTGGTTTATTGTGGTGTGATTCTTTATTGTAGAAATGTTGTTTTAAATTAAAATAAACCTTTTTCTTTAATTAAAATTTGGAAAGTTTTGTATGGAAAATGTTTTGACACTTAGCTTAATTATTTAGGGTGTTAAATTGGAAAAGTTATTTTTATCGACAGTGATGTTGAGAATGAACCAACTGTTTACCTTGATTTAATTTAATAAAGGAGTGATCGCCCGGTATTTAATTAGGCGGGGTGTCACTGGTGGTATCAGAGCATCAGGTTCTAGTGTCCATAGGATCTGTACGGCTTAGTTCGCTTTCAGCTTAACATTTTTGCTATAGAGCCCTATTTTTAGGATTGTTGTATTCCTGCTTTTACGTTTAAGTCTTCAGCTATTTGAGATTCGATGATAACTGTAGACTGATAAATTTTGTTCACGTTTCAGATGCCTTCGAGACGTGCTCCGAGAGATAGGCGTGCCCAGGCCGAGCAACCAGCAGCTCCGGCACCAGGCACAATGAATGCTAATGAAGTAGCCGCCATAGTTGCTCAGGCGGTGAATGCCGCGATAGCGGTGATTCAGCAGGCTCCACCCCAGGTTCAGGCAGTGGCGCCAGTACCAGCACAGCTTCCATCTGCATGGGAGAGGGTTCGGGATGCTTTTCAGAAAGCACACCCCCCTGAGTTCTCTGGTAGCTCCGACATTGTCACGGTTAGCCAATGGAAGAAAGACATCCAGCGGCATCTTCGTATGTATGAGTGCACCGAGGTACAAAAGCAGTTATTGGCTTCTTTTAAGCTGGTGGGAGCCGCGTTGCAGTGGTGGGAGTCCACTACTACTTTGGAGGAGAGGGACACGATCCCTATTCAGATGTTCTGGGAGCAGTTTGACCGCAAGTACTTTCCACCTGCAGTGCAGACTGAGATGAGGCGAAAACTACTAAATCTGAAGCAAGATAATCTTACTGTAGCAGAGTATGAGGAGGAGTTCACGAGACTTCTCACCATTGTGCCAGATGAGGCACCTACTGAGAGCAAGAGGATTTTGTTGTTTGTCGACGGGTTAGCTTGGAGGATCCGTCAGCACCTTATTGGGAACTTATCCCTGAGTACGTTCACTGATGTACTCAATGCAGCATTACTACATTGCCAGGATCACCGCTTCCATCTTCAAGGAAGCAAGAGAGCAGGAGAGTCCAGCCAGCAGGGCAGGACCGGGGGTAACGGTGCCGGTGGGGCACCATCTCATGGACAGACTCGTCAGCACGAGCAGAGTTACCATCAGGGGGACCTTGTTAAGCGATTCTGTTCGGGTGATCCCAGGCAGGGAAATGGGGGTTATAGGCAGGGCCAGCCTAATCAGCAGGGTCAGCACCGACAGCAGGGTCAGCATCAGGGCCAGCAGGGCCAACAGCGTGCACATCAGGGCCAACAGGGCCAATGGCGTGGAGGTAACGGCCAGCAGGGTCGTGGTTAGCAGGGACAGAGGGGAGGTAATTTCAGAGGCCGGTGTTTTGTGTGCGGCAAGCACGGCCATAAGCGTCAGGATTGCCCAGAAGGCGATAGGGCCCCACAGCAGCAGGGAGCCCGTAATGAGCCACAGAGGCCACTTTTTCCACCTGCCCTTCCAGCTCCAACCCAAGCGCCAGCCCTACCAGCCATCCCAGCAGCTCCAGTACAGCAGGGGAAGTTACAGTATGGACGTGTCTATAACGTCCACCAGGCAGCAGCTCCACAGGCACCACCCGCGATTGAGGGTACGTTTCCTATCCATGGTACTATGGGTCGGGTTTTATTTGATACGGGGGCCACGCATTGTTTTATAGCTACGCATTTTGCGAAGGCCTTAGGGTTGTTAGCCACAGCAGAGAGCACAGTGACGTGTGTAGACTCACCATTGGGGAGTGGGTCACTTATTTTCTTTATATGCCGAGGAGTGGGGATAGAGATCGGTAGTCTGGTATTACCTGCAGACATGTTTGTTTTAGACATGCATGAGCACGACGTGATTATCGGTATGGATTAGCTCGCAGCTTATAGAGCCATGATTGATTGCTTCGGTGGGAGCATTATTTTTGCCATTCCGGGGCAGGAGATGTTTGTAGTGGCGATGCCTCGCCCAGAGGGAGGCTCGACCGCTCATTTGTATTACATAGAGGAGGATACCTCTAAGGAGGTTGTGATCCCTTTGGATTCGATCCCAGTTGTTAGGGAATATTCCGATGTGTTTCAGGAAATACCAGGCCTACCCCCCAGTCGAGAGATAGATTTTGTTATAGACTTATTGCCACATACGAGACCTATAGCACGCGCACCATACCGTATGGCTCCGGAAGAGATGCGAGAGCTACGAGATCAGATCGAGCAGCTGATAGGTCAGGGCTTCATTCGCAGAAGTACCTCACCTTGGGGCGCTCCAGTTTTGTTTGTGAAGAAGAGAGATGGTTCACTGAGGTTGTGTGTGGACTACCGGGAATTGAACAAGGTCACGATACAGAATAAGTATCCGTTGCCTCGAATCGATGATCTGTTCGACCAGTTGAGGGGAGCGAATTTCTTTTCAAAGATAGATCTGAGGTCGGGGTACCATCAGCTACGTATTAGGGAGCAGGATGTTTCAAAGACTGCATTCTTGACGAGATATGGGTCTTACGAGTTCAGAGTGATGCAGTTTGGCCTCACTAATGCTCCAGCCGTATTCATGGACTTAATGAATCGAGTGTTCAGGGAGTTCTTGGATCAGTTTGTCATTGTCTTCATAGATGACATCTTGATATATTCCCATTCCAAGGAGGAGCATGCCGAGCACTTGAGGCAGGTTCTTCAGACTCTGCGAGAGCATCAGTTGTATGCTAAGTACGAGAAGTGTGGATTCTGGTTGCGAGAGGTACAGTTCTTGGGCCATGTTGTTTCTGAGCAAGGGATAGCAGTTGACCCGAGTAAGGTATCAGCAGTGAGGGAGTGGGGACATCCCACGACACCGACGGAGGTACGTAGTTTCTTGGGGTTAGCCGGATACTACAGGAGATTTATTCGGGGATTCTCCAAGATAGCGGGTCCGTTGACGAATTTGACTCGCAAAGGGATACCGTATATTTGGGATGATGCTTGTCAATTAGCTTTCGATGAGCTGAAAGACAAGCTTACTTCAGCACCAGTCCTCGCCTTACCGAAACCGGGTGTGGAGTACCTGGTTTACACTGATGCGTCTTTACGGGGACTTGGAGGAGTACTCCAGCAGGAGGAGAAGGCTATAGCTTTTGCTTCCTGCAAGATTAAGCCGCATGGGAAGAATTATCCCACCCACGACCTGGAATTAGCAGTGGTCGTCTTTGCATTGAGAATTTGGAGGCACTATCTATTGGGAGAGAAATTCCGTTTGTTCACAGACCATAAGTCACTGTAGTACCTGTTCACTCAGCGAGAGCTGAATATACGTCAGCGCAGGTGGTTAGAGTTTGTGAAAGACTACCAGTTTGACATACAGTGCCATCCGGGGAAAGCCAATGTAGTTGCTAATGCATTGAGCCGTAGACCGGTAGACGATGTAGCCGACGTTTGGAAAGCAAAGTGGAAGGAGTTGGGTCACCAGGACGCAGTAGCCCGTTCGTTCATATCCGTCATGTCAGTCACACTTGAAATTGTTACGAGGGTGATACAGGCGCAGACCACAGATCCGTTTTGCCAGGAGCAGATTGTGCGACTTCTAGCCGAGGGTGCTGAGTCCTATTCTGTTAGTTCTGATGGAGGTTTGCGGTTTAATGGGAGATTGGTGGTTCCAGAAGGAGCATAGTTACGTCATGAAGTGATGACTCATTCTCATGGGTCCCGATTTGCAGTACATCCGGGAGGCGATAAGATGTACCAGGATATGAGGCGACAATACTGGTGGAGTGGGATGAAGAAGGACATTGCTGAGTTTGTGGCCAAGTGTTCTACCTGCCAGCTATTTAAGGTGGACCACCAGAAACCGTCAGGATTGCTTCAGCCATTGGAAGTACCCGCGTGGAAGTGGGAGAGTATTTCCATGGACTTCATTACAGGGTTGCCTACATCACAGAGGGGCCACGATTCTCTCTGGGTGATTGTAGACCGTCTGACCAAGGTGGCTCATTTTCTACCGGTGCGGACAGATTATACCACGAGTCAGTATGCTCAGTTGTTCATCGCTGAGATTGTCAGATTACACGGGGTGCCCCTGAATATTGTGTCCGATAGAGACAAGATTTTCGTGTCGCGTTTCTGGGAAAGCTTTCAGGAGGCTATGGGTACTGAGTTGAGGTTGAGTTCATCTTATCACCCACAGACAGATGGGCAGACAGAGCGTACTAATCAGATGTTAGAGGATATGCTACGCATGTGTGTTCTCGATTTTGGAGGAGGTTGGGAGCCACACCTTCCACTGGTAGAGTTTGCTTATAATAACTCTTATCAGTTCACGATTGGTATGGCTCCATTTGAGGCTTTGTATGGCAGGCCTTGCTGTTCCCCAACTTGTTGGCTTGAGGTGGAGGATGACAAGTTGCTAGGACCAGAGGTGATTCAGGAGACCTCTGCGACGATTGAGATGATCAGGGGTCGCATTCGAGTAGCCCAGGACAGAAAGAAGAGCTATACCGATGCGAAACGATTCTTCAGGGAGTTTAATGTGGGGGACCAAGTGTTACTGTGTGTGTCTCCCATGAAAGAAGTGATGAGGTTCGGGAAAAGGGGAAAGTTGGCTCCGAGGTACGTGGGACCATTTCCCATCATAGAGAGGATTGGGCCAGTTGCATACAGATTGGGACTGCCGGAACATTTACATCGCATTCACGATGTATTTCACATCTCGTCGTTGAGATGATACCTTCGAGATGATATGGCCCATACTCACATCGCGATAGAGGAGATCGACTTACAGCCTGATAGCTCCTACGAGGAGAGACCGGTGGCTATCCTAGACTATAGTGAGAGAAGATTGAGGTCGAAGATGATTCCACTTGTGCAGGTCCAGTGGGAACACCATAATGTGGAGGAATCCACTTGGGAGCGTGAGGCAGATATTCGCGAGAGATATCCAGATTTGTTCTTATCAGGTATGCCTTATTTTCCGAATTTTGGGACGAAATTCCGTTATTAGGGGGGAAGTATGTAAGACCCCGTATTTTTATGCTATATTAATTTGGGGGTTTTATTAAATTTAATGAGAGTGAATTATTTAATAAGAATCCGGAAATTAATTATGTTATAATTATTAACGTGACGAGAGTTAGTAATTATATAAAAATTGTCGAATGTTACTAATGAGCATAGTAATATATGATATGGGTTATATTAAAGGTCACAAGTGAATAAAATGTCAATTTTGAGAATTTTAGTCGGGACGCGCCCGTGTCGCGTCGGGACTAATTATTGAGATATAAAAGTAAATATTTTATAAGTTGTTCGTATGGTCATTTTGAGTGCGCCAACGCGTTCGGAAGGGTCGAGATAGTCAGAAAAGTGTACCCGGGAGTTTAGTTTGGGTCTCGGGATGTTTTTAGGCTTAATTAGTGACCCGGGAGGGCATTTTGGTCATTTTACAAAATAGGGTAATTAAACCCACGAATTTCAGCCATCCTTAGCAGCCATTTAAGTCAGCCTTTTAGGGTTAGAACATTCAGAACCCTAGAACGACCATTGGAGTAGAGAGGAAAGAGCTCTCAAGGTGATTCATGGCAAAAAAAAAAAACACCACCATTTGCACCACCGTCACCACCAACGAGTAGATCGCGAGGAGGAGAACGCAACCACACCAATATTAGCAGGAAACCAGACCTCTGAAATCCCAGGCAAGTGTTTAACTTGCGTATTTTCGTTGGTGCAATATTCATATTAGTGTAGGAATGATTAGGAGTGTAATCAATGGAAGAAAACCCCAATTTTGGTAGGGATTTGCATGTAGAAAACATTATAACCATATTCTGGAAATATTATGTAAAGTAGATGATTAACCCACGAATTTTTGATGATATGTTAGAAGGAAATTCTGGAGAAAACTGATTAGAACAAAAGTTAAGAAAACATTAGGGTTCTTGATGTTTAAATGAGATTTTGGGTTGTTTAACCATGTTTAATGATGGATATACGCATGCTTAACGTTAAAAACATCTGGAAATATGTTATTATGTTTGTAGTAGGAGTTTTGGGACGATTAGTGTTGGAAAATATTGATTTGGGTGAAGAATTTTGGTAAAACCCGTAACTGCACTTCGGCAGGATTTCGCAGACCTGCTTGATCGATCGATCGAGCCTAGATCTTCGATCGATCGAAGGTTCGATCGATCGAGCCCCAGACCTCGATCGATCGACCCTTCCTGGCAGACTCTTATTTCCCCTTGTTTAATTAATTGAACATGATTCATCGTGAAATAGTTTTTGGGCTTTACGAATAAAATGTTTTGGGATATAGGAGAGACCAGTAGGGCATATGATTAAGTGTTGAGAACTTTATTATGAGATGATAATTGTATTTTAGGGACAATTATTTAAAGGACGAGGAAACTACGTAATTCAAGTGAGAGATTACGTCAAATACTTACGATAGTGAATAGACGTTTACCTACTGATTTTGCTACTTGGATGGATAGAATCCACGAGTGTCACATAGCTAGTGAGAAAACCCATCGAGTTAAGGTTAGAGACGAAACCTTATACGTAATCATAATAATGAGAAATTAAGGATAAATGTTGTGACTATGGGTTACGAGAGGAACCTATATTAATATGATGAAATGGGTATATTTATATGATTGTGTGTACATATATTATATATACATGTGAAAAACGTACCCGTGCTACTTGCTATCCCTGAGGTTACCGCGCTGGGACGATCTTATCCTGTGTTGCTTTATGGGGGATATTGATTCGTACCCAAGAAGATAGAGATCCTAGGTACGGGCTATCAGATTGATAGTCGGACGGTCCTAAGAGACGTGTGGGTATGTACTGACCTCTTGGACTTGGAATCTATGCTTCGCCTCAACGTTGTTTTGTATATGTTAATACAGTTCGAGAGTGATTCCGAACTTGTATTTCCCTTTGTGTGAGCGATACGGGGATTGGATAGCAGAGTATGCCCGCACCATAGTTTAGTTGGGGTGTTGTTACATATATATATTATACGAGTAGTTAATATATATGAGATTATAAACTTTAAACTGCCTACTGTGATTTGATAGGTAGGACATAGTTGTTGACGCAATAATAAATACTTGTTTTGTGAAAGTATGAGAAGACACTGGGAAACTTTATAATTTAATGAAGACAAAACGAGAGGAGTGCTACATATTGAAAGTAACCTTTTTAAAACGTTGTCATCGTTCGGTTTTAAAAACTTATGAGTAAGTTAAGATAAACTAAATTATTTGGTAAGGTTAGTACGATAGGCGTGCACATTAGAAGAGAGGTGAGAATTTCTCAAGAGAGTGTCGAACTAATATGATTTGCATTGTCCTGTATCAATTTAAATACTTGCTTAACGTATTTTAAAATCAAACACACTTTCGGGCTCTGACCCGTTTCTTTTCCTCTCTCTCTCTCTCTCGTATATATATATATGTATATTTTCAGGTGCCCAGCCACAGGGGCGTCTTGCTTAGGATCCCTTGAGAAGGACGAGCCGCAGCTTAGGTGGGAGTTGCAGGTCACTTGAGTAGACGGCTTCTGTTATTGACTCCACTCCTATTATTCTCATTTATTGGGCACGTGTCACCCTTTTCATCATTTCATTTGTTGTTGGGATTTTGTATTTCTTTTATTTCCAGTATTGTCCTATGGGATTTATTCAGGATGGATTTGTGGTTTTAGTTCCATTTGTTGACATTCGATTGACGAATGTATTATGTTATTTGGTTTATTGTGGTGTGATTCTTTATTGTAGAAATGTTGTTTTAAATTAAAATAAACCTTTTTCTTTAATTAAAATTTGGAAAGTTTTGTATGGAAAATGTTTTTACACTTGGCTTAATTATTTAGGGTGTTAAATTGGAAAAGTTATTTTTATCGACAGTGATGCTGAGAATGAACCAACTGTTTACCTTGATTTAATTTAATAAAGGAGTGATCGCCCGGTATTTAATTAGGCGGGGTGTCACGACGATACCTACGCAATACACCATTGCACGACCCACATCTAGCAGTGACACATGGATCCCAGCATCAACACTCATCTATCATAAGTGGCGTTGCTACATACTACCTAATATATGACCTAAACTACATCTAGTCCACATGTCTCGACGTGTATTATGGTCCCGAACTTGTATACCCCGACTGATAGAACAGTCCACGAACATAGGTATGTCCATACAAAAATATAGTTACATATTACAATATGTAAAGGTAATTGTTCTCATAATTACCCCCTAACTGTCCCGTAAAGATTACCCGTACTTATCCTTAGTTAATAATTAACCATCACGTAAATTATTAACTTTCTTTTCTCTGTAAAATACAATTAACCATCAAGTTAATTTAACTTCCACCTTTATTAGTAACATCATAATTCCATTTTTAATAAATTCCACGATTATTCGTACACAGTCCCATGAACTCGTATGAACACCCAAAATTCCCTCAAATACAACCATGCGTCCCACATCTAGTCTGGCCGAACCGGTTCGGCCTACGGAGTGAACCGGTTCACCCATAGTCGATAGCCCTATTTCCACAAATTTTTTCTCAAGAATCAAAATCCAAATCTTCCATGACTTTATTTGCTCTCTTAGGATCATTTACTGTGTATTTTAAAACATGGTTTAAGTCCCAAATCACAAAAAATCAAGCTATAGGTCTATTCATGCAATTTCAGATATGTGTCCATAAATCCTCCAACTTCTACCACATACAAGGGTTACAATTTAAAGAAATCTCATAACTTTAATCATTGATGCAATCATCACTAATTCCTGAATTTCTAGAATTTCTACATGGGATACAAGACACGATGAATTAAGAAAGTATTTTGGACTAAATAAAATTATCAAGAGAATTATTGACTGAGTTCTGGGATGATTTCTTGACGGTTTCCTTGAATTTATTCTTGAATATTTCCTCTCCAAAATTCACAGTTAGGGTTCATACCTCTCTCTTCTCAAAGTCACAATTAAGGTTCTTGGATAAATGACAAGGAGTTCCTTAATCTCCTAATTGATATAACTAAAACACAAATCCCGAGTTGGACCTTAGGCCTTAATTTTGGACCCCCCAAATGGGCCCAAATACATAACTCAACGAGCCCAATAACCTCCTAACTCATATATATACCCGGGACCATTTCTAAAGGTCTAAAACACCTAAACAAGCTCATAAAGCCTCCCGAAATGTGTCCTAATAATTTTTATTCAACAAGTACATTTTTAAATTTTGTCACACATCACATATCAATTGTTCAATGCACATGCACATGCAATGATTTCCTATCGAAATTATTTAACATGCAAAGTCAATCTCACAGAACAAGAAATAATAATTAATTTATTCATAACTTAACTAATTGAATTAACTTATTTAATTTATTCCCTACAAATTTTATGTTTATTCTAAAAATACGGGGTATTACATTATATCAATGAGTTTGATTCTATTTCATTTGAGTTAATCTCATCATTGTTAATAGCATCTTGCTTAATAATTTATCGGCATTTAATAGAGGTTATGCCTCAGTTTGTATTTAAGCACCCAAGTATTAAGAGGACTCCCCTATGACATTTGATGACTTTGCTCAGGAGGTAACTGTCCTCTTACATTTGTCACAATATCCATTTAAAAGAAAAATATATTCAAAAATTGAGTATTATCAATGAAAACAACTTGAGGAAGCATACTTTGAAAGTTTTAGAAATAAGTAAATTAACTCTGGTTGATTAGAAGGTGGAATCACAGATAAAGGCAGAACGTTGAAGACTAGGGAATTAGAAGCAGGTGGGTGAGCTTTCTTAGACCTCATTGAATCTCCATCAACGCTGGTTGTGGGCCCAACACTCTCCCCTCCCAATCATAGAGGAATAGGGACTGGAGCTAGTTCACAAATTGGTTCTTCGATGATCGGTCTTGGAGAGTTCCTTGGGGATACAGGTGAGTAACCAGGAGATTGAAGTCTCTAAAGAGCAAAGAGTGAAAAATATGTAAAGTGTTAAAAAAATCCTAATAGGTGAACAAAACTTATACAAAATATTGAAAGAATTACCCCTTGGATTGGAAAATGGGTGCGTCGAAACAACCTGCGTTACAGCTATCGCAACATCTTCTTCCAGCGAGGTAACGTCTAACACTATGGGTTCATAGGATTCTGGAGGTGGTATAGATTCACTTAGACTTGGAGGGATCACTACACATTCCTTAGTGACACGCTTCTTCAAAGTTTTGGTGCCCAAACCATTTTTTCATTAGGAGAAGATGAAGGTCCCTCCTTAGAATGACCATTATGTGAGATTGATCCACGTGAAGCCTATGAGGTAACAACATGAGGAAGTGGGGACAACATAGGAGTATTTTACAGAGGATGACGGAAGGCACGTAATACCCTTTCATCTTCAAAAATGACATTTTTCAGCCAACATAGGGTCCATTGGACGAACAGTCTCTTTAGGAATAATAGACAACTTTGTAGCACTTTTCTGTGACTTGGATTTTGTGAACTTGGATTTTTTTGGGGCTGGGTTAGAATCTACCTCACTAGATGAAACAATTACATGAGTAGTAGGCCTCTTCGCAGCAATGTGGACAACGATGTTTTTTCCCTTCTGAGTCACCATTTACTGAGGTAAGGGGAGGTAACTCTTCTAGGGGGCCTTTTTTGGATGGTACTTAAAGGAAATTAAACTCCCATCATGGATTTTTTTCTTACGTACTAGTTCACTGGGAGGAAACTTATCAACTGGGGGGTAGACTTGTGGGTTAGCCAATCACTAAACCGTCTTAGCTAAATTGGCCAAAATTGGGTAAGCTAGTCGAAAGATACATCGCCTTTTTTACTTAGGCTTGGAATGGTGAGTTGACGATTAAGTTTCTCATAAAGTACTGTAACATCTGCAGCTGTAAAGTCTGAATAAACTTGAGAGAAATTTTCTTTGGCATTATTGCTATAATAAACTTAGGAGGGAAAACCTTGGTCGTACCCAAACTGGCGAGTGCAGTGATTGGGGTTATATGTCTCAGTGAAAGATCCTCAGTCAGTAAACGAGGGAAGAAGCCCAAGTTTTAGAAGAATCACAATGGCTAGAGAAAGCTTCTCTGTGATTATCTATTCATTAATCATTTTAACAGTACAATTGGTCTCAGTAAAGAACGACCAAGTGTGGGCTTCATTTCCCCATCGTAAGGCCTAGCAACGAAGGAGGAATATTAATCAAGGAAAGGGAGAAGATATTTCCTTTTCTGCTTCTTGTTCCAACGACGTAACCTATAAAGCCTTATAATAGAGGAAACAAGGAAAATCTCCAAAAGGGCAATGTCCGGGAATCTCATATAAAAAAATTGATCAAAATAATTGTGTTGGGAAATTTTGAAACATTTTACCTTCCTAGAGAACGTTCCATGTCCAGGTTAGTTCTATCCAACCATGTGTAGAGAGACCCCAGTGTAATGGCATCATTAACACCATAAGCAAGCCTCATAGTGATGTTGATCAGGTTCCTTCGTGGTTGGTCATCGAATTTTCCTGGAAGTAAAAACCGAGAGTGCAAGTAAAGAATGTAAGCAGCTAATTCTGAGGGGAACCCTAACTTTCATCATAGGTAACCTCAGGAGTGTTACTTTGGTCTTATTTAACATGGGTGAGTTTGGGGGAACATAGAAATAATGGTTGATAAGTTGGATGAAAGTGGCTTTGTTTTAGGGTTTTTCACCAAAACCCTAGGGTTGCATGCTTTTAAAACCAAAAATTAGAACTGTTTACCTCTTTAACCAACTGGGTGTGGCCCATTAGGAAGGTTGAACTAACTGGCTACAGCCTGTACCTTTAACTTCACACCTTCCTCTGTTAGAATCTTGATTTTTTTTTCTCATGGTTGCGGCCTGTTAGGAAACTTGAAGTAACTGGTTACAGCCTTTACCATGAATTGAACTTGTAAATTTTTTACTTCTCTAATTTTTTTCACATATTGTTACGGCCTTAATAATTAGGCAGACTCCCATCATTTGTATTCTGATCGTGATGGTTGAGGCACCTAACTGTGGAGTCCTTCCACTTTTACAAGTTTTTGTTGCATCCTTATGCATTGGAATACTTGGGAGTATTTGGAGGACTTTTAAAAGAGACACTTTGGTGTTCCTCCCCCCGTAGTGCTTCGTATTAAATCCTTAAAGACCAATGGACCTTGTAGGCTTAAAGACTTCCCAAGGAGGCTACTTATAATCTTGGCATGGAGGAAGACACTTGCTCCCGCAATCATCCCCGTATAGATGTGGATGCCATAATAGCAACTCATACTACAGCTGTGGTTTCTAAGGCATGGAACACTGAAGACGAGACTTCTAGGCGATGTTAGGAGTCTAAAAGGGAGACAGTAGCATTGTACCACCCTTGTATTATGAAGGAGGAGTGGCTGACTACCTTGGCTGAGGCATGTGAGTTCCCGAGGGGAACAATTTGTACACTTCCTTCAGTGGAGCAAAGTTCATGCTCTGTTTTCCTAAACAACGAGGCATATTTCCCCCTTTAAGCATTTCAATTAAGGTTGCGGCTAAGTGTCACTACACCACAATGGCTATTTTTCAACTAACATAAAATTTAATTTTTAAGTGTTTAAAACACTTACAACATTAGCAACGGTTTTTGACACTTGCAAAATTTGGAAGTGTTAAAAAACGTTGCTATATTTGACATTTTATTATTCCCCCAATCTGAAAGAGTAACATGGTTGTAAAAAGTGAAAACAAATTCCCGCTCTTAAAAATCAGAGTCTAAACTTTCCCTGCCACATCCCCTAAAATGGTTTCGTCTCCCCCGTCTATATTGCAAACTAATAATTCTACTTTTCCTCAGGTCAGCATGCGAGAGCTCTAAAATCAATTTTCTATTATTATTGGGTTTGATCGTGTACTAAAATTTATTCGAGAGGCTGCGAAGATAAATGACATGGCTCTGCTAAGGTACTTCACACTCAATCTTCAATCCTAGAGGTTAATATGGTTAATTCGATCTAGTCGAGAGAGAGTAGACTTGGTCTTCACTTTATAAATAATTCCTTTCTACTTGTTTTCATTTTATACTTACTCTCGATTTGTGTGTGTTAAGGTAAACAATTGAGGCAATGAGTTCTTATTCAGTTGGTGGAGTGAACGATTTATCAGAAAGAAGATATCTCTTTCTGGGTGTGCTAAGATAATTTTTTCTTTTCTATTTGTTTTTCTTTTTCGGTTCGGTTTATATTGTGATTAAAAAAGTATATTCCTGTCTTGTGAGTTTTTTTATACCCACATGTTTGATCAATATGCCTTAATAAAAGTTCTTATTTATTTATTTTTTATTATAGAAAAATGTAGTTTCGAAATGGGGTTTTGTTAAGATAGCCTTGTCTGTTCTTAAATTTCAATGATCAAATTCTACACCATTCCTTTATCTGTTTAATATGATATAAAGTATTTTGGGGCTAAAACAACAAGGAACTTGGAGTGTGTTTATGGGATTTTATTGACATGTTAGAACTTATGATGATACTAAAACCTCAAAATATTTGTTATAAGAGCTAAAAAAGGATTCTTATTTGTGGAACTATTTTTAGGGTTATTGACTAATTGCCTTGTTGGTTTATTCCTTTTTCCTTAGCCTTCGGATCATGTAGAAACATTGGATAGTCAATTATCATCTAATGAGTTTCAATCCTAATGTCCTTTTTCATTTTTCTTTTTGAGAATTATTAGATATCCTTCTTTTTCTACATATATGGTCCTTTTCCTTGAATGAAACTTCTATTCAAACCCTATAGGTTCTGTTTTCTCGAAGATAAATTATTTATTTTCAAGTTTTGATTAATTTTACATTGTGAATTGATTTGTTTTCGCATTTAGGATGAGATTTCCACAATTAGATGTTATTTAGAGGCTCTTAAGGTACACACTAGGCGTTTCACTTCAAATGTTTTATTTACTTTGTTAGTCTAATTATATTTATATTTTATGTCTAATTTAACTTTGGATTTGAAAATAAAATGAGGAAGGAGCTTCGAGGTATGAATATTTCCATATATTTTAATCCTTCAAGTTTAGTGATGCAAATACTGTAAGTCCATATTCATTTTAGCATTCAATACATATATACACATATTTCAATAATAGAATTCCACAGTGATTGTCTAGAATTTTTTTTATTTACTAAACCCATGATCAATTATAACCTCTTCTCACATCATACTGTTGTTTTGAACATAACTTTATTTGAAGATTCTTAACTTACTATTGGTATTAAGCAAAGTAATTGATGTATGTTCTGTTGTCTCTTTAAGCCGGTATATGTTAAATAGGTGAAGTCTGAGAATGAAAAAGTCCTACTAAAAGCTCTCTTACAGCAATTAAAATTACAAGATGATTGTAGTTTTAGGAAATATACAACTTGTTTAAATTAAAAAGAAAGAAAGAAAAATGAATACACCTATTTTGTGTGCTTTATTATTTAGATCAGTAAATGTGGTTTTGGTTGTCTAGGTGTCAAGTTCACTAAAAAAGGTAGGGGGTCTTCATAAATATAATGAATGAACTATCTGTTATATTCAAAGAAATATTTTTATCACAAAGCTCTTTGAATATTTAATTTGCAAGTGTTGAGCATTGATGATGTAATCTTGGAACTACGAAATGCATTGTATATACTACTAGTTGTAAACCCGCGCGATGCGTGGACTAGGGGATGCATTTTTAAGAAGGGAGTATGGAAGACAAAAGGCAAATACTTTCCATGATGGGTTGGAATAAAAAGGGGACAAATAAATTACCGGAGGTTGTTTCGCCTTCCGAAGAGAAAGAGATAATGGGAAGTGGTGAAGTGACATCAAAAGAAATGAGGAAGGACGGTATATATTTGGAGGTTGGTAAGTGTTCGCGTGTAGGGCTTCAAATTCTCAAATCAAGAGAACTTTCATTACAATTCATTAGGTTGTTTACCACTTTTTTAAAAAAATTTATAATTATAATTTTAAAAACTTGTTTTTTTTTTGTTCTCTTCATTAAAACGGCCCACGCGGGCTTAATAGTAGTTAGTAGTGTAAAATGTTGAAGATGTTCATGTCAAACGATGTCGCTAAGAAGTCTAAAAAAATGCAACACCACGTTCTTATAGATATTATGGTAAAACAAACTAACAATTGTCGACAACACCTTCTTTTTATAGCCTCTTTAAAAAGGGGTGTCATTATTCTTAGTCATTTTTTTCGTACCCCATTTTTTAAAATTACATCTTTATACCACTTTGAGTATAAAATGACAATGATTAAAACATTCTATTAAAATTCAATAATTAATTCCAACAAAAAGTCAAGGGCGAAATATAATTTCAACAATCACTCATGGATTCAAATGACAATGGATTAAATCAGAGAAACAGTTAGATAAGAACATAATATATATTATCAATATTATATTGAACCTATCCAACCTCGGGTATAGATAGACGTTAATGCAAAAAAAGGGAGAAAATACCACAACTATCTAATCATTCCATCAATTTTTATTCTTACCCATATTATCTTAGGTGATTTGATTTATACCTGATAGTACAAATATAGCACCCTGTCGCGGCAGTATTCTTCTCCAGTCGCGCATGCTCAGGTCATACAGGTCGCGGATGAACCTCACTCAGGGCGCGGCCATAACTCATTTAGGGTGCGTCCCTCTCCATCATAGGCCGCGGCACCCCACCTTAGGGTATGCGGCACCCCTCCAGCTTATAACACTGCTTGCCTTGCAGGCCGCACACCCCTCATCCATAACTACTGCAGACTTGGTATACGCCACGTGCTCAGGGCACGTGATTCAGCACGCTTACCTCATAAATAGAGGACCACCCCTCGAGAGGAAAAAAGACCAATCGATTCCATACCCGTCCGGGGCAGGATCTGCAATACAGATCCTCTCTACACGACCTCAATACACGACTTGGAGGCCACACATCTACATCACAGCCACCTCTTCGGCACACCGAAATCCTCAATACTGCCATGTACTCTCCTTTATTCTCATACTTGTACGCCTCTTTAGGCAAGATTATATTGTACAATGAAATGCATATAATGAGAACGGAGCAACACAGTGGATGTAGGCCTATTTTAAAGGCTGAACCACTCTATATCGCGTCTTCTCTCTATTTACTTCCATTACTTGTTTATTACGCACTTTACTCTTGACTTGCTAGTACGAGGACGCCTTATGGTCGATTTCTCGTATCATCAGTTTGGCGCCGTCTGTGGGAAGTGGGATATTCCAATCAGTTTCTCTACATATATGAGTTCTTAAACACCTTATTCGACCCCTGAGGGTCCTATGGATCATCTTCTCACGGGTCGGGTTACTGGTTATTGGGCTCCGCTTTACATTCGCACCCTTTAACGGGTATTTCATATTTCTGGATCTGTCTTTAGATCTCCATTTGATGACTTTGGATCTATTTTACATACCCCTGTGATATCACTCCATCTAGATAATGCTGAAAGGCATAGTGGACTTTAGTCCCGAAAAGGTGGATGATTATGGAAGGGTTATATTCACTCCCATTTTTGTTGCCATCTACCTATGATCTAGGGGTTATCATTGAAGTTGTGCCGTATCGCGCACCGCATGGTAATTCTCTCATCAATGAACCCTAGTAGGTTTTCTTCGCGTATTGAGGGAGAAAATGTCAGTTCCTGGGCTCCTGTCTTGGGATCTCTCCACTGCCTAGACAGGGGTGCGGCCTGTAAGTTCAATAGCATCTCCTGCCGCGACCCCTACTAGTGTGGACCTATTACAACAGTTCAAAATCACCGTGGGAAGGAATTAAGTGGCCTTCCACTTGACCTTGGTGAATAACATTAAAGGGCTGCGGTAGTGCACTTGTGTGCCATACTTGTCGCGGCCTCCTCAGCATATCATGGAGCAGTTCATCCCCTCCTTCCCAATACTTCTGTGATCACTCACTTCTGTTAGTTTTGTCTCAAATTTTATATACTTTATAAAGACTAATAAAAGCAGAAATGGAAGGAGAATCCAACCAGAGTGCAGAAGTCAAGGATGAGATTGTGCAATTGTACAATCACCTTAGTCACCTCTATGACAGCCATGCCTCACTTCAGACCCAGGTTAATTACCTAACTCAGAGGGTGCTGATGCTAGAGGCCGCGGCCTCTCAAAATACAGGCCTAGGATCGGAGAAAGCTTTGCCTACCGCGACAGTTAAAAAAGCTGTGGAATCTACTGGCAGAAGTTAGAAAAGAAGAACAGAGAAATCAGAGAAAAAACCGGGCGTCTATACGCCGTTGATTTTCCCAATTGAAGAGATCTATGAGTTCATTAAAGAGGACAAGCTTTTGAGGTGGCCAGAAAGGTTGAGAGATCCACCCCACAAGAGGAACAAAGCTACCTGGTGCAAATTCCATCAGGACCATGGCCATGACACAAAGCGATGCTATGCTCTGAAAGATGAAGTTGAAAGGATAATTGGGCAAGGGATGCTGCAGTGATTCCTGAAGAATGCATAAGGGACCCAGCCAGACCCAACAGAGGCTGCATGCCGCACCTCATCCTTAGTCTTTTTAATTTCAACTGTTTTTGTTTATGTTTTATGAATCTCATTATAGCTTTATTACTCAAGACTTTATATATTGTTAACAAAGTCATTAGCTGAAACATACATATATAAATATATGAAATAGCAAATATTTCCGTATCTGATATTTCTCTTGGTTTTATAATCTGTTATCTCACAAAAAGACTTTCTGTCTTAAACACATTCCAGAGGAAGAATAACAAAATTATCTCGAAGGACTATTCTACTTCGGTATGCAATTATGGAGGGATTGTGACCTTCATTAGCTCAGAAGTTCCCCTCGCAATGTGCAACTACATCTTGTCTTATGATGATCATATTCGAGAAAGCATCTGAGAATTCAAGGGGCTCTTATTAGCCACGGGGGCTTACAATGCTCGTTCTCAGCTTTTGGCAATCGTAATTAGCAGTGAGGGCTTACAATGCTCGCTCTTAGCTTTCGAGATGCGTCAACGAGTCGGGAGGCTTATAATGCCTAACCAGGGATGGCTTTATGTATATCAGCAGCTGTGGGTGGCTTAATAACATAACCCAGTCTGGAGAGGCTTGATAGTGTCTCGCATATTAGCTGTGGGTGGCTTAATAACATAACCCAGCCTGGAGAGGCTTGATAGTATCTCGCATATTAGATGTGGGTGGCTTAATAACATAACCCAGCCTGGAGAGGCTTGATAGTATCTTGCATATTAGCTGTGGGTGGCTTAATAACATAACCCAGCCTGGAGAAGCTTGATAGTGTCTCGCATATTAGGGCCTGGCAACATGACCCAGCCCGAGAAGGCTTGGAAATATCAACGTATGTCTACAGAGGCACATTTTTCGGGTGAACCAGAAATGTGCCACATCCCACCGATACGGTTGAGAGCTCTAGGATCCATTCTTTCATGAAAGTGCTGAGGCACTAACCTCTTGAAGCATGAAAAAACTATAACTACCACAACGGTAAATGCCACGGTGGAGGAGAATCAATTGTACCAAGTCTAAGGAAAGAGTTCTTTACATGTCCATGTTGGTTATGGGATGACAAGAGATAAACGGTTCAGACAACCGGGTGCAATGAAAGCAGCTAGGGATCCATGCAATCAGTAAGTCCCAGCCTTGAAATTAAGACCGCGGCAATCAAGTGAAGACGTTTACATGACGCGGCATAATGAAGGGCCGCGGCTTGCACACAGCTGCCTTGTGACGCAGCAGTCGATGTCCTACGGGAGTAAAATGGCACCATTTATGTGGGCGCAGACGTTGACAAATAATCATACTACGAAGCAATGGATCTCTGTCCGCGGACTTAAAATGTTATATCTATCGAGGCACGGATGCATTTTCAAAAATGAGGCAGTTACGTACAACATTCATTGTGGAAAGCAATGTAAAAAATGCAATGTAAAAGAGCAAGGAATACCAATCGGTCAATCAGTGGAAAAAATATAGCCACAGCCTTGGTATTAATAGCCAAAGATTATAGGATGAAGGCCGCAGCCACAACAAAAGTTAGATTACAAAAAGGAGGGATGCAACCCTATATTAATGATACAGAAATTAAGAGATTAAGAGGCTGCATCATCATCTTCATCCGCCTCTTCTCCGCCCGCGGCAGTCTCTGTCTCTCCGTTCGCAGTCACTACCTCAGCCTCTGCCTCAACCCTGAGTCTTGCTCTCTCTTCTGTCGCGGCCTTAAGTTCAGCGATGCACTCTTGATGTTCGGCATCGCTTAACTTCCAGGCAAGAACCTCCTCCTTGGCCTCAGGGAACCTCTTAATGAATCTGTCACGCAGCTCCTGGTAGCCGCAGAGATATGCCCTGTTATTGATAAGGAATAAGTCCTTGGATCCTTTGAATGACTCCACGGCATGATCTATGGCTAGCTGGAGGGCGTCACCATGATCAACTTCCAAATTTTTCACTGCCGCGGCATGATCTTCATCTTTTTGGGCGGACTTAGCTTCCAGCTCTTTATATTTCTGCTGGAGTAGGGCGAGCTTGGCATTTGAAATCTCCGCGACACGGGAGACTTCGGCAGTCTGGTCCTGGGAGGATTTCAGAGATTCCGCGGCCTGCTTAAAATTCTCCTCCGCTTCCTCTCTGGCCTTGGTTGCTTCCTCAAGGTCCATGTAGGCTGCCTGAAGATCCGCGGCAGCAGACTTCTTCCCTACCTCAAAAGAAGGAGTCCGTACAGCTTACAAGTCCGCGGTATGGGCACTCTTCTCGGCCTCCTTCAACCTATACAAGGCCTCGTACTTCCTCTTCCGGACCACAATCACATCCACGGCCTAAAATAAAAGACGTTAGAAAAAACATGGAAAAATATAAGATGCAAAAGTTAAATGACAACTGGTACGTACCCTCAGAAGGCTATGGAGGCCACAGTCCTCCAGATCGTCATGATCTTCTCCCACTAGCCTGTCAAGGTCCACGGCATCCAAGGCTCGCTTCATTCTCCGCGCAGCCTTTGAAGCTCTTATACTCTTGACTTACTTGAGTCTATATTGTATAAGACTTCATCTAGTTTGGAAATTGTGACAAAATCATGTCCATCATAGAAACCAAAGAACCTCAGAGATTGACTTGCTATATCATTCTCATATCTTGTAGTGATCTAGACCTAATTACCAACATTCACACACAGTAGAATGCATCATATACATATCATATTGCATATTTATGTGTGTACATATGTTAAGTATGTTTAAATCCCTAAATTTGATTTTTAAATATTTTTTGGGATTTTATAAACATTTTTTTAAGGTTTTTATTAATTAAAACTTGATTTTAGAAGTTTGTGGGTGCAATCTTCAATTATGAATTACTGGGTTTATTGGCTCAAAGTTGGTTTGGGTAGAAACCAAAAGCGGCAGAGACTTGAGGGTCTGGTTGTAATTATTTTATAACACGCATTTTATATCGACTTATTGGTGAACACCTGTTGCTTGCCGATTGGTGGGATTTGTGTTTCTTTACTGAGTATACAAACGCGTATGCTTTCAGCCGTTGGATCAAACCTTATCGACGATCTGCATGTTGTCTTTAGTAATTCATGTGTATCCCTTTTTAACCAATCAGAAGCTTATTAACCATCGCTTTCTGTGAGCCCTAGGATTTAAGTCAAAACAGCTTGACTCGATCCTGACCCTTGCTTTTGAACCTGCTTCTCGATCCTTCTCTTCATCCTATAAAAAGGACCCTCCTCTCAATCGTCTAAGACTTTGGCCATTTCATTCCCGAGAAGAAAAAAAGAGAGAGTAGAGAGAAGAGAGATAACTAAAAAGAGAAGAGAGAAACCAGAGAGAGAGAGTTAGAAACCCTAACCCTTGTTCGTCAAGACTCTTTCAAACCAAACACATCTCTAAAACTCCTATATATCCAAAAAACTACCCTGAGTGTTCTTGAGTGTTTGAGAGTTTGAGTTGAGTTTGTTGTTGTTGCTGTAACCTCTTGTTCGTTAGATCTTGTTTCCAACTTAAACTATTTTCTTATGTCTAGTTTCTTCTTTAATAGAAATTTCAGATCTAAGTTATTCATGTTACATTACACTTAGTTCCATAGTTTATTTCTCATCTTGAGAAATATATTGTTGATTCTTTTCTAAAAATTGTTTTTATCTTTAAATCAACAATAAATATTTTTTGTTTCTAGTTCTCTTAAAACTAAACCTTTGGCCTAGTTTGGAATCACACTTGGAGGTTTTCAATCTCGAAAATCTTTTCAAAACATTGAGATTGATTAAGATCTTGATTGATTTCTAAGCAAGATATCCGTGGATTCTGGGATTGATTTAAAGGTAAAAAAGGTTCAAAGTTTTATGAGAAGAGAGAAAAAGAAAGTCACTGCATATAGTCTTATATGTAATTTGCTAGGACTGTTTGTACTTAATAAGTGTGTGTGTGTGTGTGTGTGTCTGTATGTGTGTGCATGCATGTGTTAGAGAGCACCTCCACAAACACTTTCACCCTACAACACAAAAAGTGTTGGTAATAAGATCTTGTGAACAAAAGTCGACGTAAAGTGCTGGAACAAATCAGAAAGTTAACAAACTGGGAGAACAACATCTACAATCAGAACTGCAAAGAAGTTATAAGGACACCAGAGAGTACATTCCTAAACTTATATAGGTTTGAGTTGTATGCATGTTAGTTATATAGTTTGTAACTCATAAATTTGTTTTAGTAGTTTTTTTTTCATTTTACTCCGTAGAGGGAGTCGTGGATGTTTCCTCAATTGGTGAGGTTTTACCACGTAAAAAATTGTGAACATAATCTTTCTATATCTCCTCATCTCATTCTTGGTTGTGATGAGTTCAAAGCTTGTTTAAACTATCTTATAAACCTATTATTCAAATCTTGAATAGATCTCGTACATACTGATTTGTTAAACACATCTTGTGTTCAAATAGTTTGGTTTTTACGAAAAGAGTTTCTTCAAAAAACAGCTCGGAGTTACTTAAATAGTTTATTTTTAATAAACGGCTTTAGTAACATATTTTCAATTGGTATCAGAGCTTGGTAAACTGCTTTTAAAGAGATCCTGTGTTTCTGAAATTGTTTTCTGAAAATCAAATATGGACGATAAAAATGAAAGATTTGGTAACTTGACCAAACCTCCTATCTTTGATGGAACCAATTTTGCTTACTGGAAAGTAAAAATGATTTCTTTCATTCAAGGAACTTTGGGAGATGATGTCTGGGACATTGTTGAAAATGGTTACACTTTTCCTACAAAACCAGTCACTGGAGGAAGTAATGAGAGGATTAAGAAAGCATTAAGTGAGTTCACTCAAGAAGAGAAACAAGTTTCTCGAAATAATAACAAAGGAAAGAATGCCATATTTATGTCCATAAATGAACATGAGTTCAAAAGAATCTCATACTGTACCACTTCTAAGGAAGCTTGGGACACCTTGGTTACTTCTCATGAAGGTGACACTAGAGTTAAGGCTGCTAAAACTCAAATGCTCATTCAACAGTATAATTCCTTAATTATGTCTGAGACTGAGTCATTTGATGACTTCTATATGAACGTAACTGATATTGTGACCAAACTGCATGCTAATGGGATAAATTATGATAGACAAGAAATCGTATCTAAAATTCTGAAATCATTACCACAGAAGTTTGATAACAAAAGATATGCTATTGAGGAAATGTGTGATATTAATCTCACTAGTGAACTACTCAGTAGTAAATTAAGAACTGTGGAAATGGAACTGGAATTTAAGAAACAATTGACCCAATCCCATAGGAAACAGACTAGTTCCAATCTAAGCTTCTCTTCTAAATTGATTAAGCCTGAGTTTAATACTTCCAATGATGAATCTGATGAGGAATGCAATATAGAGAGTTTGGACAATCAGATTGCCTTAATGTCAAAACAGTTTAAGAAAATCATTAAGTTTAGAAACAAAGTGGAAAATAAACAAGGCAAGTCAAATTATCCAACTCCATCTAATCACAGACCTCATGAGAAAAGCCATGACAAAAATCACAAGGACTCTCATATTAGACCTAATAGAGACCTTAAGAAGAATGAATGCTATAGATGTGGTAAACTAGGACACATTGCTCAAGACTGTAGAGTTAACTTAAACACTCAAAACAAACATACTAGAGCCAATATTTTCAAAACATGGGATGATTCAAGTGACTCTGAAAATGAGGAACCTGAGTCATCTTATGCTTTTGACCCTTGCATGTCTTTCTTTGCCAAGATTATATAAAATGATGACATGCCTATGCTTGTTAGTGAGGATGAATCAAATAATTCTATATCTGATGCTTCGAATATTGTTGTTACTGGTTTAGATGCTTTGATTACTGAGAATATTGATATCTCTTCTTCGGGGTGTGTGAGTCAAAGGGAAAGCGATAATGACGATGTCAATGGGTGTGTCAGTTCTAAGAATGAAGCCTTATGGGTCACTTCACACACTACACTTAGTGACTCAGAAAATGAAGACCTCCCAGACATTCACACACTTTATGCTAAAACTCTCAAGAAAAGCGCTAGACTAGAAAAAATTGTGAAAGATCTTACCAAAAAATTGGAAGATCTAAGCCTGATGGTTAAACTGAATGCTGAAGAGTATACTACCCAAGGTTTAACTCATGAAAGTTAAATTAAAGTGTTTGATGAAAAACTGAAAAATTTGACTGAAACAAATAAAATTCTGGAGAAAAAGTACAAAGGGACATTGTTAGAATTGGAACACACCAAAGAAAAGACAGCAACTGTTTTAAAAATATTTACAAAATTTGAAAATAATTCTAACTGTTTTGATGAATTTGTTGCTGAATCTAAAACCAATTCTGATGATCGAACTGGAATAGGGTTTTGCCCTAACTTGAAGACACAAACAAAATCTTAGGAACCTATCAAGTTTGTGTTAAGAGGCAAAAGGCCTATTGAAACATGCCCAGATTTTCATTCCCTAAAAACTGAGTTTGATTCAAAACATCAAAATTTTAACATTGGGGAATCAAGTTGCTCTAAACATGAAAGTTCACCTAAGGGTAAATACGTCTGCCCCTTTATTAGAAAGAGTGAATCTACATTCAAACCTGTACTACCTATGAATAGAGTTCAACCTCAAAACTCTTCAAAACCTTTGTTTAGAGACTTTCCTAAGGAGACCCCAATTCTGAGCAATCATTATTTCTCCTACTGCGACATATATGGTCACTCTTTTGAAGGTAGCTATGCTAGGAGACTAGTTAAATCTGTCTATAATCCTCATATTTATCATAACTTTAACTATTCTAGGAGGAGCGGCAATAATTATATACTTTCTAGACAGCCAAATAAAAACACTAATTATAGAAAGAGAAAGACCAAACCTAAAAGAACATTTTCTAGAAGGAATCCTAAGAACTTTCCTAAACCAAATGCTCAAGCCTTTCGTAAAATTCAAAATCATGCGCAAAACATTTTTCAGCAAAAATCCAAAGCTCGCAAATTTTATCAATTAAGAGCTAATAAGCGCAAAATGAAAACTAGAGCAATTTGGGTTAGAAAAGATGATCTATTACCTCAGATGAAGTGTAACATTGTTGTTACTACTTTAAAAGATGAACACACATCATCTGGTTGGTATTTAGACTCTAGATGTTCTAAGCACATGACTGGAGATGAAACTAAACTTTTAAACAAAACCAGCTTTACTGGTGGTAAAGTCATTTTTGGTGATAGAGTTTCATCTCAAATCATAGGCAAAGGAACTCTCCAAGAAGATGGGCTTCCTATTCTTAAAGATGTTCTTCTAGTCAAAGGTCTTAAGGAAAATCTACCCTTCTGTGGACTCTAGTATAGGCTTAGCATTTATTGAGTTCTTGCTGCAGGGTTATTAGGTTGTGGTTCTTTAAGAGTTGATTCCCTTATTGCGGACATAATGTCTATATCCCACCTTCCTTATCAAGTTGTAGATTTTCTCTTTGAGTTATAATCTTTTCTTGTGCTGGGGAATTCTCAAGCCTCACTAGGTTGGCTTCATCATAAAGCCACCCACAACTATGTATGGGGCGTTTTCAAGCTTCCTTAGGTTGGATTCATTTTAAAGCCACCCATAGCTATATATGGGTATTATCAATCCATCCCTAATCGGTTATTATGAGTCCCCATGGATAATAAAATGGGTATTATGATCCCCCGAGGCTAATAGAAGGATCATACATCTTTGAAAGCTAAGAACATGTATTATGATCCCCCGAGGCTAATTGAAGCATCATGCGCCTTTAAAATCCTTCACGATGCGATGGGTGTTAAATCCCATTTAAGGTCGTCATGCCTTTTTCTTCTAAGTATACCTTTTCCCGTTTGCTTCAATCTTTGGGATAATCATTTGTTAATCTCTCTTTAAACTTATTAAGCTAATAATCTTTCGAAAAACTTTAGATGGGTTGGTTTAGAACTCGAGGATGAAAAAGTCATATATATATATATATATATATATATATATAAAATTTTTCAAGAAATATAAAACATATAAGCTTAAACTCAGAGTCTTCTTCATTTGTAAAATTTCAAAAATAGAAACATTCTAAGGCAAATACAGGTACGCAGATATCTCAGTTAGGGGATGCATCCCCTAGGAACTGGTAGAGCATGACCTGCTTGACAAGCCTTTTAACCTCATTCTTCAAAGTGAAACACCCATTTGTGGTGTGGTCATGGTCTTGATGAAAATCGCACCATTTGCTCTTGTCCCTCTTATAAGGTGGGGACTTCAATTTCTCCGGCCATTTGAGTAGTTTCTTCTCTTTTATACTCTCAAGGATTTCATCCAAACTGGAATTCAGTAGTGTGAAGTTTTCATAGGGCCTTTCTACCTCTTATTTCCCCTACTTTATCTTCCTCTTCAAAGATTTGGTCACGACCTTGTCTTTTGAAGTTTTTGATATTGCATCCATCTTTATGGAAGTGAAGATTGCGAACTCCAACATCATAAACCTCTGGCCTAGGAGGTTAATCTAGCCCTGAAGTGAGGCTTGGTTATCATATAGATGGTTGATGCAGCTCAGCAAGTGGGCCACATCCTCATTCTGCTAAGGACCTAATCCAAAGCTTCCTTCCATGGCATCTGTTGTGTTAGTCTTTAGAAATATATTCTCTGAGATGAACTAGGGGTGGCAATTCGGGTTAGTCGTGTCATTTTCGGGTCGCGTTGATTTTTATTTGGGTATAAGTTTTGGATACTCTTAAATTTATACAAGCTAATCGTGTCTTGTTCGTGTCATTTCGGGTTATTACCATAAACGGGTTATCGTGTCAAAAATTTCCATCCCTAAGATGAACTAAACCATGGTGAGAAAACCAAGATATGAAGAAAAAATCAAAGCATGAACATAGGGATGCATCCTTCTTATTATTGGCTCAGTCCTATTAAAACAGAAGCAGATATGTAAGGACATATTTTACATTTTTCGTATTTTTCATTGTGTATGTCGTATACCATTACAACCGTCAAAGAAAGTTCAAGTTCATATGTTCATCAAGACGGATCCGAAAGTCAAGGTTCTTTAACAACAAGCCTCTTCAAGATTGATTTTGGTAAGGTTGTGTTTAAAGTCCCTTAATTGTTTTATATAAGTGTTGGGATATTTTTTCTAAAATGTTTTTATCAAACTGAGGCGTTTTATTGAGTCAAAATAATTTTTCTAAAATCTGTAGGCAGAGTTTTAAAAGAAAATATTTTTCTCTTTGGTCGTTCAAAAGACAAAAAGAAGTCGTTCGAATGACAGCTTCAAACGACATTTCATGTCGCACAATAGGTCGTGAGATGGTCCCTTGATGTTTTCATCTAATGACATGCTATTATTTCATTTTTTAAGGTCATTTTGAAGGTCGCGTGATCCCCTCGATCGAACGACATTTGATGTCGTTCGATCGACCCCGTCGCCTCAAATTTTTTATAAATACATGTTTTAGAGACCCTTTTTCATTGAAAAGAACTGAGACTTTTAATACACGAAAATTTGCAAATCTGCAGAATTTTAGTCTTCTCTTTTAGGGGTTAAAAACTTTGTTTTCGATTCACAAATTATTCCAATTACTGAATCGGTTTGGATCCCAAGATATATCTTTGTTGAAGTTTCTCTTGTAGAGGTGATTTCTCTACTGCTAGAATGATAGAGCTTGCGAGATATATTTATTGAATACAACTACGATCATTAGGTATACTCGAGGTTGTTCACTATTGAAGAAGGAGCTGCAATTCTGGAGGTTCTCATGGGAATCTTTGTTAATTTAGGTTGCGTGTCTCTCTGGATTTTCTGTGGGAGATTCATTGCGAATTTCATTGTGTAATTTATAAGTTGCGATTTACTGTTCATAGTGAAATAAAGGTTTAACCCGAAAGTTTTTTTTCCCTGAATCTCTAGTTTTTTGGATTGCATGATTTAATTTATCCCCATAGATGCATGTTTGGGGTTAATGAAATTCGAATTTAAGATTGACTCTAATTAAATAAGTTTCAAAAATTAAAAATCTTCGAACTTTGAATAAATTGATATCACACCGCACTCTCAAGATTGTTCTGTCCTCTTAAGGCAAAAAGAGAGAGGTTCTGGACTCTGAGTCCAATAGGGACGCGACCGTGGCCTTTATGAAGGACTATTCACCTGAAGTGATTTAATTACGCACGGTTTTATGGGATTAAACTACTTGACGAGCTCTTTTCTCTAAGTGGCAAAGTAACTGAAAAGTTATTAAAAAAGGGGATCGTTGCCTATCTTGGACAAGTTATTGATCCTTAGGGAAACTACATAGTTGGACTTTTTTCATTAAATCATTAGTTTCTTAATGATTTAAACTAACCTTTTGGAATTTATCCCCCTTACACACCATAAGGCTCGTGGTGGAATTTTTTCAAGCATTTCACGACATCTTCGGTCCAAAGCATCTCAATTTCAATAATTGAAAGTGAAAATATGCCAAAATACACAAATACGGCTAAGTTGTTTCATTAATGATATGAATTATAGGTAGTCAGCATGTCATGCTGCATCCAATAAGATCAGTAAAGGTATTTTTTTCTAGAAATGGACCCAAAAATTGCGTTTCACCAATACAAACATGACCAGAAATGTCCTTTACGAGTTAACCAAAGTCATAAAACTCCCTATGTGAAAAATAACACTAATTTGGTAGCAAACATCCCAAATTATAGGAAAGAAAATGGCATGAGATGTCAAAAAATGATAGGTGAAGAAGGGTCCATCCATAGTTACCTTCCTTTAGGAGGCCATGGCCAATTGAGTTTTTCAACACAAACTAGGTGGAGTAACATCATTGGGGTAAGAAATTGCATCCAAGGCCATAGAAAATTTTCTAGAAAGCATATCTAGAAATAAGAAATCCCCTTAGGGAGTTTATAAGTAAAATATGGGTATAACAACCAAGATCTCACCCATGGGATAATGACACGGGGTCCCCATGGATGAAATATGGTATTACGAACCCTATTCGAGAGGAAACTTAGTAAAGCACCTAGTTTTCAATTGACTATGCCAAAATGATTATGCGAGAAATCATACTTAGATCATTCTCAACCATCATATAAAGTGTAAAAGCATAAATAAGTAAATAAAGAGAAATAAAACGTAAGATGTAGAGTGGTCCGGCTATAAAATGAGCCTACGTCAACTTTGGTGCCTTACTCTCATTGTATTCAATCATTAGTACAAGAGTCGTTTGCCATTAAAGGCGTACAAGAGAGAGAGAGAGAGAGAGAGAGAGAGAGAGAATCACATGAGATATATCGCCCTGTGCAGTGCGGGATGCAACATGTAGAGAAAATCTGTAAAGGGATGTGGGGTGAGAGGCCTAGCTGATATGGGAGCTTCTAGAGTGACAGTGTGTAAAGATTTGGGAAGGGCTTTGCTGCCAAATCTTGTCTTGCTAAATATGGGGTGAGCAATTCTATTTATAGAAGTTAAAAAGAGGGGTCACGTGCTTGGAGCACAGAACATGTGTATAAGTTATATAAGGGGGGAATATTTTTAGAAATTGGATAGCTGGGAAATACATACAGACATCGCTAAGTCTGAGCAGGGTATGTGCTGCTAAAGAGGTATGTGGTCGCAGCCTGCTAAGGATGAATCCATGGACTTATTATGTACTGTAAGTATATGACTGTCACGATTTGTCTACCCCCATAAAGTGGTAATGTACTTAAGGCTTCCGCAGCCTAGTTACCAGTAGTGGGCATGTCAACGATGATCCAAGACCTGTGAGAGACAGAGGCACTGGGAAAGGGAATATTGTGGGAGGCAGAATTGGGAAGGAGAATATTAAAGGAGGCAGCATTGGGGAGGGGAATGTTGAAGGAGGCAGCATTTGGGACAGGAAACTTCCAGAGGGACGAAAAGGGAAACCTTAAGGAGGAGGGTGAGGGAAACCTTGAGGAGGCATTGGAGGCCGATAACCTTCAGTAAAAAGAGTCAAGTTTTTCAATCTGATTCGTTAAGAGTTCGAGGTTATTTTTTCTCCAAAACATCATTCCACTGCTCCCACAGCATTTCAACATTGCGATGCACCCTCTCTTTCATAGCCAAAATATCGGAGCCCGATGCATCCTTCGAGAAATGTCTATGTCGAATGTTTCTATGGTATGTCCTCAATTGCTCAACATCCCATGAAAGAACCTAATGATTTGACTTGTCAAGAAATATAGACCGCTTGTAGAGTTTATCGTAGATGTCATCTTTGATGGCTTTATCATCAAGGTTCCAATTGTGTGTTCCCCTGACTCCCACATTCATTTTCTGAACGATAAAAACCTATCTTTAAAGTTTAGTAGGTAATTTTTATCACCCCTGGGGTTAATCCCGAGAAGGGAGATCCCAATGGGCTTCTTTTTATTTGAGTGAGAGGTGCCGGGAGTGCTAGATGGGGGCGTTAGAACAACAGGGGTTTGTTTCCTACTCGTACTTGGAGTCATACTTAGAGTAGGGGAATGAACCAGAGATGGAATTGTGAATTGCTCAGTAATTGGAGATGATAATTTTGGTTATTGTGCACAAGATGAGGATCCTCATGGGGATGTCACCTCGTCACTTGGTACATTTTGGTCGTTGCCTCCCGATATTATCTATAAAAATAAAAAGCCATAAGCGAATAAATAGTTATAATAATATGACATTATAACTAACTAATCAAGTTTATGACTATATATATATATATATATATATATATATATACACACACACACCTTTTCAGAGTAAGACTTTAGAATATGTCCGATGTGCCTGGTCTCCATCCATTTGATATTAGTTTTTAAAAACTTATGAATTTTTGCACGTGGCCAACTAAGAAGAAGCTTATCTATGATTGATGTATAGATATCCATGCCATGAACTCAGAATCCCATTTTTTTAACTTGCTAACAAGATTCAATTTTACATCCATATGGTGCGAGACATCATGGTCTATGTCAATGATATATGTACGCAGTTGTATCCATAACGGGTGAATTTATTCTCTACTTTCACTATCAACGTAAGCAAGGTCAGGGCTACATCGCGATTATGTGTGTGTAATATATCCTCTATAGCATCATCCCATCTTTCTGGTAGGGAAAATAGAATACGATCGAACACGTACTCTTGTTGGAGATCAATTCCACTATTTACAGGGTAGTTAAATTGTTCAATCTCCTTATTCCCATACCTATAAAGAGTTGTACCCTCTATATGGTGCGCATTAATAAAAGAGGTATGTGTGCGGTCCAATTGCAACCTCTCATACAATTGTTTCCAGTGATTATCACCATGCCTCATTTTTCCTGAGAAAAATATATGAGGGCGGGAATATGAGTCCTACAAATAAGGTAACTAATTAATTGATAACGATTAATTCTAATATATGACGTATAAGGGTATATTAGTTTGATTAATGTTTTGAGTCATAACTACCCTTCTCTTAATCCCGTGCATGTTAGATCTCACCGATGTGAAATCTAAACAACATGCCATAAGTATTAAGACACATTTTGTTAGGGTTTATAATGAGAGTTTAAAAGTATATGTGTATTATCAATTCAAGAAATCCAACACACTATCCAATAACCAAACCAACAACTAATAATTATCCCGTACTCCTTTTATCATCTACCTGATAAAGCACATACCCATAATCATAATATCTCAATAAATTAGGGTCATTTCTCATTAATCATATACATTAAGATTAAGGTTTCAATTTTAATTAGGGTTAAAATAAATACATAGACATATACATGAAGATTAGGATTTCAATCTTAACTATGATTAAAATAAATAAACATAAACATATACATGAAGATTAGGGTATCAATTTTAACTAGGGTTAAAATAAATAAACATGTATATATATATATATATATATAGAGATAGATAGATAGATAGATAGATAGATAGATAGATAGATAGAGAGAGAGAGAGAGAGAGAGAGAGAGGGCTTCTCTTAAACGGACGTCCGTTTTTGGGACAAAAAATGGACCAAAATGGTCAGAATTTTTAAAAATAGTAAAATGATTTTTTTGCGTTGATTTTTTTTCTGAGATATATAGACATACATGGGTACCCCTACAAAAAAAATCAGCTCAAAATGAATTTGTTTGCTATTTTAAAAAAATCTTTCAAAATCTGTCAGATTTTGCTGGCGCAAACCCAAACATATATTGACATATATAGACAGATTTTGAAAGATTTTTTAAAATAGCAAACAAATTCATTTTGAGCTCATTTTTTTGGGGGGTACCCATGTATGTCTATATACCAGAAAAAAATCAACTCAAAAAAATGCATTTTACTATTTTTTAAAAATCAGTCCGTTTTAGAGAATTTCGGTATATATATATATATATATATATATATATATATATATATATGTGTGTGTGTGTGTGTGTGTGTGTGTGTGTGTGTGTGTTAAAATAAATACACATGCAGATTAGGGATGGAGCCAAGAATCCTAACGAGTGGGGGATGTGTTCGTAATGAACACCAGGGATTTGGGGATTTCTTATTTTATATCATAAAATTCCTCATATATTCAATAATAATGTTAATACAAATCAATTACCAGCAACAAAAAAAAATCAAAATCCATTAGTCTAAAATTTTACAACAAAATTTGAACTGTATATGTCTTTGCAAGTTTGCACCCTACATTTTACACTATGACTAGAGTTTGCATCCAATATTTTATACCTTCAAGTTTCAAAGAAACTAAATAAAAAATCAATTTAACATATACACAAATGTACACACATATATATACACACAATACAGACACATGCACACAGTACACACACAATACACGCACATATACACACAATACACACACATAAATATACAAAAATACATGAATACACACATATATACACACAAATATAAATGCACAAATACACACACATACACATAGTACACAGCCGCATACAAAATATAGAAATACGCACATATAAATACACAAATACAAAATGTGAGGGTTTAAGATTTACCGTTTATGGATTGAGAGAGAAATTGAGTTGCAAAACTGAGATTAAGAGAGAGATTGCGCCAAAAATGAGAGAGAGAGAACGGTTAGGGTTTTAGAGATTGAGAGAAGAAATTTTTGGGTGAAATGAAAAAATGGCATCTGAGTTTTAATAATAAGACACGGGTCACAGATCGGGGTTGTGACCCATCCGTGTGACTATATTTTTTACATGTCATTAGTCGTGATCAGGGCATTGAAATAGTTGTGGTCACGGACTAATGCCGTGACCCATACGCGAGACCATTTTTGAACTGGCATTAGTTATAGATGTGGTTACGTCCTAGGTCCGTGACCACACTTGGAGGGAAATTTAGTGCGAATTTTGCACCATGATGGTCACATCGTGTTCATAACTAAGGTCTGCCATATGATCGGGGATGATGGTTGTGACCAACTCCAAGTTCATCCATGACCATACTTGGTCATGGATCTGGTCACGCATATTTTGTATATGGTCACGGCTTTTGGCCGTGACCATCTGGTCAGGGACCAAATCCAGGACCACCATGTCGTGCCTATGTGCCTAATTTGATGTAGTGAGCAATTGGACAGTTTTATTATTATACTTTATTTACATTATTTTGTTTAACATTTGGATTAATGTATTCGGTACGTTGATGGTTTATTCAGATTATTATTTATGCTATCAGTACCCTTATGTTCAATCGGTGTGAATGTTTATATTTATATTGTTGAATGGCTTTATATACGCATGTTAATAAGATTTAAAAATTTGAAACCGAACTTAATATGGTATTAGTTTCAATAAGTTAGTTTTCGACAGTGATGATAATAATGAAATCAGATATGATTCCCTTTTAATTTAATAAAGGCCTGATCAACTGGTATTAGAGTAGGCGAGGTGTCATAATAGGAAGAATTGGAAATTTTGGTAGAGTTAATAAAACAAAGAATTTGCACTAAGGCTTAGATGATTTTTTGATATCCCAACTCGTTGAAGGGGAGATGGCTAACACTATGCATGTATTGGACGTGGGCCAAAGGCCCACACACGCGCGCGCTGCCTGTCCCATGTCCTGTCGGCTTGGCTCGGTTCGCATTGGACTTGGGCTTATTAAAAAAATTCCTTTTAGGACAATTTAATTTAGATTATGGTCCGTGTTTTAACCCATCATTAAACACGTTTGGAATGTTGGTCACCCAACACTTACAACCATTTGTAACAATCTTGTCTGAATAATCACTTAGAAAACTATAAATTGAACAACCATGTTCATTTGAAAAACACATAAAAATCTCCTTTTGTACTCATGAAATATTTATATGTCTGAATAATTTGTTATTTCAGTTCGAGTAATACACAGGTTGACTTCACTGGAGCTGAACATTACAGTGTTATTTATTCACACTCATAAATTCGTTATATCTTGGAAGACAATAATTCACAACCCTAACACCATGGAGGGAGTTAAATTGTCTCAAGAACACTATGGATACACAAGACTTAGGTTTATTACTAATTTCGGTATCTTCAAAATATTTTTGCAAATTCAATTAAGTTTTATTTTTTATATAACTCAGAGTAATAAAATTATGCTCATGTTTAGTGTTTAATAAATTCGTTATATAGGACTGTTGTATGTTTTATTAGTATATATACCTATCAATGTAAACAACATACACAGTTTAGATGTGTATGTATGTCCAAAGATAAAATAATTTATGGGCACCTCAATTCTTTTTATTCCATAGATTTGAATACGATTTGTTTATTTGCCTATGATTGAGGGGATGTTCTGTTCTATTATTTTCAAATATTAGTTCAATATATAAGAATTTATTACGTATGGGTTACTATGTGATATGCCCATATGTACTATCGGCCAGGCCGAGGGCGTCCTCCACTCGGACGAGGCCAAGATGATCTCTCAGCCAATATTAGACGACCATTCAGTGGGCCGACCCCTCATCATGTCTCGGATAACCCTACGAGGGTACGACCCCTCATCAGGCCTAAATGACCCTTTAGTGGTCCAACCCCTTATCATATCTTGGACGAACCTACGAGGGTACTGTAACACCCCACCTAATTAAATACCGGGTGGCCAGTCCCATACCAAATTAAAACAGAATATACAGTTGGCTCATTCTTAGCATCACTGTCAAAAACATTTACAACTCACCCAATACTCAATTAAATTGGTGTTAAAAACTTTCCCAATTTAAATTTCCACAAAACCATTTTTAGTTTAAGAATAACACAACACATTTATTCTACAACACAGATAATTAAACAGATAACACAACGAATTTAAAAGTAATTGGAATAAACATACCCAAATAATATTAATCCATTACAGTAATCCAAACAATAACAAATGTATTTAAAATGACACGAACAGTAGTATATGACTCCGATAGAAAATGATAACTGAAATCCTTTGGGCGACATGCCCTAACTAAGAGAATACTGTGAATCAAAAGGAGATAAGCGTCTAAGAAAAAACTCCATAGATCCATAGCCCAACGTAATCCGCTAAGGTTGGCATCCGTACTGCTGGACACCTGATATAGGAGATACAATAGAAAAGAAAATATGCAAGGAAACGGGTCAGAGCCCGATTGTGAAAAATGATTTTTAAACAGCAAGTATCTAATAAGTGCAATAAATCATTTATTATGTACATGTTAGTAACCAACTCTCACTTGCTATTCTCACCTCTCATCTAGAGTTCACACTTAACATTTCCTATTAACCTCCTAGTTAATGGTTCCTCCTCGCTAGTTTCCATTCTATGATTCCATCCTATATCATAACCCCGTATGTCCCATACTATACGCCAGATAATTATTCTCATGCGTTTCTCATTTATGAATCGTTTCTCATTAAAATGAATTAATCTCTTCCATAAATATTCATTAACTTATTTCAATTCTTTTTCTCAATTCACTGTTATCTACAATTATCACACAGTAGATGATTTAACCACAATATATCCAATCATTCATATAATCGATTATATATATATATATAAAATACGGCACCCCGAGTCACAGTTGCGGTGCATGCATTACTCTGCTATCATGTCCCATCATCGCTGGTCACCGAATAGGAGACAAAAGGTTCGGTAAGGATTCCTCGAACCACAAACAACAACACATAAATTGGAGGCAAACATAGTTCTCATATCCATGGGTCACGCACATACCTACGTACCCACAGTTAGCGGACTTATCAACTCCCCGATAAGTCTTTCATAGACCTATGTTCTTGAGCGACAAATCAAAGATCCCATGGATTCATCAGGATATGACTGCCCTCACGCGCAAACCTCCCGTCGATAGAAAGTAAGCTAGGTATGTAATACACATAATCATCAATCAATCAAATATGCATTATCATACCTATAATATAATATCAACAAGGTACTCACATTACCCTAAGATAATTCCCATACGTAGTATTATATCTCTTTAAAATCTACGTATAAAATAATATGACTTTTCATCTTTAATTTAATTATCCCCGAGCATCACTCATTACTCAAGCTTCAAATAGGTTTCTCCTCAACACATATTAAGTAAGAAATCACTAATATCCTACTGGTCCATATCATCAAATCTCTCGAATTACCACGAATTAAACTCTACTTTAATTAGGGTTATAACCGATTAATTTTTAGTCTCTCAAAAACACATCCTCTGTCAACTAGGATTAAATATCATCATCACATGGATCATAATCTATAATGTTTCATTCACACTATATGACCTCTAAAAAAAACGTCCTCGTATCCTATAACATCTCTCCACTCCCGACGTTGTTAAGGTTCATGCGCGGAGCGTCTCGCAAAGCGAAATCCAAACAAGGAACCCCTCCAATTACACTACGACTTAACATTGTCGGTCGTGGAGGTCCGTCAACTTCAAATATGCAACCAAAATAACCTTATCTCTCTCTCAATCAAATGTGAGTTAAACTCCCATCTCTATCCAGGAGCCATACCGCTAAGTGCTTGTATTACACTCAGTCCTTGCGCAATCAATAATGAGCTTAAACTCAGTCCTTGATATTCAAATTGTAACCCTAAGGCTACCCAGGTATTATATTAAATCTCCCCTACTGGATCTATCCTTAATCCTCAAGCATACAAATTAGAATTCAACACATGAATCTAGCAACCAAAATTTCTTCCAATTTAACTAACATAATTTCAACCAATTAAATCCCAATCAAATCAATTCAAATCTTATCTAGGGCTTACTGATCTTCTCTAAGTCCCATAATATCCCATTAACAATAACCAAAGATCTACCAAAGTTTTGGGATAAGAACTAACATCAAAAGGAACAACTTCACAAATTCTGGGGAGGTCGCTCGATCGAAGGCAGGGGGTCGATCGATCGATCGCCCAGATACCAGCCCAGTTTTCTGCATTTCTGATACTACGGGTTTCATAAGTTTTGATCCTTCAAACCTTCATATTAACTACCCAAATGACTTATAAACCTTAATACATGATATATCAACACATATAAATGATTTCTAATCATCTAAACATCCTAGAATCATCAAGAGATTGAATTAAAATCATGTTTATATCCTCTTTTTCTAGAAAATTATCAACATAATATCTTCAAGAACACATCAATGGTTTTCATAATTTCTTCAACAGATTTATGATTATTTCGTGGATTACTAACTACCTACAGCATTAGTTTGATTCCTATATATTTTTAGTTTCCAGAAAATCCATTAACAACTCCATCCTTTCATCTTCCAAATATGAAAATCATCTCTTTTTATTACTATCCTAACATGGACAATATACAAACTGAAATCGCAAATATCAAACACTTGACTCTAATGAAGATCTGATCCTTTGGTGTAGTATATCCTAGGTGGTCCTCCCTTCTCCGGTTAGCCTCCGGTGGTGGTTGGTGGTGGTGACACTTAGGTCTTAGTTCTTCTCCTTCCCAAGTGAACTCTTCTCTTCCCAAGCAACCTTTCACTCTCTCTAGGAAGATGACTTATCTATTTTGTATAGAGGAGATGAATAACCCACGTACACTTAATCTATCAATACTTATAATAGGACAAAATCCGAAATCACTATTCACCCCCCTATAAAAATGACCAAAATACCCTTTTAGGTTGTCTATTCATTTCCAAATGACCCGAGACCCAAATCCAACATCCAAATAGACTTTTTTGGCTATTTCGAACCTTTCGGATGCAATGATGCAGTCGAAATGACTATAAGGTTGATAAAAATAAATTTCCTTTTTAATTTAACAAATTAGTCCCGACACGTCCCATACCGCGTCTGACTAAAAATCCAAATTATCGAAAAATAATTTTTAATAATCATCACATTCATATATTACCTAAATATGTTTAAGTGATATTTATAATCATACATTTTAATATCCTCAATTCGGATAAAACCCCAATGAATTAATTTATAATAAAATCCAATTAATCCATTAATTTAAAATATAACCCATTTTAAAAGTCATTGAAATTACGGGGTATTACATACTTCCCCCCTTATAATAGAATTTCATCCCGAAATTTGAAAAAATGAACCATACTAATAAGGTCAATTCCGAGTATAAATCTCACATCGCAAGAAATCTAAGTAGCACCGCCCATACAGTACATTAACGAAAATCCCCATCGATGTTACACCAAGTCTCACGATATAGTTCCAACTGAATCAAATATAAACTATACCCAATCTTCCCTATACCATCCTAGTGACAAAGTTTGGGAAAAATAAATGATCTCCAATCATCAAGTAAATACATCCTGAAGTCACAACTACTCCCTGTTTCACAATTATGAAAACTACTACCATTCAACCATCCAGGGCGCCCATACACCCTATCGTACCACTTTCATAATAATATTTATCGCAAAGGTTATAAAATCATATCCTAAGGACCTAACTTATTTCGACTCCCAACGGTTATTAGTTTCATGCGTGGGGTGTCTCGCAAGTGAAATCCAAACAAGGTAGTCGGTCATCGAAACTCCTCAGGTCCTTAGTCAATAGTATAAAAATCAGGTTTATCAATTTAAATTTTTTTTAGGTTTTATCGATTTCAAATAGAGTCTACTCATCTACTTTCTTATAGAAGACAAGATGTTGGATAGTAGCAGTACAAACGCTCTCATATACCACAAGTCAATGCACGCCGATAGTCACATCATGATCGGACATGCCTAAGTAAGTAATCCCATGATAAAAATCAAACCTACTTGACGTCATGTAAAACATAGGTGTGTCGCACCCCTTTGTTAGTCTATGTAAATAACAGTGCTATACGCTAACTTTAGCAACCCTTTTTGCCAACCCAATATTAATCACTACAAAAATCAGTATACGCCTCATAATTCCTTAGATATAAAAACATACCCTCATTCGTGGGTGGTGGTTGTTGAATCGCACTAATATAATTTTGCCCCGATGAGTCAAGAAAAATTTTACCCCAAATTTTCAGTTCTAGTTAACCACACTCCACTATATGCCCAAGCCTTTAAATAAATTGCCTTCGTTAGGTAACACACACAATTCCCGCATTTCAAGAACTTCTATAGACGACTCTCCTCAATTTTCCATAATAGGGGTGACCTCGACTACGGTCATCATACTCGAACATACTTCATAACCTTCTAAGTACGATCTTCGCTATCCGTCCAATGACCCTCATCTTCCATACCTCTCGTACGAACCCATCCGAACGCAATAAGCTTCACTAATATATACGTGATCTTACCAAAAATATCAACCATCCTAAACAATGGGCTCTACATCAAAGAACGCTAAGCTGAAAACGCAATAAGCCGTACAGATCCTAATGGACACTAGAACCTGATGCTCTGATACCACCTGTAACACCCCGCCTAATTAAATACCGGGTGGCCAGTCCCATACCAAATTAAAATAGAATATACAGTTGGCTAATTCTTAGCATCACTGTCGAAAATATTTACAACTCACCCAATACTCAATCAAACTGGTGTTAAAAACTTTCCCAATTTAAATTTCCACAAAACCATTTTTAGTTTAAGAATAACACAACACATTTATTCTACAACACAGATAATTAAACAGATAACACAACGAATTTAAAAGTAATTGGAATAAACATTCCCAAATAATATTAATCCATTACAGTAATCCAAAGAATAACAAATGTATTTAAAATGACACGAACAGTAGTATATGACTCCGATAGAATTGATAACTGAAATCCTTTGGGCGACATGCCCTAACTAAGAGAATACTGTGAATCAAAAGGAGATAAGCGTCTAGGCAAAAAATCCATAGCTCCATAACCCAATGTAATCCGCTAAGGTTGGCGTCCCTACTGTTGGACACCTGATATAGGAGATACAATAGAAAAGAAAATATGCAAGGAAACGGGTCAGAGCCCGATTGTGAAAAATGATTTTTAAACAGCAAGTATCTAATAAGTGCAATAAATCATTTATTATGTACATGTTAGTAACCAACTCTCACTTGCTATTCTCACCTCTCATCTAGAGTTCACACTTAACATTTCCTATTAACCTCCTAGTTAATGGTTCCTCCTCGCTAGTTTCCATTCTATGATTCCATCCTATATCATAACCCCGTATGTCCCATACTATACGCCACATAATTATTCTCATGCGTTTCTCATTTATGAATCATTTCTCATTAAAATGAATTAATCTCTTCCATAAATATTCATTAACTTATTTCAATTCTTTTTCTCAATTCACTGTTATCTACAATTATCACACAGTAGATGATTTAACCACAATATATCCAATCATTCATATAATCGATTATATATATATATATATATATAATACGGCACCCCGAGTCACAGTTGCGGTGCATGCATTACTCTGCTATCATGTCCCATCATCGCTGGTCACCGAATAGGAGACAAAAGGTTCGGTAAGGATTCCTCGAACCACAAACAACAACACATAAATTGGAGGCGGACATAGTTCTCATATCCATGGGTCACGCACATACTTACGTACCCACAGTCAGCGAACTTATCAACTCCTCGATAAGTCTTTCATAGACCTATGTTCTTGAGCGACAAATCAAAGATCCCATGGATTCATTAGGATATGACTGCCCTCACGCGCAAACCTCCCGTCGATAGAAAGTAGGCTAGGTATGTCATACACATAATCATCAATCAATCAAATAGGCATTATCATACCTATAATATAATATCAATAAGGTACTCACATTACCCTAAGATAATTCTCATACGTAGTATTATATCTATTTAAATTCTACGTATAAAATAATATGACTTTTCATCTTTAATTTAATTATCCCCGAGCCTCACTCATTACTCAAGCTTAAAATAGGTTTCTCCTCAACACATATTCAGTAAGAAATCACTAATATCCTAATGGTCCATATCATCAAATCTCCCGAATTACCACGAATTAAACTCTCCTTTAATTAGGGTTATAACCGATTATTTTAAATCTCTCATAAACACATCCTCTATCAACTAGGATTAAATATCATCATCACATGGATCATTGTCTATAATGTTTCATTCACACTATATGACTTCTAAAAAAAAATCAACGTCCTCATATCCTTTAACATCTCTCCACTCCCGACGCCGTCAAGGTTCATGCGCGGAGCATCTCGCAAAGCGAAATCCAAACAAGGAACCCCTCCAATTACACTACTACTTAACTTTGTCCGTCGTGGAGATCCGTCAACTTCAAATATGCAGCCAAAATAACCTTATCCCCTATTTCAATTAAATGTGGTCTGAACTCCCATCTCTATCCAGGAGCCATATCGCTAAGTGCTTGTACTACACTCAGTCCTTGCGCAATCAATAATGAGCTTAAACTCAATCCTTGATATTCAAATTGTAACCCTAAGGCTACCCAGGTATTATATTCAATCTCCCCTGCTGGATCTATCCTTAATCCTCAAGCATACAAATTAGAATTCAACACAAGAATCTAGCAACCAAAATTTCTTCCAATTTAACTAACATAATTTCAACCAATTAAATCCCATTCAAATCAATTCAAATCTTATCTAGGGCTTACTGATCTTCTCTAAGTCCCATAATATCCCATTAACAATAAACACAGATCTACCAAAGTTTTGGGATAAGAACCAACATTAAAAGGAACAACTTCACAAATTCTGGGGAGGTCGATCGATCAAAGGCAGGGGGTCGATCGATCGATCGCCCAGATAGCAGCCCAGTTTTCTGCATTTCTGATACTATGGGTTTCATAAGTTTTGGTCCTTCAAACCTTCATATTAACTACCCAAATGACTTATAAACCTTACTACATGATATATCAAGATATATAAATGATTTCTAATCATCTAAACATCCTAGAATCATCAAGAGATTGAATTAAAAGCATGTTTATATCCTCTTTTTCTAGAAAATTATCAACATAATATCTTCAAGAACACATCAATGGTTTTCATAATTTCTTCAACAGATTTATGATTATTTCATGGATTACTAACTACCTACAACATTAGTTTGATTCCTATATTTTTTTAGTTTCCAAAAAATCCATTAACAACTCCATCCTTTCATCTTCCAAATATGAAAATCATCTCTTTTTATAACTATCCTAACATAGACAATATACAAACTTAAATTGCAAATTTCAAACACTTGCCTCTAATGAAGATCTGATCCTTTGGTATAGTATATCCTAGGTGGTCCTCCCTTCTCCGGTTAGCCTCCGGTGGTGGTTGGTGGTGGTGACACTTAGTTCTTAGTTCTTAGTTCTTAGTTCTTCTCCTTCCCAAGTGAACTCTTCTCTTCCCAAGTAACCTTTCACTCTCTCTAGGAAGATGACTTCTCTATTTTGTGTAGAGGAGATGAATAACCCACGTACACTTAATCTACCAATACTTATAATGGGACAAAATCTGAAATCACTATTCATCCCCCTCTAAAAATGACCAAAATACCCTTTTGGGTTGTCTATTCATTTCCAAATGACCCGAGACCCAAATCCAACATCCAAATAGACTTTTCTGACTATTTCGAACCTTCCGGATGCAACGACACAGTTGAAATGACTAAAAGGTTGATAAAAATAAATTTCCTTTTTAATTTAACAAATTAGCCCCGACACGTCCCATACTGCGTCTGGCTAAAAATTCAAATTACCGAACAATAATTTTTAATAATCATCACATTTATATGTTACCTAAATATCTTTAAGTAATATTCATAATCATTCATTTTAATATCCTCAATTCGGATAAAACCCCATTGAATTAATTTATAATAAAATCAAATTAATCCATTAATTTAAAATATAACCCATTTTAAAAGTCATTGAAATTATAGGGTATTACAGGTACGACCCTTCATCACGCCCAGGTGACCCTTCAGTGGGTAGACCCCTCATCATGTCTCTGACGACCCTACGAGGGTACGACCCCTCATCAGGCCTAGACGACCTTTCAGTGGGTCGACCCCTCATCATATCTCGGACGACCCTATGAGGGTAAGACAGTACGAGGCCCAGAGTAGGACTGGTTCGCTGCTAGTAGGAACTTTGCCCTCGGCCTCGCATCATATGCCGAGGGTGACATCATCACAGCGTGTGGTTTGGGAGATGCGTGGAACAGTGCGCGTGGGACTCATATGGCGCGTGGAAGACCGTTATAACAATATCAACCCCTCACGTGAGGGAATATTATGTCATCATTAATCACAGGTGGCACCCCCAGGTGTCAGCAGGGGATTGTCTAGATCATAGCTCACATGCACCATGCATGCTTGGGGGGTGCACTACTCCCCCCAAGACCTATACATACTTGTCACCTACAATCCTGCAAATTGTCAAATAATTGTAACCCTAGCTAAAACTCTGCTTCTACGCACAGTATATAGAGAGAGTGTGTGCTTATGTGCATTGTATCCAAGGCCATTAGTGCTCATACTTAGTGGATCACACACTCACAGTGGATGTAGGCCTAATTGGATGAATCACTATACATCGTTATTTTATTCCTCTTATACTCATCCCCTTCTACACACTTACACACATACATCTCTATGGCTGCCATTGTTATTACTGTTTGAGCTCTCCACCTCTTATCTAGTGGTGCTGAATCTTAGCATCATCACTATGATTAAGGGAATATGAGTTATAACACTATGAATATGTTTGATTCTTCTAATTTGTTATGACAAATGTGAAAATGATTGTAATACCCCGTATTTTCATATAATAAAAAAAAGTATTTTTGGAACAAAATAAAATTTGTAGGAATTAAATTAAATGGGCAATTTAAATAATTAAGTAGGGGTGAATTGATTAATTATTATTTCCTACCATGTGAAATTAATTTTGCATGATAAATGATTTCGATAGAAAATAATTGCATGTGTAGTGAACAATCAATATATGATGTGATATGCCTAAGTATGACCTCGGCCTAGTGGAACATACATCGGCCGAGATGAGAGCTGAGACGTTAGCCGACCTGCCGGTGCAGGGGGGCCCATGATATCTTCCCTCGGCCAAGGTAACCTCGGCCCAGGACGACACTAAGACATGCACTCCCCCCCCGGAACACTTCTCATATCACAGATAACATCAACTCCAGGTGCCAAGGAATAGCGACCCCGGTCAACAATAGGCCAAGATAACAAGAAGCTAAACACGCCTTCAGCATGAACCCTACCTCGTAGGAGGCCGAGGTTACCAGTGCGTACTTATCATCAGCACGATAAATGGCTCGGCCCAGGCCGATGTATGTGTTTACCTCGGTTGACGTGAAGCCGAGACAGCGCATGACACACCGCGAAGGGGTCGGATGACCTACCCTTATAGCTCGGCCTCTCCTAGGCCGAGGCCATTCACCGGCACGACTGTCAAAGTATCCGCAAGCATTTGGATAAGGACACCTGGGCCAAGATCAGTTACAACAAGATTATTCCCCACATGTGGGGGGAATATTTCATCATCATCACTTACATGTGGACCTGACAGCTGGCACACCCTCATTGGTGAGGAAACTACACACATGCACATTACATGCATAGGGGGTACATTACACCCCCTAGGCATTATATAAAGGGATCATCCCCTACCAAGCCAGGGGGACAGTGATTAAAACCCTAGCTAAAACTCTGTCTAAATATACAGTAGAGAGAGAGAGAGAGAGCTGGAGTGAATTGTATCCATGGCCATTAGTGCCTTCATTCAGTGATATTACTCACACACTCACAGTGGACGTAGGCCAGATTGGCTGAACCACTCATATTCCGGTGTTGACTCCTCATATCCTCACCTCCTTCTCTTATCTCTTTATATACCTGTGCTGCCATTGTTATTCGCGTATTGAGCTTGGAAACACCTTACCTGGTGGTGCTGATTCTTAGCATCATCATTTTGGCGCCGTCTGTGGGAACCGAAAGGCTATCCCATCCTTATTTCCTGCTTTACCTCACCGGAGACTCTGGTGGTGAACCAGAAACCACCCCTTGTGTGGAGCTGTTTCACCATTGAAAGAGGTCCTTTCAGGTATTAAGCTCCCCTGCAACCAAGACTCTATACAGTTTAACACATGGCACCAGACTTGTCACCGCCTCTTCCGCCACCCGGAGGTGGGGGAGCTAGCTCCAGTCTGGTTCCTCCCCAGTCCGAAATGGCGGAGGTGGCAGCTGCCTTGAAATCTTTGGCTGCAACACAACAAGCGATGAAGGAGCAATTTGCACAGCTCAGCCAAACCATGATGATGAGACCACCTGGAGTCTCACCGGACCTGATCACCCCAGCGGCAGTTCAACCCCAACCGGGTGCCAGGGGAACACCCCAGGCACCGATGAAGGACCAACCTGCACCCCAGCGGAGAAGGGATGTTGCTGACCCTAGGCGTTTGCGCCTGGGGAGGCAAGGAAACCCTTGCCCGGAGGACAGGTACGATGACATAGGAGTAGAAGAGTCCCCAGAAGACTGCTGGGAGCCATATGAGGTTTCCGATGATACCGTACGACCTCTTCGACAAAGCCAAGGATGTGCCGACCGAGGAAGAGATGAGGCCCAGCAGAGAGGGTCGGCCTTCAACAGGTTGAGCAGAGGCTCGGCCTTCGAGAGGCTGGGACCAGTTAACGACCTAAGACACAGGCTATCGAGGTCAAGGAGCGCGGCAGGCTCCCAAAGAGGGGCTCGGCTAGACCAAGGCCGACCCATGGAGGGAAGAGCAAGGGAACAGGAAGAGGTCAACAGTTAGAGGGTCGTGGCTGGAGAACCTTCTGTCCGCCGCAGAGAGGTGGCAGAGGACAACCTCGGCCAAGTTGACGAGAGGAGACCGTGGAATGACTCGATCCAACGTCTCGAGGAGAAGATAGGGGACCTCATAAAGAGCAGGGACCCCTTACAGAGGGGCTACACGGAGGGCTCACCATTTGTAGCTAAGATAGTGGGGTTCCCAACCCCAGCTAAATTCAAGCCTCTTGTAGTGACTCCTAAGTATGATGGCAGCACTAACCCTGTGCACCACATCGAGATGTATCAGTCGGCGGCAGATATTTACTCAATACCTGATGAGATGAAGTGCAGGGCCTTCTCGGGCACCCTAACAGGGGCTACGCACAGCTGGTTCACCTCTCTTCCAAAGAATTCAATCGAAAACTTCAAGGGATTGGCCGAGCAGTTCATCCACAACTTCTGCTTTGGGGTAAGGCCCCAAAAGAAGACCACCCACCTCCTATACGTCAAACAGGCTAAGGGTGAAAGCCTAAGGGACTATATAGAAAGATTCAACAAGGAGAAGCTGGAGGTGGAGGATTACGAGGAAAGCATAGCCATGACCGCCCTTATAGGAGGTCTTCAGAAGGGAAAGCTACTATGGAAGCTGGCGGAAGACCCCCCCACGTCTATGGCGGAGCTGTTGACCACTGCAGGAAAAGTAATGAATGCGGAGGAGGCGATGGCCGCCAAGTACGAGGAGGAGAATCGCGGTAGTGCTGGGAGGTCCCAGGGCAAGAAGGAAGGAAAGAAGCGGTCAGCCGATGACAAGTTCTCCCATTACACTCCTCTGACCGTGAGCTGTGAGCACATTCTTAATGAGATCAAGAGTGACCGGGCTCTAAGATGGCCAGAGAAGTTGAAGGCTCCGCCGCATAAGAGGAATAAAAACCTCTGGTGTGAGTTTCATCGGGACCACGGCCATGTCACAGACAGATGCTTTGCCCTGAAGGACGAGATTGAGAAGATGCTGAAATCCGGGAAGCTAAGAAAGTATGTGGATGGCAAGGCCCCAAAGGGCGGCAGAGAAGACCCTAGGAAGAGAAGAGACGACAAGTGCCGTGGTGATGCCCCGGTTAAAAGGCATGATGATTCAGATGGCAACGATGGAGATGACCCAGATCTCCCACCTAGGGATGACAACACCCCAGTGAAGAGGGTAGGAATGACCTCCTTTGGTGTTAGCACCATATGTGGGGGATTCACAGGGGGTGGATCTGAGGTAGCCGATAGAAAGGCTCATGTCGCGGAGGCCAAGTCGGTAGTCAGGCCAGAGATTGTGAACCTGACGTCTTTTGACGCTGTACAGAAGAGAACGAAGGTGGACATGGACACCCTGGTGGTGGGTTTCTCCCGGCTCGACTTCAAGGGCATCTTAGCCCCCCATGATGACCCCTTGGTCATAACGACAAGGGTGCATGGGTGCGACGTAGGGAGAATCCTCATAGATGGGGGAAGCTCAGCAGATCAAGATTAGTGCCCTACCACCATCCCTTGATAGGCTTTAGTGGTGAGAAAGTGCACCCGTTAGGCATGTATGAGATGGATGTGCGTATGGGGGATGAGTGTCCTAAGAGGCTGACTAAGAAGATAAACTTTTTTGTGATGGACGAGAATGTCTACTCTGCCTACAACCTCATCGTTGGAAGAGTGGCCCTCAAGGAGTTTGAAGCCGTGCCGTCAACGGTCCATCAAATGCTAAAATTCTCGACCACTTACGGGGTAGGGGAAGTGCAGGGGGATCAGACCACGGCACGGGAGTGTTACTTCAACTCAGCTGAAGAGAAGGAGACCCATAAGAGAGCAACCGCCACCTACAGCATAGACACTCTTGATCCGAGAAATGAAACGAAGCTGAAGAAGGGCGAGGCCACGGAAGAGGTAGAATCCATCGTCCTCAATGAGGACGAGCCGGAAAAAACCATCCAGGTCGGCAAGGCCCTTGAAACAAAGATTAAGGAAGAGCTGGTAAGCCTTCTCAGGAAGAGGCAGAGTGTCTTTGCCTGGAGCCACACCGACATGCCTGGTATAGACCCCGAGGTCATGACCCACAAACTTAACGTGGACAGGGATGCCAGGCCAATTAAGCAGAGGAGGAGAATTTACTCCAGAGAGAAGTATGAGGTCATTCGGGAAGAGGTGAAGAAGTTGGAAGAGGCCGAGTTCATACGAGAGGTCACCTACCCAGAGTGGCTCTCAAATGCAGTGATCGTGCCTAAGGCCAATGGAAAGTGGCGGATGTGTGTGGATTTCACAGACCTGAATAGGTCCTGCCCGAAGGACAGCTATCCCCTACCGAGAATAGACCAGATGGTGGACGCAACAGCAGGGCACGAGCTCATGAGCTTCATGGATGCTTATTCGGGTTATAACCAAATATTCATGGACGCCGAAGATTCTGAGAAGACAGCCTTCATCACTGACAAAGGGACATATTGCTACAAGGTAATGCCCTTTGGTCTGAAAAATGCGGGGGCAACATATCAACGTCTCGTCAATAGGATGTTCGAGGAGCAGATAGGTAAGACCATGGAGGTGTACGTGGACGATATGCTAACGAAGAGCCTGAGGGCATGTACTCATGTGGCAGACCTTGAGAAGACCTTCGATGTCATGGACTCGTACAGAATGAAGCTCAACCCGGCTAAATGTGTCTTCGGGGTAGGAGCTGGGAAGTTCCTGGGGTTCATCGTTAATCAAAGGGGGATTGAGGCAAACCCAGAGAAGATCAAGGCATTGATTGACATGAAGACTCCTAGGAGTATCAAGGATGTCCAAAGACTCACGGGAAGAGTGGCAGCCCTGAACAGGTTTGTTTCCAGAGCAACCGATAAGTGTCTTCCATTCTTCAAGGTCCTAAGGAAGGCCTTCCAGTGGGATGAAGAGTGTGAAAAAGCTTTTGATCAGCTCAAGTCTTACTTGGGGTCTCCCCTGCTGCTGTCCCGGCCCATTGCGGGAGAAAGGTTGTTTGTGTATCTAGCCGTCTTTGAGTCGGCCATTAGCGTGGCCATCATACGAGAAGAGGGTGGAGTTCAGAGACCTGTGTACTTTAACAGCAAGGCCCTACAAGGGTCTGAACAGAACTATCCCCGGATGGAGAAGTTGGCTTATGCTCTTATCCATGCTTCAAGGAAAATGAAACCCTACTTTCAAGCTCACTCTATGACAGTCCTCACGGACTCCCCCTTAAGGCAGGTCCTGCACAAGCCTGAGAAGTCCGGAAGATTGATGACCTGGGCCATTGAACTAGGGGAGTATGATCTTACTTACCAGCCCAAGACAGCCATTAAGGGACAGGCCCTTGCTGACTTTGTCGCAGAGTTCACTTGGATAGAGACTGGGTCAGAGAATAGCTTGGAAAGCGGCAAAGGTGTCTCCCGAGATTCGGGAGAGATAGACCCTTACGTCTTCCAGGGCCGAGGAGAGGATGTATCAGGCAAGCCTCGAAGGAGAGTAGAAGAGAACGAAGAGGATCGATACCTCTTTGAAAAAGGAGTGATGAGAGAAGGGGTCTTATCTTCGGAGGAAGACGTGTGGAGCCTCTTCGTGGATGGATCCTCCTGTGACGGTGGAAGCGGCGCGGGGCTGGTACTTTCGGCTCCGGATGGAGCCAACATTGAGTATGCCTTAAGATTCAATTTCCAGGCCTCAAACAACGAGTCTGAGTATGAGGCCATGATAGCGGGCCTCCTATTGGCAACAACTCTGCGGGTAAAGCGGCTTCTACTACATAGCGACTCAAGGTTGGTTGTCAACCAAGTATTGGGGGCGTACGAAGCCAAGGATGAGAGGATGGCCAGATACCTGAAAAAGGTAAGGGGATTGCTAGAATTTTTTGAAGAGGCCAAACTGAAAAGAGTGCCGAGATTGGGCAACAATCACGCCGACGCATTGGCAAGGCTGGCCTCGGCAATGAAGACAGACTTGGGAAGAACCATCCCAATTGAAGTCCTGGGAAAGGCAAGCATCGAGGAGGACGAGGTGCGCAGCCCTTGTCACAACGTGAACCTAGGGGACTCTTGGATCGACCCACTCGTCAGGTACTTGAGAGAGGGGGAGCTACCTGAGTCCAAGCTGGAAGGAAGAAAGTTGAGGTACAGAGCTGCCAAGTTCTCTTTAGTAGGGGATGTCTTGTATAAAAAGGGGTTCCTCTTGCCCCTCCTCAGATGTGTGCATCCCATGGAGGTAACCCGGGTCTTGCAGGAGGTTCATGAGGGCTCTTGCTCTAGCCATATAGGAGGAAGACCCCTAGCCAAGAGGATCATCACTCAGGGATATTGGTGGCCAACCTTGTCGAGGGACGCTGCTGACTACGTGAAGAGGTGCGACAAATGTCAGAGGTTCGCCAATATCCCTCACCAACCCCATCAGCCTATGACATCAATCTGTTCGTCATGGCCGTTCGCGGTATGGGGAATTGATTTGGTAGGGCCTTTGCCAAGAGCAGTCAACAACTATAGATTCTTGATAGTTGCCATTGCCTACTTCTCAAAATGGGTAGAAGCCGAACCAATGATAACAATTACGGAGCAGAAGACCTTTCAGTTCATCTGGAAGAACATCATATGTAGGTATGGCCTTCCAAACACGCTCATCTCAGATAATGGGACCCAGTTCAAGAATGCCTCCTTAAAGAAGTACTGCCAAAGTGCGGGGATTAAGCAGTTCTTCTCGTCTCCTGGTCGACCCCAGGCTAATGGCCAGACTGAAGTCACAAATAGGACAATCTTGGATGGAATCAAGAAGAGGTTAGAAAACGCGAAAGGGAGATGGATAGAAGAGGTTTACGTTGTGCTATGGGCTTACAGGACAACAGCAAGGACACCCACAGGAGAAACCCCATTCATGCTGGCACACGGTTCAGAAGCCGTCATACCAACGGAGATAGGCCTACCAACTCATCGTATTCAGACCTATGATCCGGACAGCAATGGGGAAAGGAGGAGGTTAGACTTGGACCTCATTGAAGAAAGAAGGGAAGACGCGGAGGTCAGGAAAGCAGCCTACCAGCAGAGGGCAGCAAAGTTCTACAATCAAAGGGTAAAGATAAGACCCATTACGGTAGGAGACCTAGTGCTTAAGAAAACCCTACAGAAGGCAAGCAAGCTACACCCGAACTGGCATGGCCCCTACAGAGTAACGGAAGAGGTTGTGCCTGGCACATATAGGCTAGAGAACCTAGAGGGAGAACCCTTCACCAACCCGTGGAATGCCGACCACCTAAAGAGATATTTCATATAATGTTGCATCCATTGTCAATTGTAAAAGTACTATCTTATTGAGAAGAGGTTGTGAATAAAGAACAGTTCCCATGGAAAATTCTTGTGTCATCTAGACATCATTAATTTGGTGAAATTATGAGGCTTACCTCGGCTCAGGTGATGACCTCATACCCTCATAACACCACTCGGGGGTGACGAGGTCTGAGTTCAGACACCTCGTCTATAGGGCCTCAGACTTTAAACATCATTAATTTGGTGAAAATATGAGGCTTACCTCGGCTCAGGTGATGACCTCAGACCCTCATAACACCACTCGGGGGTGACGAGGTCTGAGTTTAGACACCTCGGCTATAGGGCTTCAGAAATTAAACATCATTAATTTGGTGAAAATATGAGGCTTACCTCGGCTCAGGTGATGACCTCAGACCCTCATAACACCACTCGGGGGTGACGAGGTCTGAGTTCAGACACCTCGGCTATAGGGCCTCAAACTTCAAACATCATTAATTTGGTGAAAATATGAGGCTTACCTCAGCTCAGGTGATGACCTCAGACCCTCATAACACCACTCGGGGGTGACGAGGTCTGAGTTCAGACACCTCGGCTATAGGGCCTCAGAAATTAAACATCATTAATTTGGTGAAAATATGAGGCTTACCTCGGCTCAGGTGATGACCTCAGACCCTGATAACACCACTCGGGGGTGACGAGGTCTGAGTTCAGACACCTCGGCTATAGGGCCTCAGACTTTAAACATCATTAATTTGGTGAAAATATGAGGCTTACCTCGGCTCAGGTGATGACCTCAGACCCTCATAACACCACTCGGGGGTGACGAGGTCTGAGTTCAGACACCTCGGCTATAGGGCCTCAGACTTTAAACATCATTAATTTGGTGAAAATTATTGTGAGGACCTCTTAGGTGATAACCTCTTAGGTGAGGACCTCAGACCTTAAACATTCATTCGGTGAAATTTATCGTGGGGATAACCTCTTAGGTGAGGACCTCAGACTCTTAAGTAATGGTCATGACACCACATCCAGTAATGACTACAGAGGGTGCATAGCATCCATGAACATTCACAAATAAAGATGAAGGGACACTTGCATTCAACAAAAGCTTGACATTGCAAAATATTTAAGTGTGAAAGAATTACATGCGAAATTACAAGTCAAAATAAAAATGGAAAATACAAGTTAAACAACTGAATGAGGAACGTCTGATTCCTCTTCAGGGTTGGCCTGCTCGGTATTGGTCACCTCGGCTACTTCGTTTGCAGGGTCAGTGTCCCCGAGGTCTGCCCCTTCCAGAGTGACAGTTTGACCAGGGGCAGCAGCTTCATCCTCTATCTCCTGCAAGGCCTGGGAAAATTGGGCATCTGCAAGGCCGAGGCCCATAAAATCTGAGGCCTTAATGATGCCAACCTCGGCCTCCCTTACCTCGTCCCACTTGGAGGTGGCCTTGATACCTCTTTCAAGGTACTCCAGGCCAAAACCTACAAACTCCTCAGAGACCTTATAGTCGGCAATTATTGTCTCCGAGGCGTCTGCAAGAGAAGCCTTCACCGCAGCATCAACTTTCCTCTGCAAAGCATCGTCCTTGTCCTTCAGGGCCTTGGTATGACTCTGAACAAGTGCAGAGATGTCCTTCTCTAGGGATTAGGCCTTATTTTCAGAGGTCTGAGCCTTGGTCTCAGCCTCCTGTAACTCTTTCCTCAGACGAGCAACCTCAGCCTTCAGGGTGCCCTCCACTTTCTCCGCCTCCTGGCCCTTCTGAATGAGAGGAAATTTCCTCAGGGTCCAGTTAGATAGCTGATACATGGCTGCCGCACCTTGCATAGTAAATGAAGAAGTTAGATAAAAGCAAGATCAGATGTTGCACTTCGAGCAAAGGGACAAGTTATACCTGAACTACTCTGTGAAGGCCGAATTCAACCATCGTAGAGGTTTCCATGGCCCTGAGAAAACGCTTGTCGGCCTCTGTCATCATGTTGTTAAGAGCGTCCATGGCTTGTCGGCTGTGGCCGAGCACACTGTCAGAAAGTTTTAGCTGGTCCAGACGAGCCGATAATGTGTCGGCTGTGATGGGGACCGCAGCATCTGGGGTCCTCCTTGTCCTGGAGCTCGGCCTCTGATCCTCAGGAGGAGGGACCTCAGGTGCCCTCTTCTTGGACTTAGATGTTGAGGGAGCTGGTGGAGGAGCATTTAGACCGGTCTTCTTGACAAGCCTAGCTAAGCTTGGGGCTGCCATCTCCCACAACTCTTCTGAAATCTCTGGTGGCTTCTCTGCAAAAGTGAAAAGATATGAGTCAGAAATAAAGCACGTAAGATAAGAGGCTACACTTGGGGTCAAAATAAAAATCCTTACCAAAGTCAGCTAGGGGACTTCCGCCCAGGCTCGTCCCCGAGAGATACTGGGGGGTCAGCAGATGTTCAAATTTGACAAACATCCCATGGGCCCCTTGGTCCTGCAGGGCCTTCACCCTCTTGCCGTGTTGCACACTTAGTCCAGGGTCGGCCCTGGCAAACATGGAGACTTTGCCCCATTTCGTCGGTATTCTTGGCTCGAAGATGGAAGAGGGAATAGAAGAACCAAATTCCCAAGGCCCTGAGACAAAAAAGTACCTGGGTTTCCAATTGTGGTTGGAGGTCTGAGTGACCAGGAGCATCTTTTTCTCAGGCCTCCGAGCCATAAAGTGATAGTAGCTCGGATGATTCTTGGCCGAGGTAGGGACGTAGCAACCAGCAAAGACCTGCACTGGGAGGTCAGAGTGGTGAACCGCCCTCCACAAGATGGTTGCCCCTATAATGACCCTCCAGGCAATGGGAGAGAGGTGCGAGGGGGCCAAGTTAATGAATGATAGAATGGTCCTAATGACGGGGTGGAAGGGAAGGCGAAAACCTAACTTGAACATCTTCTCGTACAGGCAGATTTCACCATCCCTGCCATGGTAGGCTCTCTCTTCCCTCAGAGGTCTCCTTAAGTGGATAGATGGGCTAATGGAATATAAGTACCGGAAGTGCAGTAAATCCACCTCGGTAATGGTACTCTCGTACTCGTCTGCCTCAGATGTGTCAACTTCACTTTCGGCATCCTCATCATCGTCAGACTCAACGTCGGCTGGAGCAGACGTTGACGGGTTACCGGGGAACCTCTGAGCAAATTCGGACTCGGTTACGGCCGACAGGGGAATAGCATTTAGGATGCCAGGCACGGCCACACTTGGCTCCATAAGTTCAACCTCTGAAGAAGAACTAGAGGTGCTTGTGCCATTCTGAGACGAGGCACGACTGGAGACCTCGGCATGGTCAGGGTTCTGGTCAGCCTGAGTAGTGAAGTCCATGGCCTCTTGGAAAGAGTCCACTGACATCGGATCAGAGGTAGAAGACTCAGACTCGGACATCAGCAAGTTGTTGGCAGAGGCGTCTGTCTGGTAAAAATTTTCTGGAGGACGAGGGTACACCACCTTGAGAGGAGGAGGAAAGAGGGGTCTGATGGGGGACTCTTGCGACCTACGAGCTTCTTCCTGAGCTCTCTCTATTTGTCTAATTTTATCCAAGGTCTTCTCCTTTAGAGATGGAAAGTCTTCAAGAAGTTGGTACAAGGGTCTGAGCATCTGGGGACGACACGAGGATTTTTCAGACCTTAAACTTGGGAATATCCTAAAAACTACAAACAAAGGTGGCTTGAAAAGTTAAGGGAATTTTAGATCCAACTAAGGAACCTATGCAGGTAGCGTGCTCCACCGGAAAACTCAAGGTCTAACCGGAAATCCCAAGAACTCACCGGGAAACTCAAGATCTAACCGGAAAGTTCAAAATTAAAAATATCAAAAACGAAGGATATGGAGAGGGAAGATACCTGAAGGTGAGGTTGGTGAACAATGTGGAGAGTATCGCGCAGGAAAGGTGGTATCCCTCAGCGGAACAATCGCTGGAGCAGAGGCTAGCTTCGGAGAGAAAATCGCAGAAAACAGGAGAGTAATCGCTTGAACAGGAGAGAAATGAGGAAGAAGAAGAAAAAGGAGGGTTTTAGCCTTTAAATATTTGGGCACGATTCCCAAGGCTCATCATTGCCTTGGGAAGCCAAAGGGGACAATTGACAGCATATGCCAACCAAGTGGGCACGCCTTAGCAATGGACAAGTGTCATGCGGGTATTGACTTTGGGGTAAATAGACCTCGGAGGCAAGAACCCCTTAGCCACCACTCTTCGCAAATGACTAAGGGCTGGGGGGTGATTGATATGCCCAAGTATGACCTCGGCCTAGTGGAACATACACCGGCCGAGATGAGAGCTGAGACGTTAGCCGACCTGCCGGTGCAGGGGGGCCCATGATATCTTCCCTCGGCCAAGGTAACCTCGGCCCAGGCCGACACTAAGACATGCACTCCCCCCCCGGAACACTTCTCATATCACAGATAACATCAACTCCAGGTGCCAAGGAATAGCGACCCCGGTCAACAATAGGCCAAGATAACAAGAAGCTAAACACGCCTTCAGCATGAACCCTACCTCGTAGGAGGCTGAGGTTACCAGTGCGTACTTATCATCAGCACGATAAATGGCTCGGCCCAGGCCGATGTATGTGTTTACCTCGGCTGACGTGAAGCCGAGACAGCGCATGACACACCGCGAAGGGGTCGGATGACCTACCCTTATAGCTCGGCCTCTCCTAGGCCGAGGCCATTCACCGGCACGACTGTCAAAGTATCCGCAAGCATTTGGATAAGGACACCTGGGCCAAGATCAGTTACAACAAGATTATTCCCCACATGTGGGGGGGAATATTTCATCATCATCACTTACATGTGGACCTGACAGCTGGCACACCCTCATTGGTGAGGAAACTACACACATGCACATTACATGCATAGGGGGTACATTACACCCCCTAGGCATTATATAAAGGGATCATCCCCTACCAAGCCAGGGGGACAGTGATTAAAACCCTAGCTAAAACTCTGTCTAAATATACAGTAGAGAGAGAGAGAGAGAGCTGGATTGAATTGTATCCATGGCCATTAGTGCCTTCATTCAGTGATATTACTCACACACTCACAGTGGACGTAGGCCAGATTGGCTGAACCACTCATATTCCGGTGTTGACTCCTCATATCCTCACCTCCTTCTCTTATCTCTTTATATACCTGTGCTGCCATTGTTATTCGCGTATTGAGCTTGGAAACACCTTACCTGGTGGTGCTGATTCTTAGCATCATCATGATGCATAACACAATTGTAAATATACTTGTTGAATAGATAATTGGGATGCATTACAAAAGGCTTTATGGGCTCGTTTAGGTGTTTTAGACATTTAGGAATAGTCTCGAGGTATAGGTATGTGAGTTGGGAGGTTATTGGGCTAGTTTAATTATGGGTTCGAGCCCATTTGGGAGTCTAATAATGGGGAATTAGTATTAACTGGGGAATTGGGGTTAACATAAGTTTAAGAACAAGATTAATAACTCCCTACATTTAATCAAAACCTAAACCTATAAGCCACACCTCAAGAAAGAAAGGAACAAAGGCCAAAGAGGAGGGGAGGCAAGGGATTGAAGAGGAAATCATTAAATCACTTTATCCATGCAAGAATTTTATTGCTTAACTTAAATGTCCAATGTATTTCTTGATTCATCGCAGTAAACCCCATATAATTTCTAGCTTTAGTATGAAATTGGTCATTAAATGTAGGATTTAATCTCATGCATGTAGATTAGACTAATATGAAATTAGGTGGCTTAAACCTAGAAATTTAGGATGATTATAATCTTGGATTCGATGATAGAACTCATGCCTTCGGACTTCTGAATAACTTAGGAAAACTTGATATAAATGTAGAGGATTAAAACTCATGTATTTGGATCTATAAATTATGAGAATTAGGATCTTTCTATATGATCAGAATTTAATGGAATTAAGAGGAGAAAATATGATTTCTATAGATATGTCAATTGATATAAATTATGGGATTTGGAGAATTAAATTTGATGTTAATCTATGTAATGAACCATTCTAAGATGAAGGACTATGTCATAGGGACATGTTCTTATGTTATTGAAATTGAATCAACCATTGGAATGAACTTTGGGATGGAATTAAGGATATTTATACCAAAGAAATGTAGCAGATGTGGGCTTCTGCCCAGATCCGAATCGATTCGGCCTCATAGGCAAATCAATTCGATTGGGCTAATCGATACGTCCTAAGAGGCGAATTGATTTGGTCCCTGGGGCAGGATGAACTGGGACCGGGGATGGGTCCGTGGTATTTTTAGAAAATCATACAAGTTGGTGGGACAATGTTTGGATAGACGATGACTTTATTAAAATTACTTGTGGCACAAATATTAAATGGGAAACTACAATTAACAAGATGGTTAAATAGTCTTATAAAGAGGAAGGAATTAATAATTAACTAGATAGTCAATTATTAATGCTTGAATATTTATGGGTAATCATTTGGGATATCTTGGGTAATTATGGAGTAATTACCTATACATATTATACGAGAATAATATGTACTTATATTTATTGTGTGGACATACCTATATTCATGGACGATCCTACACTTCTCTGAAACCCAAATGTGAACCTGGAATCACGGTCAATAATCTATGGTGTTGGAACACGAGGCCCCCAATTTTTAGATCTTATAATCTGAGAAGAGTGCGACTGTTTGATAATTGATTTAAATTAAATTCACAAGTTTCCAAGTAACCCTTATTTAATTAGAGTCCTTAAACATGCATCTAAGGTGCGTGTGTCAACCCATAAATAAATAAAGCATGTGACACAAAAATATGTTGAGACACAGATTTTAGGAAAAAACCCCTTTCGGGTAAAACCTTTATTTCACTATGAATATAAAAGTCGCGACTTACAATTACATAGATAAATCTGCAATGGATTAACACGCAGCTAACCCATAAAGACACGCAGTATTGAACTCAGCAAGAGAATACACGCAGCACCCTCCAAGGACTCGCAGCCCAAACAACAAAGGAAGAACCGCAGCTCTCCTCAATGACACGCAACCATAACACTTTGTAGAGACTCCCTCAGCAATGACACGCAGCCCTTGGTTGCAAAGATCTCTCCACAAAAGTTGAACAATAGCAAAGCTTGTGTTCTAGGGTTCCAAAAGATTCACAAAAGTAATTGGGATTTTTGTGTGTGAATCAAAAAGATGTTTGGCACATCAAAAATTGAAGTCTTGTTATGTTTTAACTCTTAGAAATGTTTTCTCAAAGACTTGAAAAAACGCACCAACGAAGTAGGAATATATATAGGAAATATGAGATGGTGGTTAAAAAACTCACAGAACTGTTCGAACTTATCCCAGGCGGATCGATCCGGCTTGGAGGCGGATCGGTCCGACCTCGGATCGGTTCTTTTAAAATTTGGCTTCTTCGGTTCGCAATCGATTCGTGGTCTACTAGACAAAGCAAGGCGGATCGGTCCGGATAGATGGTGGATCGGTCCGGTAGGGAGGCGGACCGGTCCGGCTTCCCAGAAAAATAAAAACTTTTTTTATAAAAAATCATTTTATAAAAAATTCCCAATACTAAATATGAACTTTAAGGAACGTAAAAACAAAATTTTACCAAGTTCATTCTCGCAGAGGCTATGATGTTGAAGATGCTTTGATATTCGGATCCGTTGATGTAGATGCGATCTTGAATTTCTTCAAAGGTGTAACGGCGTATGACATACAAATTGATAATGGACAAAAATGTCCTTACATAATCAAAAAGTAATTTCCTTATAAAGATGCGGAAGCGGAGATGGTTCAATTAAACAATTACAAATTTTAATTTCTTTTCAAATTAAAATTAATCAAGTTCAAAGTGAAATTATATTAATTAACAAAAACATATTTCACTTAAACCAATTTACTCAACTCAAGTCCTAGAAATTTGCCTAAAATATATTTTCAATATTACCAAATTAGGCCAAACCAATTTTGTTAAATTAAGTGATTACTTGAATTAAATTAACATAAACATTACCCAAATTTAAATTATCACCAATTAAGTAAGATTAGTGATTTAAACCAATTTATCTTTTTACCTAAGCATGCGTTCTAGGTGATGTTGCAAAAGATAAAATAAACAAATAACCACAACGCCGCGATGTACGAGGAAAAACCCACAACAAAAAAAAATTGTGGACGTCTCTAGCCTTAAGTCCACTAAGTATGGTTTTACAATTACAAGACAGATGACCTACTTTCTCGACTCGACCCTTTTCAAGCTTTGACGCGTCTTTTTGTAAACACCTCCGCCTAGTCGATAACTCCGGAGCTCCACTGAAATCTTGGACTTCACCAATGAGACATTAGGTACACCGTCAACCACACATGGTACCTGATAAGAACCCAAAAGTGTCTATTTTATATCCCGAATAGATGCATTTTAGTCGCTCGTTTTAATTAAAATTGGCCTTATGTTCATATTTTATCATTTTGCAGGTCAATACGCAGTTGCGGTACAAATAATGCTAAATCAGTGCAATTGCGACGCAGAAGCGGTTGAAAGCTTGCATCGAAGAAATTAAAGGAGACCGCGAAGTCTGGAGTCCATTCTGAGCCTGCCCCGATGTGATCAGATGTCCCGAGCCTGTCCCGTAACCCTAACCTGAACTTACCCCAAGCCTGTGTGTGTTTTGTTTGTTTCATTTTATTATTTTTTTAGATTTTTAGTTTGAGTCATTTTTATTTTAGGATTATTTTTTATTTATTTAGTATTTTTTAGATTTTATTTTCTATTTTTTTGATTTTATTTTTTAATATAATTTTAATTTATTTTCATTTTATTTAGTTTTTAGTTTTATTTTATTTTATCTTATTAGGATTAGAATTTTTAGGATTTTCTTTATTATTAGATTTTGCATTTTCTTTTTAGGATTTTAATTTTAAATTTTATTAGATTTTATTTTTATTTTTATTTTTTATTTTTTATTTTATTTCTCTTTTTAGTTTCATTTTTAATTGAGTCTTTATTTTTATTAGAAGTAGGATTTTTATTTTATGATTTTTATTTTTTTTAGAGTTTTATTTTTATTAGTTAATATTATTATTTTTAAGGGTCCAAATTAAACACACAAACACACTCCACCTATCCTACACCTTTCAACCCAAAACCTGTCGGCCCAGTCCTGCTCAACCCGAGACCCGATCGCTACCCAACCTACCATCCCCATATTCCATGAAAATCGGCAATACCCACCTGCCATCTCATCTTATCCCAAGCCATCTTTAACCCATTTTTTAAATCCCTACAAAATCTCACCAAACAAACACCAACATCGTGGATCTTAAAAAGAAGGAAAAGGAACTTATAAAAAAAAGCACTCTCAGAACAACAAATAGGAACGTAGAGAGAGAAAAACCAACTGTGTATAATATGTACATAGTAGGGTCATAAAAAAATTCCAAAAAAATTATTTTAGTTTAGAATAAATTTTAGGTTTTTTTTTTATTCTTTTTGGTGTAATCAAGTACTGGATTTGTGAGAAGATTGAGACGCGTGTTCATGAACAATTAACACAAGAAAAAAATTGTGTATCGTATTCTTTCCCTCTTGTTTCAATTTTGATTAATGCTATTGTGATAGTTGTTTATTCTAACATGAGAATGTTTGGTTAAACACCCCGTTCAAGGGGTGGGGTGCACTACAAATGATGTAACTTTAATTAGTTGATTCATTAATTTTATATTTCTAGGTAAATTAATCTTTAACTGTCGCCAATTAATTTATGTGATGAGAGTTAGTAAATTAATTGAACGAATTGATGTTTGAATTTAGGAATCGAACTAGAGATTGGTTTTTCCGATATTTGAATATTAATTCGGTGTTGAAATTTAAAGATTGGTATTGTTTTTGTTAAATTGATCCTAGCGGGTAATTTTCTGAAAATAGTGTAGTCCTAATTTTTCATTGTGTGACATTTTTAAATTAATTTTCTGAAAAAGATTTTATTAAATTTATAATTATAACGAGAGTTAGATTATCGATTTAATATTATCTCGAAATATTTCAAATTAATAAATTGAGAAATTAAAATAATTGAAAATGCAGTGTAATCCCATCTCTTGACCTTCTCACATATTTCACACTCGGTTGCACATTTTTTCATTCTTTAGTCATTTATTAATTTTTAGCATTTATTAGTTAATTTTTCCCTTGAAATTGTTTTTAAAAATAAAAAAAATAAAAAAATATTTTAATAAAAAAAATTGGAATTGCACGTTTTCACATTTATTGTTTCACCTTGAAAGTAGGATTGATACCCGTACTTACCGCAATACGAGTTATTTTTAGACAAGTTTTGTAGGTACTCAAGGGAATTTTGAGAGTGGCTTTTGCATTACAAGGACAGATACATACGCAAAAAGCTTCTTACCAGTACCTTTGACCATGTGAGAATGCCGCAGTAAAAAAACTCTTCTTCTTTGAGGGATTTAGAAGTAAACCCAAACAATATCTTCAATGCGGTAGAGAAAACTCGGTGCCAAACACTCCAAGCAAGATGTGTATATATTGAAACTTGGAATAAACAAATTATGGGTGTGAAAACCTTAATTTTGTTCTAAGGATTAAAACATTTTAGCAAAAATTCAAGGGGACTTTTTCTTTGGAAGAATTAACTCTCAAAACACTCTTAGTGAAGAAAAGGTTATGAAAAAGTCTTAACAAAAATGTTGTTCCCGCACTAGTTAAATCTGTCAATAAGTTAGTGGGGAAAAGTATTGGGAAAAGTGAAAAAACTGCTCAAAACATCCAAATAAACTGTTCCCGCCAAATCTCGTTCGAACGAGATTTCGTTCGAACGAAGTCTCGTTCGAACGACACTTCTAACGAAGTTCCAGCGGCAAGTCGTTGGCAAACCTAATTCGAACGACATTCTCGTACGAACAAAAACTCGTTCGAACGATAATATCGAACGAACTTCCAAAAAGTATAAAAATTTGATTTTAGCCCAGAAACTTTCTGAAATTAAACAACAGTTTAAAAATAAAGTACCCCCATATAACTATTGTTCCAAGCTCCTATATATTTAACATGCATTCATACCTTAGGAGCAATGGAACCATGTTGATGATATAGAAACGAGGCACAATACACACGGCATTTGATGAAGCTTTAATATCTTGGCCACTACATCTTCAACAAACACGTCATAGGCTTGAATGGATACAACTTAAAACTATCCTATGACATAAACGTTTTTGTCTAGAATTGAGCCAAAACTACAAAGGACTCAATTGGAAATTTGTGTCCTTACAAATCTCCCCTTTGGCTATTCCGGGATAAAAACCAACAAAAATCCAAAAGGGCCATCAAGCTCTACTAGACTTATAAAAATGTCCCACCCCCCAAAAAATACAAAGATTGACTCAAACAACCCAAGGATCAATATCTTTGCCGATGATGGAAGTTGCCATTTAGAAGAATTCCTGCACACTTAAACAAACTATCAAATGCATAGGGAATATCAAAATATTAAATGCAATTAAGTAATTACTCCCCCTAAATTAATTCTCCCCTTTATCAACTATGATCAACCTAAGAAGATAGCGACTCTCCCTAAGTTAAATCTCCCAAAGTAAGATGCGATTATAATAGGATTTAGAAACCATTTCTCCCCCTATCGTTATCCCCCTTTTTGTTCCGGAATAGACAAAGGCTAAAGAATCAAAAATTCACTTATCTCCCCTAATTAAAACATATACATCCCTTATACTAAACAAGGGATAAATAGAATGGGATAACAAGCTAAACATGCAATTGTGCATAAAGTGATGAGAACATTAAAGCACATGGGCAACAAAAAATTCAACTAATCCACATAAAGATATGAATATCAACTATGATGCGGTAACAAAAGATATCAATTGATTGTAGTAATCTAAGCATGTGATATTGAAAAAAAATTTGCAACAAGATAGATACCAAAAATAAATTAAAAGCATAAATGAACTAGCTAAACATGGCAAAGAAAAAAAATATCATATATATGTATACACAATAGATTCAAACTAAGCATAAGTACACACATATAGGTATAAACACCAAAATGACACAAAACTAAATAACACAAGTTTTTCACACGCTTATAGCATAAATGTGTCAAATGAAAACGGAAGTGAAGGGGTTTGAACAAGATACTAATGAATTAAAACCCTATCACTTAAACGTGTTCACGTAGTTCGCATTTGATTGCAAAACTTTATCAACTAGAATTTAGCCTTTATGTGACAGGATAAAGTGAACTAATGAACAAATAAACACAATGCATATAAGCCTAGCATGTTGATGATTCTACAAACCAATAAAGTCATGACATTGTAAGCGCAACTAGGATAAATGGACATTTCGCAAACCATTGATATATCATCCAAACTCCCTCAATAAGCATATATATTATTCTTTTGAATGAATAAATCAACTAAACAAAATAGGCCTTGGCAAATATTTTCTTTTAACGCCATTATTTTTCTTTTAGGCCATTGGACCACTTATTTATTTTAGGTCCATTCCAAACGGTGGCTTACTATTCGCAAAGGATAATAAATCCTTTCAGAGCCCTTCCCCGTGCACATTAATACATATTATTTTTTATATCTCACAAATCTCACGTGCAACAGATTTTGACATGCACTAGTCCTCCTAGGTCACAAATATGTAGATGACAAGATTGGTAGGAGAACACCTCACAAAGCTCAAATATAACATGTGACGTTAAGGTTCAAAAAGCTCGTGCATGTGTGTAAAGGCATATAAAAGTGAATCCATTAAGCAAGTCAAACTTAAGCTACTCCATGTACGCATGGTAAAGAACATTTTAAGGATTAAAATTCTAACCAAAAGTTCTAGTCACATGGAAGCGAAATGAGGATTCAAACATAAACATATGCCACAAAATGTGTGTAAAATCAAAATACACACAATATAAAATCTTTTTGAGTTTTTCAAATTTTTAACCAAAAAATGAAATATTTACTCAAAAGACACACAAAAATCATTTGTATTTTTCATTAAGCATGAATTACTAAAAGGGTAAAACAAAAATGATAAACAAAAATCTTTTTGTATTTTTCATTTAATTCAAATTAAAATGAAAGAATAAAATACAAAAGATAAACAAGTCATGATTTCTAGCATGAGATATGAAATAAAGCAATGACTAGAAAGTGACTAAACATGCATACACCTAGAAATGATATAAAATATGAAGCACAAGAAGCTAGAGTATGCAAACAAAACTAACAGATTCAACCTTTAAATTTAGCAAGGGAGGTTTCATGTGAAAGCAAATGAGAATCAACAAATTTAATATCTAGCGCATCTAAAAATGATTTCCGAACCCATATAGATGTGTATTTTAAATGATGGGATTTGGGAACTAATGAAATGCTAGATATAGACTTCCTAGGGATTCTTTTAAGATAAAAACAAAATGACCTAAGGTAACCTTTCCTACCACAATACAAGCATGTGTAAACAAGAGGAATGTTAGCTAAGGTGTGACCTTTTCTAAAGACCTTGGATAAAGTTAACCCTTTAAAACAAACAATGGTCTTAGCTTTAACAACGGAAGTATTTGAACAAGCTGAGCTAGAACCATTACAACTACTACTCGAGTCAAGTAAATCATTTTTTATTCTTAAAATTTCGAACTCAAGTAATAAATTAGACTCCTCAAATTTACAGGACTCCTTCTTTAAATTTTCAATCACACCTAGAAGGTTGTCACGCTCCCCTTAATGTGAGCAAACTTTTCCCTAAGAGTCTTTTCTCGACTATTACTCTCTTTCTTGGACATTTATAACATATTAAAATTGTAATTTATGTCCATGAGCTTTTCACGAAAAATAACTTTTTGAGATAGCAAGGTTTGCAAAAGTTCAATTCTAGATTTAAAACAAGAATTTTCATTTTCAAGAAATTTAATTCTTTTTGCCAATCTCACATTTAATTCTCTTAGTTTTTCATTACACTTATGAAGCCCATTAAATTCCTCTTGAATAGTATCAAGTTCATTATCTTTAGATAAGGAAAAATTATCATTAAGACGTCCCATCGAGAGATTAAAAATGAGAGCGAGTCAAATGAACCACTTAAAAGTACAAGGAGCACAAAAATTATAAAACCCGAAAAATGGATCTTTGACGCGATAAATTAGCGCTTCGGCACTGATACCACTTGTTGGAACACGAGGCCCCCAATTTTAGATCTTATAATCAAAAAGTAATTTCTTTATAAAGATGCGGAAGTGGAGATGGTTCAATTAAACAATTACAAATTTTAATTTCTTTTCAAATTAAAATTAATCAAGTTCAAAGTGAAATTAAATTAATTCACAAAAACATATTTCACTTAAACCAATTTACTCAACTCAAGTCCTAGAAATTTGTCTAAAACATATTTTCAATATTACCAAATTAGGCCAAACCAATTTTATCAAATTAAGTGATGACTTGAATTAAATTAACATAAACATTACCCAAATTTAAATTAGCACCAATTAAGTAAGAGTAGTGATTTAAGCCAATTTTATCTTTTTACCTAAGCATGCGTTCTAGGTGATGTTGCAAAAGATAAAATAAACAAATAACCATTACGTCGCGATGTATGAGGAAAAAATCACAACGAGAAAAAATCTCGGACGTCCCTAGCCTTAAGTCCACTAAGTATGGTTTTACAATTACAAGACAGATGACTTACTTCCTCGACTCGACCCCTTTCAAGCCTTGATGCGTATTTTTATAAACACCTCTGCCTAGTCGACAACCCCGGAGCTCCACCGGAATCTTGGACTTCACTAATGAGACATTAGGTACACCGTCAACCACACATGGTACCTTTCACCATGTGAGAATGCCGCAGCAAAACAAACTCTTCTTCTTTGAGGGATTTAGAAGTAAACCCAAACAATCTCTTCAATGCGGTAGAGAAAACCCGGTGCCAAACACTCCAAGCAAGATGTTTATATATTGAAACTTGGAATAAACAAATTATGGGTGTGAAAACCTTGATTTTGTTCTAAGGATTAAAACATTTTAACAAAAATTCAAGGGGACTTTTTCTTTGGAAGAATTAATTCTCAAAACACTCATAGTGAAGAAAAAGTTATGAAAAAGTATTAACAAAAATGTTGTTCCCGCACTAGTTAAATCTGTCAAAAAGTTAGTGAGAGATTTGTAAGGACATATTTTCATAGGTCCGTTATCAATTTATTATGTCATATACTACTACACCGTCGAAAAGTATTCAAGAGACATCTACATCAAAGACGGATTCGAATTACTCAAGTTCTTCATCATTCAAGGCTCCGCGAAGTTTACTTTGGTAAGTTTATGTTTTAAATACCTTTACTTTTCACTTAGAGCTCTTGGGAGATTTTTAGAAAATATTTTCTAAGTGTTGGAGCGGACTTTTTCGTCAAATATTGAGAATGAGTATTTTTTCTAAGTTTTGAAGCGGACCTCGATATTGACGCCCAGGTCATTCGCGCGAGATCAGCATCTCGTTCGAACTAGATTTGAAGTCGCGCGATGTCGTTTGAACGATATGCGTCCTTCGTTCGAGCGACATATGATTCTCGTTCGAACGAGCTCGAATTTCGAGGCGATGCGTTTTTATATAAATACTCATTAAATGGTAATGTTTTCATTAAGAAGTCACAGCGTTTTGACGAACATAAATACTGCAAAAGCAGAATCCTTTTTGGCTTCTTCCTTTAGGGTTTTAATCCCTTTTTGTTTTCAATTCACAAAACTCCCATATGCTTTAGTGAATTGTTTTGGTGTTCAAGAACACAACTTTTTCCCTTGTTTATTCTTTGTGGGGAGAGCTCTACAACCGACAGCTACTTGCTATTATGGAGGGAGTCCTTGTGAAGATTTCAGACTGCGTGTCTAGGATTGCGGTCCTTATCGTATAGCTGCGCGTGAACCACTGCAGATTTCTAGCCGTTGCCTTGAAGGTTTGACGAAGACACCGTGCGTTACTCTTGTGGGCGATGCAAGTTGGTACGTAAGTCAATGGTCTTGTAAACCTTTCAAAGTTCTAGAAATAAAAGGCTTTGCCCTGCGGGGATTTTTCCTTAAGCTTGTGTCTTATGCTTTATTTATTTTATGGTTTGACACACGCACACACGCAGTCGAATGATTTGGGGCTGATTTATTTTGGTTTAAAAATTGACACTAATTAAATAAGTGTGCCAACGTAAAAAGTTGCGAATTTAATCAATTATCACACAGTCGCACGCTTTCTCAAATTGGTATCAGAGCGGGTTACGCTAATTTATCGCGTGATCCTATTTTTTCAAGGATTTATTTTTGATACAATTTGACTTTTCACGTCATCAAATTGGTATCAGAGCAGGTTATGCTAATTTATCGCGTATTCCTATTTTCCACAAAATCATGTGATATTGATTTTTTTTTTTAAATCAGTTTTGTGAAAAATCGCAATTTTTTCAATGGTACGCCCGTTTAATGAGGAGCCTATTTTTGAAAAAGTTCACGACCGTGTTGAAAAATTAAAAAGTTTGAATTTGAAACTTTGCAAAAGAATTAAAGTTTTGGAAAAAGAAAATTCTCTCTTTAAAAGTAAGAATAAATATTTGCAAGCGTTTCAAACTCAAAGTGATATTTGTCGTGAGCACTTTGGTAATTTGTGTATTGATTTTGATTCTTTGAAAATTGCCAAAAAGAAGAGTGATGAGAAAGTCCTAGTTTTAGAGAATGAATTGAAGGACTTAAAACATTCTAGGGTTCCCGTTTATGCCGTTGAGGATAAAAAATTAATCGATGATTTTCGGCACGTGAAAAGACTCTTAGGGATAAGTTTGTTTTAATTGAGGGGGAGCGTGATAAACTGTTAAGTTTAATTGAATTTTTAAAAAAGAAATTCCTGTCTTTGGAAGAGTCTAATTCTTTGATTGAGTCAAAAATTTTGAAGTTAAAAAATGATTTGACTGACTCAAGTAGGTTTGATAGTGATGGTAATGGCTCATCTTGTTCTCATGCTTCTAGTGCTAAAGCCAAAACCATTATTTGTTTTAGAGGGTTAACCGTTCCAAAGGATGTTAGAAAAGATCACACTTTAGGTGTCGTTCCACCCGTTTACACATGTTCATATTGTGGTAGGAAAGGTCACATTAGGAGATTTTGTTTTGATCTTGGAAGAGATCCTAGGAATTCGAAGTCTAGGGTTTTGTTGGTTCCCAAAACCCCATGTCGACGTGTTACATCCGTTTGGGTTAGGAAATCACTTTTGGATACACTAGATTTTAGAATAATTGATTCTCATTTGCTTGCACATGATTCTTCTCTTTCCATATCATATAGATGATTGTGTTCGCATGTTTGTCATACACTAGTTGTGGTTTCATGATATATATTTGCTATTGTAATGACATGTACTTTTTGTATAGATTTTTGTTTTTTGAAAAATACAAAAAGATTTTATTTTGATAAAATTTTTAGAAAAATCCAAAAAGATTTTTGTATTTTGTTTGCACCGTTTATGGATGGAGACTTAGGATGACCGAGTCACAACATCATACCATTTTTTTTCATGTGACTATTTGATAGTGTTTTGAGACAATAGATCAATTCATCCATGTGCTTTACATTGTTTGGAATCATTGAGATGTAATTTAGTGTTACTTCCTACATGTTTAACTCATGGTTTCCTTTATTGCACACATACATGGATTTGTTTGATTATTGTGCTTGTCTTATCACATGTTAGTTGGATGTTTTCACTTCAATCATGTCCTTTAAAACGAACCAAGCGCGATAAATTTTGATAAGGAAATTGTGCATATAAAAACCGTTTTGTGAGTTTGTGTGTTTTGTTTGAAAACGGGGAAGGGCTGCGAAAGGTTCATTTTGACTTTCCGAATACTAAGCCACCGTTAAATTGGACCTAAAAATGGAGGAATTTTATTATCCGAGGTCCAAAGAGGTCTAAAAGAGCCCGAAAAAATTTAAAGGCAATAAAAAGAAATTCATGCCAATTATGGGCCATTTAGGTTTTTGCACCAATTCTCCAAAGTTTGAGAATTTAGATCATCTCTAAAAGAAAATATTTATGAGGGAGTTTGGTTGGAGAATTAAAACGGGTTTGCACGTCCTTGAAATTCTTGAAAATGCGCTAAAATAGTTTTGGACGTTATTGGTGTGGAAATCATTTGACTTTGATTTGTTGATTTGCATAAGACGATGTCATCTCAATTCAACAAATTTTTACACCTAAGGATTCTTTTGATGTTCATTCTTTAGGGGTACATATATTCATCGTGCACATATGATTGATTGATTTGATTTACATATCGAATATGTTCACACCCATTCATTCCATTTCCATGACTTGGTTGTTTGAGTCTAAATCCATGGTGTGATTTTTTGTATCATATTTTTCATAGTGGTATCTTATTTTTGTATGAAAAATTTGAAAAATCAAAAATAGTTTATGAAATTTTTGGGGACACACCTTTGCATGCGCGTAGCCTGATCTTTGTTTTCTATGAATTTTCATCGTGACACTCCATGTTTTGATTTTTTCTTCTTATTTGTCTATTTTGGGACATCATAAAAAGGGGGAGAAAGAATTATCATGTTATGGTGGTGTTTTTGTATTATGGGGGAGATTTGATTTATTAATGCTTTATTTATATATCATTTCAAACTCGATGCGTCACGAAGGTTTTTTTTTTTATCTCATGTGTGTAGGTACAAAGATTGAAGATCATAATGTTGCACACCCTGATGAGAAAAGCTTTGAGATTTGACGAAGATGATCGAAGAATAGTTTTGAAGTCTTGCAAATTTATTCATGGGAGGGTAGATTTGTATAGGCATTTTGGTTTTTGATAATTCAGATTTTTTATGTATGTACCGGCATAGACATAGGGGGAGATTTATAAGGACATATTTTCATAGGTCCGTTATCAATTTATTATGTCATATACTACTACACCGTCGAAAAGCATTCAAGAGACATCTACATCAAAGACGGATTCGAATTACTCAAGTTCTTCATCATTCAAGGCTCCGCGAAGTTTACTTTGGTAAGGTTATGTTTTAAATACCTTTACTTTTCACTTAGAGCTCTTGGGAGATTTTTACAAAATATTTTCTAAGTGTTGGAGCGGACTTTTTCGTCAAATATTGAGAATGAGTATTTTTTCTAAGTTTTGAAGCAGACCTCGATTTTGACGCCCAGGTCGTTCGCGCGCGATCAGCATCTCGTTCGAATGAGATTTGAAGTCGCGTGATGTTGTTTGAACGATATGCATCCTTCGTTCGAGCGACATATGCATCTCGTTCAAACAAGCTCGGATTTTGAGGCGGCACATTTTTATATAAATACTCATTAAATGGTAATGTTTTCATTAAGAAGTCACAGCATTTTGACGAACAGAAATACTGCGAAAGCAGAATCCTTTTTGGCTTCTTCGTTTAGGGTTTTAATTCCTTTTTGTTTTCAATTCATAAAACTCCCATATTCTTTAGTGAATTGTTTTGGTGTTCAAGAACATAACTTTTGCCCTTGTTTATTCTTTGTGGGGAGAGCTCTACAACCGACAACTGCGTGCTATTATGGAGGGAGTCCTTGTGAAGATTTCAGACTGCATGTTTAGGATTGCGGTCCTTGTGGTATAGCTGCGCGTGAACCACTGCAGATTTCTAGCCGTTGCTTTGAAGGTTTGACGAAGACACCGTGCATTACTCTTGTGGGTAATGCAAGTTGGTACGTAAGTCAATGGTCTTGTAAACCTTTCAAAGTTCTAGAAATAAAAGGCTTTGCCCTGCGGGGATTTTTCCTTAAGCTTATGTCGCATGCTTTATTTATTTTATGGTTTGACACACGCAGTCGAATGATTTGGGGCTGATTTATTTTGGTTTAAAAATTGACACTAATTAAATAAGTGTACCAACGTAAAAAGTTGCGAATTTAATCAATTATCACACAGTCGCACGCTTTCTCAAGGGGCAATGGAACCATGTTGATGACGTAGAAACGAGGCACAATACACACGACATTTGATGAAGCTTTAATTTCTTGGGCGCTACGTCTTCAACAAACACGTCATAGACTTGAATGGATACAATTTAAAACTATCCTATGACAAACGTTTTTGTCCAGAATTGAACAAAAACTAAAAAGGAATCAATTGGAAATTTGTGTCCTTACACATGGAGTCTGATAATCTCCATATGAACATTTTGACAAAGGAATTGGTGTTAGCCGCGATTTTTGCGGAAAGAAAATGTGCTTTATTAATCGATAAACCATTTTCCAAACAGATGGGTAAGCGCTTACCATTGTAAGCATTGTGGTAGAGATTAGAGTAAGTCATCTACTTTTGGGTTTCCCTTGGCAATATAACCATTCAAGAATTCAGTTAGTAAAGGTGCTACTTTATTCCCATATACACATGAGGTGAGTAAGCTCCATGGAAATCAAGCCCAGCGTGACTAGATCTATTTAGGCTAAAATATGCTCCCGCATTATTCTCCCCTCCTAAATAAGTTGCCACTCTTGGGGCTCAAACCCATGACCTTGTTCTGTTAACAAATGACGTAAATCACACCGTCAATGCAAATATAGAAAACTACTCACTTACATAATGAAATCCTCAATTTGAAATTACCCAAGAATGGTTTCATTAATGAGAGTACATTGGTATTATAGGGGAGAAGTGAAGATTCTATAATGTGTCTCCTAAGCTCTTATTGGTTGAAAGAGTCTTGGCCTATGTGATGTCACATGGGTCTTTAACTACCTTCAACTACATCGCATGCTAAAACATAGCCTTCTAAAATTTTCCCTCTCAACCCTGGCTACTCTTATACAAGTAATGTAAAAATGGAAGAGGCTATTAAAAAAGAATGCTAAAAATGATTAAAAAAATGTAAAGAAATTATTTAAAATGCCTAGAAATTGATACACTTGTCTCTACTGATCCCGACTCCAGTGGTATTCCACTTTGAGTTTGAGGATGAACTTATTTCAAGAAGGAGATAATGATGGAAATCATGTTATTTTCTTGGCATTTTAAGTCATTTTTTTACATTTTGTTGGCAATTTTCAACATTTTTGCTTATAGCCTATTCTATTCTTCCATTAGGCGTATAATTGTAGCAAAGGTTGAGAGGGAAGCTTATAGAAGGTTATGTTTTAGCATGTGATGTAATTGAAGGTAGTTAAAGACCCATGTGACATCACATGGGTCAAGACTCTTTCAACTAGTAGGATCTTAGGAGACTCCTTATAGAATTTTCACTTCTTCCCTATAAGTAACCATGTACTCTCATTCATGAAATCATTCTTGGCTTCTTTCCAATTTAGGATCTCTCTCTAATTGAGTAGTTTTCAATATCGCTATTGGCGGTGTAATTTACGTCAAATACATATCTTTCTAACTCCATGGTAGATCTACTATGAAGTCCCTAGATATGTTTTCCCACTTCCATTATGGGATAAGCAATGGTTGTAACAACCCCGTGGGATGTTGATGCTCGACCCTAACTTGTTGACGAACCACACATTTGGTAACATATTACGCAACCTCCTTCATCGTGGGCCATCATAATTTTCCCTTCAAAGTTTTGGTACATATGTGATTCCGAGGTGAATTGCAAACTTTGAGTTACATCGTTCCACTACTGTGACTTTTATCTCCTTATCTCACTCACACACAACCTTTATTCAAGTCTTAAGGCACTATCATCATCAACCTCAAAGGCAGTCTTCTCATTATTTCTTATTAGCCTGTGAATTTTCTACAGTCCGGGGTCTGTGCCCTGAGCAATTATTATCCTCTCAATTAATGTTGGCTTTGCCCTATCTGTGTTAATTTATATGTGGTCTTTTCTTATCAAATGTCATCCATATGGAAACCACTTATATTCCCATATTATCCTAGTCCCTTAAAATATGCTTTTGTGCAGTTATCCTTAAATCATTAATTAAACTCTTTTAATTATGGATTTAGCCACATTTTTATCTTTTTTGGGGTGCTATTTGATAGAAAAATCGTAGTCCTTAGTCAACTCTAGTCATCTCCTCTGTCTCTTATTCAATTACCTTTAGGTGAACAGCTAGGTTAGATCTTTATTATCAGTAAAAATCTCAAAAGTTTTTCCATTAAGTAGTCTTCAAAGTTTTGAGGAAAATAAAAGTCTAACTGTGGGTAGGGTATTCAATGTACATATGTGGACCTTACGTCAATCTTACCTTTGTTTCACGATTGACTGGCAAGAATTACAACTAGTTATCCAACTAACTGTTCATATTTTAGCTTGTTGGCTTGCTCTTTCTTCATTCTTATTTAGACACTACCTGAATTTACTTACTTGATAGTTTATGTGAGTAAAGGGGGTTGTCCGATTCTGGTCCTCAATGATCTGATCTCGATAGCTAATCCATTTTCGTATCAGAGATGCATATAGTGCTTCTTAGAAGAATAATAAATTACCTTATCATTTTGCATACGTGTAACTGCGATATGAAGCATCACTATATATGCTACGTATCCTCTTCAGAGGCAAGATTAAAATAATCTCCACCGATTTTTTCTTCGAAGTCTAAAAACTATCTTCATACTCCGTGATACATTAAAATGGAATCCTTGTCAGTTTATTTTAGGGCACGACTATTTTTGAAAATCCTTCCACGAACTTCCTATTATGGCAAACAAGGCCGAAGAATCTTATGATCTCAGTTATAATACTTGATCTTTCCAACCCACAATTATCGTAACCTTTCTAAGATCACGGCCAGACCATCCTTACTGCATGGCTGAGGAAAGACGAATCTTCTAACCAAAACTCACACTTGAGAAATTTGACATATAATTTCTCCTTCCTTAAGACTTCAAACACGTCATGGCCCGTGACTTATGATCCTCAACTGTCTTTATACAAGTTTGTCATCTATAAACACAATCAAAAACCTGGAATTGCATAGGCACTGTTCATTAAATCCACAAAAGTAGCAGGGGCATTGGTCCATCGAAAAATTATAACCATAAACTCATAAAGACCATATTTAGTCCTAAAAGTTATTTTACATCCTCATACTTTATTTTTAATTCGAGACAACCGATCGTAGATCAATCTTGAAAATATCGAGCAACCTTAGTTGTTCAAAAAGATCATCAATTATAGGCAAACGATACTTGTTCTTCATGGTTACTTTGTTTAATTTTCTATAATTGATAAATTTTTTCATAGATTCTTCTTTATTCTTTATAAAAAAGTACTGGGGAACATAAAAGGAGATAGTGGGCTTAATGAAGATGTACCTAACATATCTTTTAATTGGGCATTTAGCTACATGAGTGCCATCCTATATGGTTCCTTGAAATGGGCGCGGGCTCAGGCGTGAGGGTAGTGACCTAATTTCTTTGTCAATAGGCAACCTTGGAAGATCTTCGGGAAAGAAGATCTACAAATTCCATGATGTGTGGAACGTCTCTTATAACGATCATGGTCTTGTTAAGATCCTTTATGCACACTATATAGGTGTGACATGCTCCCTTTAACATTTTCTTGGCTCTCAAGGGTTATATCGATAAGGGCTTTCTTCTTGGTTTACTTCCTTTAAATCTTACTTCGGATCTTCAAGCTTATAAAGAATGCTTTCCTTTCTAGATCCATCATTCCTAGCAAAGTGGATAGGCAACCAGTCCATGACCAAGATAAAATTGAATTTCTCACTTTCCATAAGAATTATTTTAACCTCAAGATAGTGATTTTCTTTTTCTATAATGCATCCCTTAAAATGGCTACATCCTTTATTATTACTCTGATTGGGATATCTATCATCAATGAAGGGTTCAAGGTTTGGGGACTCGTCTTTAACTTATGTGCAAAGGTGGTGGATACAACGAAATGTGTGACACCAAAATTAAAAAATATATAAACATATCTATCATGAATAGTATTAGTACCTGCAATAACATCGTCGGCCTTCTTAGCATCCTTGGCATTCATTAAGAAGACCTTAACCAGATTTTGTTACTGTCTGCATCCTTCTTTGGCACCTTGCATATCTTGGCCTTGTTGTTTGGCTAGTCATAATTGCATCAACTCTTTCCCAATGGATAACGTTAACATTAGCGTAATGCCCCTTGAATGTAGTGTCATAGCAAGTGAATGTTCACATGTGTTGTCTGTCTCAAACTGTTTGTTCTACGTGGTACCCTTAGTATTCTGTGAATTTTATGCTTGTTGTCATGGCCTTGGACTTCATTCCTTCTTTAAAGTCTTGTTCCATGATTTGGACTTTAACTAATTCAGAGGATGTCTTCAATTTTAAATCAATACCTTGACTGTGGAGTCCAGGTTTTAGACCCATTAAAAACTTCTTAGCCGTACTTTCCTCTATATCGTTCAAATGAGAAATGAAACATGAGAGCTATGCAAACTTGACTTCATATTTGGTCACAAACAACGATCCTAGTTAGCTCTTGAAATTCTACCTTTTATTTTCCTTGTTAGTGACATGAATTTTTTGTTAAAAAAGATCCCTTAAACCTTATCCACCCAATGGTCGCAGTCTCTCCTCCAAGTTGCGCTCTCCTAACCATCTTCCATCAGATATCAACCTATGTGCCAAACATGGACGTGGAAAATGCCACTTTTTGCTGAAAAGTGCATTTCAATACACCAAATCTTTTCAGTTACTTATTCCATCCCTTAAAGGGTTGTGGCCATAATTTTTTGAATTTCTCAATGGTGCAACCACCACCCCTTTCTTCATTCGTTCTTGCCGCCATTGCTCTCTAGGGACTTAAAAATCTAACTACCATCTGTGGCACTTATTCTCAATTAGCTCCTCCATTAGGGGCAGCGGGTGTTACGGCCTGACATTATTTATCGTGACTATTCTAATTCCACGACAATTCCCTCTTACCATAGCTTCCTAGAAATAATTACACACGCATAAGTTTAGTATCCTCGTTTGAAATTCTTTAGTACAAGGGACTTTTCTATAGTCTTCATAAATGAATTCTTTGATATCACTTGTAATGTCAGCAGCTTTTCCCTATTATGCAGAGGTGTTAATTCTCTTAACCGCACGCGGATATAGTTTAAATAATCTTAAATATGACACTCGACCTTTAAATAGACCTAGGCTTCATATTCATAATTATTTTCACATCTCGTTCATCACAAGTAATAAGTCATAATGTAGTGAGGTTAATCTAAAAAACAACCAGCCACGATCCTTAATACATCCATTCACTTGATTTGATATATTATAACAAAAAGCTTTACAATTAAAACGTCTTAACAAAGTGCTTTCGTGGAAAATCTACTCTAAATCCTCTCTTCTCCGTGACCTTTTAACCTGAGGAAATCAAGCAATGAAAGAAAATCTTAAATAGCCCGGGGAAGGTTAAATCAGATGTTCTCAACCCTACCTACCAATATCAGTAATCGCAGATATAGTAACAATGCTCCTAAATAAGATATAAAAGGGATCATATATGAGAAGATTTAAATTTAACAAAGGGATAAGATCCTTTTTCCCCAAGTATAGTACAAAAAATAATTCGATCAAGTGCTCAAATTAGCCCTGATAGTGAACTCTAGTCTCCTAAGGCTCAATTTCCCGTGGTCTACCAGTCTCCAGCTTCCCCCAAGGCTCTTTGGATAGACTCTACAACTCCGCTACCTTATTGTGAGTATCTCTTGAACAAGTCATGCCATAAAATGTAGCCTCCTGCCCACTTATAGGATGAGCGATCCATGGTTTGTTATTACCTCCATAACCTTAGTTGAGCTCTGCCAAGGTTGAAGCACGGTTCTAGTTTCCATAGGATTTGTGTTTGAGCTCTATATGTTCTGCATTGCATTCTTTAATGCATAAAGCCCAAGGTTTAGGATTCATTGTATTCTTTACGATCCACTACTAATATGAATTTTGTTTACTTTCATATGGAAAACGGTAGGAGAGGCAGACCAATACATTCCATCGGGCCATCTACAGAGGAGGGGGATTAGCAGGAGCCACCATCAGCCCCATTTATAGATGGACCGAAAGATATCGCCACTATCGTGGCTCAGGTATTGTCCACCATAATGGCAGTTATGTTAAGTCATTTTCCACCATCGCAGTCTCAACAGCAGCCCCCACCACCACCACAACAGGCAGTGCTACCAGTCCAAGCACCCGGATTAATTTAGGACAGAGCTAGGGAGGCCTTCACTAAGGGCCAACCACTGAAGTTTGTTGGTTGTTTGGATATTCTAGTGGTGAGTAGGTGGAAGAGATATATTTAATGACATTTATGGATGGTGGAGTGTACTTCAGTTCAGAGGAAGATGTTGGCCTCATTTTAACTTGTAAGAGCAGCACTTCAGTGGTGGGAATTCCTCACTTCGGAGGAAGAAAGGGATCAATTGACTATAGATGAATACTGGGAGAAGTTTGAGGGGAAGTACTTCCCTCAGGCGATGCAATCAGAAATGCAAAAGAAGTTCATGGACATAAACCAGGGGAGTCACAATTTGGCAAAATATGAGGAAGAGTGTAGTGCTCCTTCCTATTTTGCTAAGGAGGAGGTGCATACAAAGTAGAGGAAGATGGATAAGTTCATGTGAGGGATAACCTGGCACATTCAAAAGTCACTATTGGGGAATCCAACTTTCACTACATATAACCGGATGGTAAAATCCGCTTTGTTGCTTTGCCAAGATAATAAGACATTCCAAAAAAATAATGGGGAGAAGACTCTAATACATCCAACTAGCAGGGTAAGGTGAATGGTAGTGACAGTCGAGAGGCCTAGGAATTCTAGGGTCCTCAATCTTTAGAGAAGCATAAGAGATCTAGGGGTTCGATGATGGTAATAAATAGGGCCGACAGGGCCAGGACCAATAGCAGAGAGGCCACTAGGGCTAAGGGCAGCAAAATCAGGGCCAACAGGGGCTACAGTAATGTAGGCATCAGTTCCATGGCAAATTCTATGTTTGTTGTGAGAAGGGACATTTTTCCAGGAGGTACCCTCAGGGAAATCGGGCAGCGCAGGTGTTAGGGGACAGCGAGGACACCGGGAACCTCAGAGGGAGTGTCAACTACTGTAGGTACAACCAATAGCGGTAGTGCCAGCCTTACCAGTGCTACCAGCTCCACCTCAGGGACAACAATCATAGTTGTAGTACGAATGCATGTATCACATGACACCAGGAGAGGAACCAACACCATCATAGATAGTAATGGTATGATCCTACATCTTTTTACCTTGTAATACATGCTTAGTTTAGTACTAGTGTGAAATACTCAATAGTAAATACTATTTTGTTTGTACATTGGGGAGGTGAGGCTCCGTTTTACCTGGGCACTTTACGTTGTCTCACCCGTGAGTTGAGGGGTAGGCACCTACAGTGCCTCGTGAAGAGGGGTATAAGAATTGACCTTAGGAGGTCTTAGATTTGCGAAGAACTTATTTTCATAATTAACGTCAGATTGCGATAGTATCCTAGGGATGGGTTAGCAAGAATACCATAGGGTTTTCTTTGATTTTACAAGACCATATAAAGTTAATAGTCAAATGTAGTGTGACTAGTGAACATTAGTGTCCGTTATCACTATGGGAAATATTAAGGGAATTGTGATACCTTGAGCCTAAATATCGTTAAATGGATGATGATAGGGCTTAGGTAGCCTTATAAATGAATTAAGCACATTATAGACATGGGTCCTTGACTAACAGATCTCAATAACCGATAATGCTATGTAGTAGTGTATCAGGAGAGTTCCTTATATGGATTTCGCCCGTGAGACGTCCCACGCACGAAATGAGGAAATGTCGGGAGTTGAGAGATGTTGTATTCTTGGTCATTTTCGTTACTGTTCTTGGTATTATCACACTAGTAATTTATCGAGATTTAATGTATCCCTTAGGCAAGATGAGATTTCAGTTGGCAATGGCACAAGTTGGAATTTACATGTTTACCGCAAGCATTTATTTTTATTTTTCCTTTTAATCTTGGGCTGATAGATCTCAATAACTGACCAAGCTGTGAGTAGTGTATCGGGAGGGTTCCTTGTTTGGATTTCACTTACGAGATGTCCCACGCATGAAATTGGCAAAAGTCAAGAGTTGAGGGAAGTCGGATACTAAGGCGGTTATTTTCTTTTTACATATACATATGTGGTGGTATACTGGATGTATGTATATTCTTGGTATGAATGGTAAAAATCGAATGTATAGGTGTAATTCATCTTTGTTAATGCTATGTGTGTGTACATATAATGTGGAAATATACGGACACCCCAGTAATGTTATGATAGGCATGGGTGAGCCTTTTCTTTTATCTCATGGGATATGTGTATGGATTAATTGGGCGTAAAACTTGCGTAAATGATGCAGATTAAAATATAAGGTCAAGCTTCAGCAAATTCTGAGGACGAAATTCTATCATAAGGGGATGAGAATGTAATACCCCGTATTTTTAGAATAAAATATTACGACATAAATAAACTTAATAATTTTGAATTAATTTTGGGAATAAAACAAATCGGATGGAATTTAAATTTAAATGGGTAAGATTTAAATTGAAATAAATATTTACTAATGATTATGTAAATGCAAGACTCAATTTGACATAATGAGTTCACCAGTGAAAAATAAATCACACGTTAATAAATTTATGGGTGCATGTCGTTTATATACAATAAAAATTTCTAAGTGAAATGAAAATAATTGGGACGCATTTTGGGAGGTGTTAGGGGCCCGTTTAAGTGTTTTAGAATTTTAAAAAATGGTCCCGGGGCTTCGGTGTATAAGTCGGGAGACCTTTGGGCTAGTTTGGGTATGGATTCGGGCGCATTTGAGGGTCAAAAAATGGGATTATATTCCTAACTCGGGAATTAGGATCAATATAAGATTAGGAGAAAATCCCAGGTTCCCTTCACTTCTAATAAATTAAATTCATAGGCTCCATTCCCAAAGTTGCTTGAACATTTGAGAAAACCATTACCAAAACTCTAGGGAGATAAAGTAAGAATTGGAGGACAAGTGGAGGTGTTATCAAAAGGAGGTCGAGGAATATCACAATTCATAAGGCACTAGCACTATTAAAATGGCGAAACATTCATCGTCAGACTAAGACCTTTGGTAAAGGAATCCTTCCTCGCCTTATTCCTCTTAAACCCTCGTTTCTAAGTTTCATTAACTGAGATGTCTCTTATGTAATGACAATGGACTTTTATTTCCATCATATGTTCTTGTTATAAAGCATTCTTCCTTGAATATAATGGATTTGGGTGCCTAGGGTAAAATCGACTTTAAAGACATCCACACTTAAGAGATATGTTAGGGTTTTTTCATTTGATATTTGAAACTTCAAATTTTTGGTCATTTTTGGAACAAAACTATCATTTTACTAAAACACCCCTTGTTATTTGAAGATCACAACTTTTCAACTCCTCATTTGAGGCCAGGAACGTAGGTAGTAGTATCATGTAATATCTTATATAATGGATTCTGATGTTGAGATCGTGGCATTGATGCGCCAGGACAAGGCACTATGTTTAGAGTAGCCTACTGCTTTGTACTTGAGGCCAAGCCTGAGGGATGTTGAGCATGGGAAGGAATGGGGCTTTCACCTTGTCAGAGCTCGACCAAGGTTGCGGAGCTAATAATAAATCGTGGATCGCTCATCCTGTAAGTGGGCAAGAGGTTGCGGCTTATGGCATGACTTGGTCAAAAGATACTCATAATAAGGTAGTAGAGTTGTAAAGTCTATCCAAAGAGCTTTGGGGGAAGCCTAAGACTGGGGAACCACGGGAGATTGAGCCTTGGGAGGCCAAAGTTCACTATCAGGGCTGATTTGAGCACTTGATCGAAATTTCTTTGTTACACTAAAAGATACTTGGGGAAAAGGACTTCCTTTCTTACATTTAAATCTTCACATATATTATCCCTTTTATATCTTATTTAGTAGCATTGTTAGTATATTTGCGATCACTAACATTGGTAGGTTTGGTTGACAACATCTGATTTAACCTTCCCTGGGCTCTTTGAGATTTTCCTTCATTCCTTGATTTCCTTAGGTTAAAAGGTCGTGGAGAAGAGGTGATTTAGAGTAGATTTTCTAGTTGTAGTATTAATGCCACGAAAGTACTTTATCAAGACATTTTAATTGTAAAACTTTTTATTATCATATATCAAATCAAGCAAATGGATGTATTAAGGACCGTGGTTGGTTGTTTTTTAGATTAGGCCAACTACTTTATGACTTATTACTTGTGATGAATGAGATGTGATAATATTTATGGATATAAATCCTAGTCCTATTTAATGGTCGAGTGCCCTATTTAAGATTATTTAAACTATATTGGCATGCAGTTAAGAGAACTAGTGCCTCTGCCTAATAGGGAAAGACCACTGACGTTACAAGTGGTAGCAAAGCGTTCATTTATGAAGACTACAAAAAAGTTCCTTGTAATAAAGAATTTTAAATGAGGATACTAGACTGATACCTGTGTAATTATTTCTAGGAATACATGGAAAGAGGGAATTGTCGTGGAATTAGAACAGTCGCTATAAACAACGTCAAACCGCAACACCCGTTGCCCCCAATGGAGGAGCTAATGGTTTACGACTACCATAGATCGTAATTGGATTTGTTAAGGACCTGGAAAGCGATGGAAGCAAGAATGAACGAAGAAAGGTATGGCGGTTGCACCATTGAGAACTTCAAAAAATTATGACCGCAACCCTTTAAGGGATTGGATAAGAAACTGAAAATATTTTTGAAGTAGTGAAATGCACTTAGAAGCAGAAAGTGGAATTTGCCATGTCCATATTGCACATAGGTTGACAACTGATGGAAAATGGTTAGGAAGGCTCAGCTTGGAGGAGAAGCTGCGACCAAGGGTGGGCAAGGTTTAAGGGATTTACTTTAAGAAAAGCAATTCATGTCATTGACAAGGATAAAAAAGGTAAAATTTCTGGAGCTAACTCGAGGTTCGTTGTTTGTGACCAAATACGAGGCCAAGTTTCGTAGTTCTTATGTTTCATTTCTCATTTGAATGTTAAAGAGGAAAGGAAGGCTAAAAAGTTTGAAAGGGGTTTAAATCCTGGACTCCGCACCCTAGTTATCAATTTAAGATTGAAGACATGCTCTGAATTGGTCGAAGTCCAGATCATAAAATAATACTTTAAAGAAAGAATGAAGTCTAAGGCCATGGCAGCAGGCATAAAGGTCGCATAATACTAATGGTACCACATAGAGACAGACAATGCATGTGAACATTCACATGCTATGACACTGTAATGAAGGGGAATTACGCCAATGTTAATGTTATGCCTTGGGAAAGAGTTACTGCAATTGTGATGGGCCAAGCCACAAGAGGTGCCAAAGATGCGGATAAGTCACGAAATCAGGTCAATGTCTTCTCAATGAATGCTAAGGATGCTAAGAAGGTCGACGATCTTATTACAGAACTAATACTATTCATTATAGATATGCTTATATATTTTTTTATTCTGGCATTGTGCCCTCTTTTGTATCCACCACCATTGCACGTAAGTTAAAGAAGAGGCCCCAATCCTTGAACATTTCATTGATGATAGATATCCCAATACGAGTAACGGTAGAGGCTTTAGCCATAGTTATGGGATGCTTTGCGGAAAAAGAAGATCATTATCTTGAGGTTAACTTAATTCCTATAGAAACTGAGAAATTCAATTTTATCTTGGGCATGGACTGGTTGCCTATCCACTTTGCTGGGAATAACGGAGCTAGAAAGGAAAACATTATTGATAATCTCTAAGGGGCCGAAGAAATATTTAGAAAGACTAAACTAAGAAGAAATCCCTTATTGATATCAACCTTGAGAGCCAAGAAAATGTTCGATGTCGCACCTATATAGTGTACATAAAGGATCTTGACAAGTCCGCGACTGTTATAAGAGATGTTCCACTAGTCGTGGAATTTGGAGACGGTACTTACCAAAAAACTTCCAAGGTTGCCTATGGACGAAAAAATTAGGTCATTACCCACACGTTTGAGATCCTGCATGTTTCAAGGAACTATATAGGATGGTGCTCGTGGAGCTGAAGGAGATAAAAGCCCAATTATAAAACATGTTTGGTCGGTCTTCATCAGGTAGATTATCTCCCTTTAGGTGCCCAGATACTTTTTGTAAAGAAGAAAGAAGAATCTATGAAAATGTTCATCAATTATAGAGAATTAAACAAAGTACCCATGAAGAACAAGAATCGTTTGCCTAGAATTGATGATCCTTTTTACCAACTAAAGGATGCTCAATATTTTAAAATTTGATCTATGGTCGGTTATCATGAATTAAAATAAAGGATGAGGATGCAAAATAATTTTTAGGACTAGATATGGTCATTATGAGTTTATGGTTATGCCTTTTCGATTGACCAATGCCCCTGCTAATTTTGTGGATTTAATAAATAGAGTGCCTAGGCAATTCCAAGTTTGTGATTATGTTTATAGATAACAAACTTATATAATGACCGTTGAGGATCACGAGTCACGCCCCACAACATGTTTGAATCTTGAGGAAGGAGAAGTGTAGCAATTTCTCCGCATTTTAAATCATTTTTCCACATTTTTTTTGCATTTTTTAGCATTCTTTTGTAATAACCTATTATGTTTTTGGATTACTTATATAAGTGTAACCAGGGTTGAGAGGGAAGATTTCAGCAGGTTATGTTTTAGCATGTGATGTAATTGAAGGTAGTTCGTGGGCTAGGACTCTTTCAACCAATAAGAGCTTAGGAGACCCCTTCTAGAATCTTCACTTCTTCCCTATAAATACAAATGTACTTTTGTTAATGAAATCATTCTTGGCTTCTTTCATATTGAGGATTTCGTTCTCTAAGTGGGTGGTTTTCTATATTGCCATTTACGGTATGATTTACGTCATTTGTTAGCAAAGCAAGGTTATGGGTTAGAGTCGCAGGAGTGGAAACTTATTTAGGTGGGGAGAATGATGCATGAGAATATTCTAGCGTAAATAGACCTAGGCTCGCTAGGCTTGAGCTCCATGGGGCTTACTCACCTCATGTTTTTATGGGAATAAAGTTGCGTCTTTACTAATAGAATGCTTGAATGGTCATTTCCAAGGGAGACCTAAAAGTATATGACATACTCTAATATCTACTATGGTTCTTACAATGGTAAACGCTTACCCATCAGTTTGGAAAATAGTTTAGCGATTAATAAAGAACATTTTCTTACCCCCAAAGTCGCGTCCAACAATAAGTCCTTTGTTAAAATGTTCATAAGGAGATTGTCAGACTCCATGGATTATTGACCACGATTCCAAGTTCACATTTAGGTTTTGAAGAAGTTTACAAAGGGTTATGGGGTCGCATCTCCACTTCAACATAGCCTTCCACTCTCAAACAAACGAAGAAACGGGGAGGACGAACCAGACTTAGGAAGATATGTAAAGATCATATACTTAAGACTTTCCCAGAAGTTGGGAAGACCCCAACCTTTAGTGGAGTTCGTTAATAACCACATTTATGCAACTAGTATCAAGATGGATCCTTACAAAGCCCTGTATGAGATAGAATGGCTCAACCCCTTTTGTTGGAATGAGGTAGGGGAAAGCCAAATATTTGATCTTGACAGAAAAGACATATTGCATAGAGTAGATAAAAGAAGAGTTAGGTTTACATTATAATAAGATACATATTATATTTCAATGTAACAATATTTTGAGCACCAAGCTTGGCTCATGTGCAAATAACCAATCATGGTTTAATGCTGCGAAATCCTATTCGAGATAACGACCATATTTATCAACAAAAACTTATAGAGTTCCACGAAGATTTGAGTTATGAAAAGACCCTAGTAATAATTTTAAGCAAGAAGGGGAAATTGTTGAAGACCAAGTAAATCTCTTCCGTTAAGGTGCTTTATAGAAAACAGGATGCGAAAGAAGCCCCATGGTAACTAGAGTCTGTCATCAGAGAGATATACCCACAGTTATATTGGTGTATAAATTAAATTGTATATTATTTATCCTTAAATTATGAGGACATAATTTCCTATTACCCTTAAATTCTAAGAAAGTAATTTCCTAAAGTTAGGGAGATGGTAACGACCCAAATTATAAGAGGCCACGACATGTTAATAAGGCCACAGCCAATACTACTAGGCCACGACATGTTACGGAGGCCATGACTAATACCCTTTGATAAAGACTTAATCAATATTGCCTTGAGTCGGAACCCCCATTCATTTAGTAGATTGAGAACAAAATGTAAAGATCTAAAAATTATTAGGCCATGGAGTGGTAATAAAGCCATTGCCATAACCTTTAGGCCGCAGACAATTATCAAGGATATGGTTGTAATCCTTAGGCAACGACCAATGGTGTAAGGTCATAGTGTTTAATACTCACAAGTACAAATAAAAACCAACACATGGACCAATCAGGTTATTTATTGACTATGTTTTAGAGATTTTAAATATCTTTTTGAAGGGGCTTTAGAGAGAAGTGGTAACATAATTGGAAACTCAAGTTTCCCTCACTTATTATAAGTAGAATTCTTAGTCTCCGTTCCCGAAGTTGTTAGGACCTTTTTAAAAATCATTATTAATAAGTTAACAATAGTAAAATTTGAGGGCAAGTGAGGATGCTATTAAAAGGAGGCCGAGTAGTTTCCCTTATCAGGAGGCTGAGGAGCGTTGTTCAGGAATCCGAAACGTTACTCTTCATCATCGGATTAAGTTCTTTGGTAAGGGACTCCTTCCTTACCTTATTCTTCATAAACCCTAATCCCGATGTTTGGTTAA